>JAVJIF010004824.1:0-306127 GCA_038442645.1 Agave tequilana | reverse complement strand
GCTATTTCCCAACCTTCTGTGTCTTGAGATTGTAATCTCTTTCACCTTATCATATTATCATCATTGATTGTATTCTCTTCCATGTTCATCCTCCTTATAGAAATTTCGACGACGAAATTTTTGTTAGGTGGGTGGATTGTAGCACCCCCGTTCCCGGGATACGTACCCAGATATGTGTCTCAATTTTTTTGACCATATTGTTCATTTTCTTCCAGTATTTGCTTTTAGGTTATGATTACTTATCTTTTTGTTTATCGGATCTGGGTTCTCAGACCTAGATTAAGCCCTGACCTGGCCGAGAACCCGATACCGGCATACTGCCTGATTTGGCCTTTCTGCTAGTTTGATTTGACCGATTTTAGTTTTAGACACTGTTTTCTAATATTTTAGATTTTTCATGATTTTTTTTGAACTTTTCAGAATTTTCTGCAAAATCTCCAAACGGGTATTGGTCGGCGTCGCTAGCTGATTCCCAGATTTTTAGTTTTCAAATGAGATTGAATTTTCAAAAATAGTTTTCACGTTACTTCTTAAAATTTTATTTTCTATCTAAAATATTTTTGAGATTTTTCTAAATTTTTCAAAATTCCCGATTCTGGTATTAGCCAGTATCGCTAGAAGATTTCATGATTTTTATTTGAAAACTATATTGAATTTCTAAAATCCGATTTCACCGAACATCTTAAAATAAAATTTTCTATTTTTGAGAATATTTCGGAACATTTCTGAAACAGTCAAATTTTCGCACTATTAAATATAATAATATTTTTTTACCGACGATTGCTTTTCTTGCTTTTTCTTCTCTACTCTCCTACTTTGTACTTCTAGAAATTATAATAAATAAATTATTTAATAATAATTTTATACTATTTTCTTTTCTTCTTTCTTATTTTTTTCCTTTTCTTTAATTTTCTTTCTTTTTCTTCCTTTTCTTTTTTTCCTTTGACTTTCCCCATCCCTGCCACAGCAGCCCTGCTCCCGCTGCCTGCTCTGCTGCCTTAGCCGCCCGTCGCCTGCAGCCCCTCTCCCCCTTCCTCATCATCATTTCTTTTTCCTTCTTCTCTATTTAACTCTCCATTTTCCTTTTTCTTTTCATTTCAAAAATCCAAATCAATTCCGTCTCCTTCAACAAAACAAACCAACCCATCTTCTCCAACATCCTACTACCGCCTCCTCCATCACCACCACCGTTGCCGCCCTACCCCTAGGCCGGCCACCACCTCCCCCGCACCCCTTCTCCACTCCACCACTTCCTTCAACCTCCAATAACCCACCACCACTTCAAATTTTAACAAAACCCACCACCATCACCTCCCTTCCTCCTCCAAAATTCATCACCTCCTCCATCAAATTCTCCACTCCCACCACCCCATCATCCCCTCCTCCTCCTCCTCTAACTCCCCACCACCTCCAATAACCACCATAACCACCATAACCACCACCACCACCAACTACCACCACCACCTTCACCAACAACCACCAACCAAACACAACCAACTCCACCTCCCTCCTCCCCTGCCCTAGGACAGCGCGCGCCCCCGGCGCCGCCGGCGGTGGGCCGGCCGCCGGCAAGCCACCCCCTCCTCCTCCTTTTTCTATTTTTTTTCTTTCTTCTTCTTTCCCCATTTCTTTCTTTTCTTTTCTCTTTATTTTCTCTAAATAAACACCCATTTTCACTTTCCTAAAATACCCTCAACCTCTCCCTCAAATTGCATCCCTATAATTACGCTCAATACTCTCACCTTTTAATTCCAAATTTATTTCTAAAAACCATATTTTCTCTCTCTTTCGCTCTCCTTCCTACACTTTCTCTCTCCTCTCTCTCCTCTCTAATTTCCTCTCTAATATTTAAATATATTTATAATTATATATTTTAATATATAATATGGGCTAGTAGCTTGCTTGAACATGTTCGCGGATTTTTCGGATTTTCTCGGTGTTTCGTCCTGTGCTAGGCGAGTACATTTCTTTGACACATCTTGCATTATTACCATCGTTTCATATTTAATAATTATTTTGCTTTTAATGCATGATGCCTCTTTATGCAAATTAGTATATGTTATATAAATGATTATCATGTTTTATAAATAGCTGCCGGCCTTTATTATACTTTGTCGAACTGGTATTATACCGTGTAAGAGTTTGAAATGTTTATACCGTTCTCTTGTACCATGTGATGTGACCAGTTGATACCTGATATTTGATGTTGTGACTCTCACCGACATTATTAGTTACCTGACCCTGACGTATATACACCTAATACTTGGCCTGCTATATTTGACATATGATACCTGACACGGTACTTGCCATGCTATATTTGACATATGATACCCGACACCAGTACTTGCCATGCTATATTGGACACATGATACTGATGGTCGCTAATGTTACACATTTATTATCATATTCTCATACTTATTATAGAATAAACTCTGCATTGTCCTAATTAAATGTTTAATTTATTTGCAGGCCCATTCCTAAAGGAGAGTGGAGAGAAATGAGCCCAAAAGCCTACCAAATTCTGAATTAAATCAGAATTAATTCGAACTCAGTGAATCAGGGCAAAATCAGAGAGATTGAAAACCGGTTGAGAAGAATCCTCCCACAATCGATTGGTTGAAGCAAAGATCAAAGGCCATTTCGTCAAAATCTCAGACTTAAACTGCAAATCCAACTGAAGATAAAGCCAGAACGAGAAGCCAAGAAGCTCCACCAACAGGGTGTGGCCACCTGGCCACACCCTGGCCGAGGGAAACACGGCCAAAGCCGCGTTTTCACGGCTTGGTTAGAGAGTTAGGGGGAGCATTTGCTCCCCCTATCTTCAAACGCTCCTATAGGTGGGTTTTTGCCTATAAATACTGGGATTTTCAGAGCCTCCAGGGGACGACCATGCAGAGATAGGATTTAGTCCAGTTTTCATTCTTTGTAGTATAGGTTTTTATTTTCTTTTTATGTAATTTTAATTTGTATGTAAGTTTAGGTTAGATTGAGATTCATGTAAGTAAAAGCGAGAGGCTTATGTTGAGAGTGACACCGATGTACCCTCCTCCTTTCTTCCATCGTTTCAAGCAATAAAAAGTAATATTTTTTTATGTTCTTCTTTACTTTCATTTTCTTCTTCTTCTTTCTACTTCACCTCTTTTGGTTTTGATAAGCATGCAAGTGAAGCTAGAAGCATAAGTATGACAATGTTGTGTGAGTGCCAACGATAGTTCATGGTGATGATTTCCTCCTCAAGACTCGTATCACTTCATTCTTGTTCGTCTTGATGATATAATGTGAATGGGGACTGAGCTCGATCCTATGGCTTATGCGTTGAATGCCTCTGAAGCAAGGTAGAACATGCAAGGGTTCCAGGTAAGTCATCAACCAAACTAGGTAAGTATTTCTTTAATCTTCTTTCTTTTCTTTTATTTCTTAGTTTAGATCACCAACATGATTTCTTCATCACTCCTTTTCCATTTCTTTGTAAATAATCATTCTCCATTTTTCTCCACCTTCTCCATCTATCGCTTTCTTTTTAACTTTAACATAACTCTTTTTTATTTTCATTTCTTAAAACAAAGAAGAACCTTCATTTTTCTTCACAAAGATTTCAATACAAACCTTGAACGCTTCTATCACTAACCCTCCTTGTGGATCACGACCCGCATAGCCACTTGCTATCGTGGTAGAATTGATCACTTGTATATCTACATTTTAAAGTTCTGAAATACTGTATTTTGTGTGCAGGTTCAAAGCTTCAATAAAATTTTGGCGCCGTTGCCGGGGAGGGTAACGGTTTTTGTTGAATCTTTGGAACTAAAACAATTTTCTTCTCTGTTGTAGGTTACAGGGCAGGAAAAGCAGGAAAAAAGATTGCAGTAACAAGTGGTCTTGGGCCTCTGTTCCAGAAAACAGAAACCAAGTACCCTCTGAATTGCCGTGTTTACTCGGCTCTAGCCGCGTTTTCACGTAAGGAAGAGTTCACTACTAACTGGCTTTTTGCAGGGCTGCTTGCTTTGTAAAATTACAGTTTTCTGCAAACTTTATTTCTTATATGCCATCATTAGAAGCCTGCCAATAACCAACAGTAAAACATGGTAACAAGGTGCATATGACTTAGGGTAAAGTAATAGACTAGATGAGAAGTATAATTTGACTCTTTATTTTGATTGATAACAAATTTTTGAATAGAAGCTAAGTTTAGGAATGAAAAATTCAGTTTTCTTATAACTTATAGATTACTTAAATCTTACAATTATTCAAATATTTTTCTCTTTCAAAATACTTTTCGAAAATACTAACTCTTTGTTTCTCTTTCTTTATGGATTTTGTGGGTGTAATCCACTAAAAACCCTCACGAGACAAACTCGTCCTCTAGAGGTAACCTATAGGTTTAACGGCTTGTTGCACAAGCTCAGTGCAATCGCGTGACCTTCGAAAGTGGTCTAATAATCTTTGGTTTAGTTTTATTGTTTTACTCGAGGAAGAGCAAAAGATAGGTGTGGGGGTGTGATCGTACCATATTTTGCATTCTTTTCATTACACTCCTACATTTATCGTGTAATAAATCTGCTAATTTCTTTGTCCTAAATGTCTATTTTGTAGAAGGTAATAATGAAGAGAAAGCGGATTAAACCAAATAAATACCAGTTAAAATCAGATTTAACTGGTCTATTTGGTTAGCTGAGGATGATCCCAGATCTAGTTAGAACAAATCAAGGATTGAGGCAAATCTTCAACTAAAGATCAGAACAATCAGAAAGATAACACTAAATGAAAATCAGTAAAATTCAGATTTCTATAAATCCATTTTGGTTAGCTAAAGATCAATTGAGGGCAATATCAAATACAGAGAGATAAATGGATAGAGAGAAGATAAACGGATGAGATGAAGCAAGTTTGACTCAGATTCTGACTGGATACATTTCAGTATTTGAATCATAACTTTCGCTATCAAATTTCAAATCTGATTATTCAAGATGATACAGAAAGAGGACTTACAGAGTTACAACTCTTATGTTGATTACTATTTCTAATTCTGTCATTTGATAAGTGATATTCAACAATTAATACGCCAACAAACTGTAGATCAGAACTGAATATCCACATCAAATCAAGTTTGGAGATAAGGGAGGATTCAAATTCAGAAATAGCCAGCTTTCCCTATCTTCATCTCCTCTAACCTCTGCATTTCTTCTATAAATACCTGCAATCTAAAAGGCAAAGGGGAGGACCAAGCAGTGAATAGAACTTAGGATAATTTGTAGTTTGTAACTTAGGTTTTTAGTTTTTTTTATGTAATTTTTATTTTCTTATGTAACTGAGAGAGACGACTTTCAAGGAGGAATGAGAGCAAGCTTGTACTGCAGGTGACACCAGTGTAAGTGATCTCTTCTTTCATTGTTATTTGAATCGAATCAAAGTTTCTTTTTCTTTCTTACTCTTGTTTTCTTTTACTCTCCTCTGATGTGTTGCAATCCAAGAGAATCCGATAGTCTCGAGACTGCTTAGCCGTTACAAGTGCCCTTGATGGCTTATGGTGATGAACAACCCTTGTCTTGCTAGTATAGTTTGCCCTTTTATTCGTAGTGTAGATCGAGAATGGGGAAGATCCTATACGCCATGCTTGAATGCCTTCAAAGACAAGGTAAGTCGTCGTAACGGATTCAAGGTATATGAGCACTGAAGAGGTAAGTAATTTTTAGGTTATCTTTCTTTTCTTTCATTCTTTAGTTCAATATCACAAGCTCCAACCATCTTTATCACTCTTTTCCATTTCTTTGTATATAATCTATTTTTCATTTTTCCATCTTCTTAATCTACCATCATCTTCCTAATTCAACTTTAACAATTTTTCCTTTTTCTTTAAAAAAAAACTAAAGAAGAATTTTTAACCATTAATGGTATCTGAAAAGAGAACTTGCTAAACAAGCTTCTATTGCTAGTCCCCTCCTTGTGGATCACGAGCCGCATTGCCACTTGCTATTGTGGTAGAATTGAGTAACTTGCACTCTTTAATCTTAAAATCTGAGTCTCTGTATTTTGAGTGCAGGTTCCTAACTCAATCAAATTTTGGCGCCGTTGCAGGGGAGGGACGGTAAGTAATTCTCTATAAAGTTTACATTTTGGTTAACTTTCTTCTTTATTTTTTATACAGATTTAACAACAAGGAATTCTTGCTGTAGTGGACACATACGTGGCCTTGGACTCTGCTCAAGAAAGCAGAGCCAAGAAGCCCTTAGATTTACTACAGTCTTGTGGCAAACTGAGTGAACTACTAACCTGTATTTTTTACAGGTTGGCTGAATTGCGTAGTTTAAATATCTGTAGCATTTATGTCCTTATTTGTCTCACTGTATTTACTTTCTACCTCAACAGTAAAATGATGATTGTAAATGCTAAAAAATATGATTTACACTTTGATTTAGGCACGTGTCTATTTCATTACATTTTCTATTTACTGTTGAAGAGTGCTGGAGCAAAGTTATGTGTGCATAGCATTTAGTATAAGGTTCATTCTTGTATGAAACATTGCTTGAGTGTTACTTTTTTCTATATACTTGTACACTGCACTAACTTGATTTAAGGGCTTGTCCTATAAACAAGATAAGGTGGGGAAGTCATTACCCTCCCTTAGCCCACAAACAATCTCCTCACTCACTAACACAAGCCTAACCAAAAATGAGTAGAAGTTGGCCCTAGGAATATCTCGGACTCAATTAGGAGATTATCCTAAGGGGAAAGGTGTTGGAATTTGACTCCTGTCAAATCAGTGTCTAGGAAGGGGATTAAGGGCCGAAAGCCCGAAGGTTGGTGGTTACTTAATTAAGGAACGTCTTTGACAGATAACCTCCCACCAATCTTGCCTTGACCTGGCTGATTAGCTTGTGATCAAAGTCTACATTATACCTCCTATGGACAGTCTAACCAGTTAGGAGTCGTCTAGGTCAAAGGTCTGCCCTAACTTAGGTTAGAATTTTTCTTTTTTGTTTGCTTATTTGTTTGTTTTTTTTCTTTGTTTGTGTTTTATTATGTGATATGGCTTATTACAATATTTTTTTCAATTTTAATGGTAATCCATATTACACATCAACCTCTTTTTCGAATATTACCAGCCCGGCATATCATAACTTTAACCAACCTAGTGTGCCGGATTGGTCTTATCTGATCAATATAACTCATGTCTCCAATCTTATAACCATAATTTCTAGAATAATTTCAACTCTTCACAGAGTCAGTGGGGATTCACCTCTCCCGAGTCCAATTTTCAACCAACTTGTCCTCCTTATCCACCTTGTCCAAAATATTTTCAAGATTCATACTCAGTTCCACCAGTCTAAAATAGAAAACCATCAATTTTGGAAATGAGTATGCATGAGTCCAAACAATAATCACAAAATCTGATGGACTCACAATTTTACCACCAATTCTAAAATAACACTTTATCTTTTCAAGACCAATCGCAACAAAACGATGAACCTATCAACTATGAAAAGATGCTTGAAGCCATGACTCAGGCTCAAAATGCTTATAATCATGACATAGATATGATGGTCCAAACTCTACGTTCTCACCATTTGGCCTGTTCTGATGTCGTTAACCATTCTGTTAGAGCTGAAGAGTCATGTTATTTTGGAAAACAAGGTTCCATTTCAGCACAATCATTTGAACTTGCCAAAACTCCAAATTTTGAAAATGATATTGATAGTTTAGCAAGTTATTCCTTTTCTGAAATAGAACTTGAGAATGAATATGATCATGAACCTCAACTTAGTGATTCAATTCTACTTCCTGATTCAATTATGATTCCGGTGTCTTCACCTGATTTCAATCTTTTCCGAGTCAACATTGGATCCTGTGCCAATTCATAATGAAATTGAATCACTGATTGAGGCTAAACCTGCACACAAAATACGAGATTATAGAACTTAAGAAAGAATATGTGCAAGTGCTCAATTCTTCCGCTATAGCAAGTGGCTATGCGGGTCGTGATCCACAAGGAGGGTTTGCGATGGAAGCGTTACAGTTTTTTATTGAAATCGTTAAGAAGAAAAGCGAAGGTTCTTCTCTGTTTTAAAGTTATGAAAATGAAAAAGAAAGTTATATTAAAGTTAGAAGAAAATGGAAGATGAAGAAGGTGGAAAATTCAGAAAACAAAAGAAAGCGACTATGTACAATGAAGTGGAAAGAAGAATGAAAATGATTTGGAAGAAGTGGTTGGTGATCTAAACTAAGAAAGAAAAGAAAGAAAGAAAAGTGAAGAGATACTTACCAAGGTTGATTGATGACTTACTTGGAAACCTTTTTGCAAGTTCTACCTTTTTACTTTGGAGGCGTTCAACGCATAGATCATAAGCTCGAGCTCAGTCCTCGTGCACATTATATCGTCAAGCCTAGCAAGAACGAAGTGATGCGGATCTTGGAAGAGGAGAACGTCTTCATGAACTATCGCTGGCTCTCACGTAGTTTAGTTATACTTGCTTTGGAATTCACTTGTACACTCAACAACAACAACCAAGGTAAAGTAGAAGAGGAAGAGGAAACAAAAGAAAATACAAACATAAAAAGAACTTTTACCTTTATTAATTGCAGAGACAATGGAAGAAAGGAGGAGGGTACATCGTCGGTGTCACTCTCAACTTTAGCCTCTCTCTTACTTACATGAATCTTCTTCTACCCTAAGTTACATACAAATTACATAATAAGAAAAGAAAAACCTAAACTACAAAGAATTAAAACTAGGCTAAATCCTAATCTGCCTTGACGTCCATTTTCAGCACAGAAAATGCCTTTTTATAGGCCAAAAACCCAACAATCAAGATCCCGGGGAGGTCGGGGGAGTTCACGCTCCCCCTAACTCCCCAAGATTGCCGCGAAAACGCGACCCAAGCCGCGTTTCCGCGGCAAGGGTGTGGCCAGATGGCCACACCCTGTTGGTGGGTCATCCCGGGAGTTTCTTCTGACTTTATCCTTTGTTGGTTTCTTCGTTTGAGCTCCGGATTCTGACGAAATGGCCTTGGATTATTGGCTTTAACCGATCGATTCTGAGAGGATTCTTCTCAACCGGTTCAACCTCTTGATTTTGCCCTGATTTTATGTGTACGAATTAACTCTGATTTAATTCAGAATTCTTGTGGGCTTTTGCGCTCATTTCTCTTCATCTCCTTAAGGATTGGGCCTGCAAATAAATTAAACAAATAATTAGGACAATGCAGGCCTTTATTCTAAAATAAGTATGGAAATGTGACATTAAATATGCAACATTAGTGACCAATCACACCCCCATACCTATCTTTTGCTCGTCCTCGAGCAAAACAACTAACTATACTAGAGATTATTAGACCACTTTCGCAGGTCGCGCGATTGCACTGAGCATGTGCAACAAGCCGTTAAACCTCTAGGTTCCCCTAGAGGACGAGTTTTGTCTCGTGAGGGTTTTCAGCGGATTGCACCCACAAAATCCATAAGAAAGAGAAATAAAGAGTTAGTATTTTCGAAAAGCATTTTGAAAGAGAAAAATATTTGAAATATGATTGTAAGATCTAAGCAATCTATAAGTTATAGGAAAGCCGAATTTTTCATTCCTAAACTTAGTCTCTATTCAAAAATTTGTTATCAATCAAAGTAAGGAGTCAAATTGTACTTCTCATCTAGTCTATTACTTTACCCTAAGTCATATGCACCTTGTGACTGTGAAAATTTTTACTAAGGGCTCATTAACTCTAACTCTTATGCCTTATTTATTTGTGTATATATATATATTTTTAGTGGTATTATTCCTTAGTTTAGGCTTTCTAATCTGCCCATGTAACGAGCCTTTAATCGATGACTCCCAAACCAGACGGTCTTAGGGCACCAGGTGAGAAGACACCCCTAGGACTTAAGACTCGAGCAAACAAGGCCACAAAATTAAGGATTTTATTATATGATGTACCCCTTTTAGGCGTGAATACTTATGCTTTATTAGGCACAAATACCCAGCTTAATCAGAGGATCTTTCTTTTCAAACTTATCTAATCATCTTTCGCATAAATACTAAGGCTTGCTTAGGCCAAAGCACCTAGCTAATCAATAATTAGACTTGTTTTTTTTTCTCTTTTTTTTCCTTTTTTTTTCCAAACTCATCTAATTATCTTTTGCATAAATACTAAGGCTTTCTTAGGCCAAAGCACCTAGCTAATCAATAATTAGATTTGTTTATATATATATTTTTTATAAGGCATAAGAATCTTTGTTTTTGAACCCTAAGTGTGTAAGTGTATGAAGTGTGCATATTTCATCAAGGTAAAGATCAAGACTAAATTACTTTGACAAATTATCTTCCTAACTCTATAAATCAAACAAATAATCTTATTTTGACCAAGTATAAGAAATCCTAATTTGGATTTTCCTATTCCTTAAAATTAACTTAATTTCTTACAAAAATAAGTCAAAATATTGTTTCTATTTTTCAAAAAGTTTTTAAAAGTAAAGAAAAATGTTAATTTTTTTTTATTTTAAAGAGAAAGAAAAGTTATGTTAGACCCTCCCCCACACCTATCTCATGCATTGTCCTCAATGTATGAATTAATGCATAGATGTATGAAAAAGACGAAAGGGAAGGAAAAGGTTACCTTAAGGTGGTGGTTCCGGTGGTGGTCTGATTGGTCTACGAAACGTGGCCCAATCCACTTTTCTTGGGTCTCGGAGGAACCCACCAGCACTATCTTTAATATAACCCATTAAAAATATATATCCATGAAGGATTTTATTAAATATTTGACCCCATCTAATTTCCATATTCCATAACTAATTTCGGAGTCAAATTTGTCAACCACCTCGTCCCAGAATGGAGTATGAAATGATAGAACGGTTGACTTGGACTCAGGAAGGACAGGAACTAATACCGACTCAGGAAGGTGACTTAAGTCAAGTAAAGGTTCAGGAGTCAAATAGGTTCAGAAATTGGGTCCAAGTCAAGAAGTTGAAACTCCAGTCCACATGTATTTTCCAACAATGGAATGTGACCTAATATGGGTGATTCCAGTTCAGGAATGATAGGTGGGGGAATCAAAACTGACTCTAGAATAATATTCAAGTTTGGTAATAAAACAGGAGTCAATATTGATTCAGAAAGTTGAACTGGATCACATATGTGAGAATCTAGGTCACATATCTCATTGAGTTCAATATCAAAAATGAAGAACTTGCCAATTTATCCATGGGATTTTCAAAATTGTAAAGTTGGTCAAGTTCAACATGATCCTCAAAGATGGGTGATTCAATTTCTTTATGAATTGGTACATGATCCAATGTTGACTCCGGGAAAAGATTGAAGTCAGGTGAAGATACCGGAGTCATAATCGAATCAGGAAATAGAATTGAATCACTAAGTTGGGTTCAGGATCATAATCGTTTTCAAGTTCTATTTCAGGAAAAGGTAAACTAGCCAAACTATCAATATCATTTGGAGTTTGGGTAAGTTTAAATGGTTGTGCTGAAATGGAATCTTGATTTCCAAAACTACATGAGTCTTCGGCTCTAACAGAATAGTTAGTGACATCAGGACGGTGGGAACGTAGAGATTCGACCATCATATCTATGTCACGATTACGAGTGTTTTGAGCCTGAGTCATGGCTTCAAGCATCTTTTCATAGTTGATAGGTTCATTATTTTGATGAAAAGATGAAGAATTGTCTTGGAAATGGTAGTGAAATTGTGAGTCCATCAGATTTTGGGATTTGTGTTTGGACTCACGCATACTCATTTCCATAATTGATGGTTTCCTATTTTTGACGGGAGGAACTGAGTATGAATCTTGAACATAATGTGGACTGGGTGGAGAAGGAGGGCAAGGTGGTTGGAAATTATGCTCGGGGGAGGTGAATCCCCACTGACTCGGTGAAGAGTTGAAATCATTATGGAAATTATAGTTATTAGATGGGGGGTATGGGTCATATTGATTCGGATAAGACCAATCCGGCACACTAGTTGGTTAAAGTCATGATATGCCGGGTTGGTAATATCCGAAAATGAACTTGGTGTGTAATATGGATTATTATTGTAGTTGAAAAAATTATTATTATGGTCCATATCACACAATAGAATACAAACAAAGAAAAAACAAACAAATAAACAAACAAAAAAAATTTCTAGCCTAAGTTAGGGTAGACTTAGGACCTAGACGACTCCTAACTGGTTAGACTGTCTACGGGAGGTCTAATGTAGACTTTAACCACAAGCTAATCAGCCAGGTCAGGGCAAGGTTGGTGGGAGGTTTTCCGTCAAAAGACGTTCCTTAATTAAATAACCACCAACCTTCGGGCTTTCGGCCCTCAATCCCTTTCCTAGACACTGATTTTGCAGGAGTTAGATTCCAACATTTTTCCCCCTTAGGATAATCTCCTAGTTGAGTTCGAGATGTCCCTAGGGCCAACGTCTACTCAATTTTAGTTAGGCTTGGGTTAGTGAGTGCTTGGAATGTGATTTTTGGGCTAAGGAAGGGTGATCAAATCCCCACCTTATCTTGTTAATGGGTTAGTGCCCTTAAGATCAATTTGTGCAAGTGTACAAGATATGTAAGATTCACTCAAAGCGATATAAATCAACCAAGAATGAGTCCTATGCTAAATGCAATGCATACGTACCTTGCTCCAGCACTCTTCAACAGTAAAAGAAATGAATTGAAAAGACACGTGCCTAAATGCAAACGTCTAATCAATATTTTTACTTTATCAACAAATGTTTTACTGTTGGTTTATTAGCAGGTTTATGTTATGGCATATAAAAGAAAATAGAGTTGCAGAAAGTTAGAATTTTGCAAAGCAAGCTGCCCTGCAAAAAGATGGTTAGTAGTGCACTCCTCCTTGCCGCGAAAACGCGGAAAAAGCCGCGAAAACACGGCAATTCAGAGGGTCCTTGGTCTCTGTTTTTTGGAACAGAGACCTAAGACCACTTATATGTTTCTGCAATCCTTTATTTCTACTTTGCTTGCCCTGTAACTTTCAACAGAGAAGAAAATTCGTTCAGTTCTAAAAAATTTGCAATAAAAATTCAGATTTCAATAAAAACCGTTTTACCCTCCCCGGCAACGGCGCCAAAATTTGATTGAGGCTAAACCTGCACACAAAATACGAGATTATAGAACTTAAGAAAGAATATGTGCAAGTGCTCAATTCTTCCGCTATAGCAAGTGGCTATGCGGGTCGTGATCCACAAGGAGGGTTTGCGATGGAAGCGTTACAGTTTTTATTGAAATCGTTAAGAAGAAAAGCGAAGGTTCTTCTCTGTTTTAAAGTTATGAAAATGAAAAAGAAAGTTATATAAAAGTTAGAAGAAAATGGAAGATGAAGAAGGTGGAAAATTCAGAAAACAAAAGAAAGCGACTATGTACAATGAAGTGGAAAGAAGAATAAAAACGATTTGGAAGAAGTGGTTGGTGATCTAAACTAAGAAAGAAAAGAAAGAAACAAAAGTGAAGAGATACTTACCTAGGTTGATTGATGACTTACTTGGAAACCTTTTTGCAAGTTCTACCTTTTTGCTTTGGAGGCGTTCAACGCATAGATCATAAGCTCGAGCTCAGTCCCCGTGCACATTATATCGTCAAGCCTAGCAAGAACGAAGTGATGCGGATCTTGGAAGAGGAGAACGTCTTCATGAACTATCGCTGGCTCTCACGTAGCTTAGTTATACTTACTTTGGAATTCACTTGTACACTCAACAACAACAACCAAGGTAAAGTAGAAGAGGAAGATAAAACAAAAGAAAATACAAACATAAAAAGAACTTTTACCTTTATTAATTGCAGAGACAATGGAAGAAAGGAGGAGGGTACATCGTCGGTGTCACTCTCAACTTCAGCCTCTCTCTTACTTACATGAATCTTCTTCTACCCTAAGTTACATACAAATTACATAACAAGAAAAGAAAAACCTAAACTACAAAGAATTAAAACTAGGCTAAATCCTAATCTGCCTTGACGTCCATTTTCAGCACAGAAAATGCCTTTTTATAGGCCAAAAACCCAACAACCAAGATCCCGGGGAGGTCGGGGGAGTTCACGCTCCCCCTAACTCCCCAAGATTGCCGCAGAAACGCGGCCCAAGCCGCGTTTCCGCGGCAAGGGTGTGGCCAGATGGCCACACCCTGTTGGTGGGTCATCCCGGGAGTTTCTTCTGACTTTATCCTTTGTTGGTTTCTTCGTTTGAGCTCCGGATTCTGACGAAATGGCCTTGGATTCTTGGCTTTAACCGATCGATTCTGAGAGGATTCTTCTCAACCGGTTCAACCTCTTGATTTGCCCTGATTTTATGTGTACGAATTAACTCTGATTTAATTCAGAATTCTGGTGGGCTTTTGGGCTCATTTCTCTTCATCTCCTTAAGGATTAGGCCTGCAAATAAATTAAACAAATAATTAGGACAATGCAGGCTTTTATTCTAAAATAAGTATGGAAATGTGACATTAAATATGCAACATTAGTGACCAATCAATCACCCATCTTTGATGATCAGCATATTGAACTTGACCAATTTAATACTTTTGATGCCCTATTGACAAATTGGCAAGTTCTCATTTTTATGAAATTAAACTCAATGAGAAATGTGACCTAGATTCTCAAATTTGTAATCCAGTTCAAATTTCCGAATCAATATTAACTTCTATTTTGTTACCCGACTTGAGTAATATTTTAGAGTCAGTTTTGATTCCCACACCTGTCATTCTTGAACTTGAATCACCAATATTAAGTCACATTCTATTGTGGGAAAATGAATGTGGACTTGAGTTTTAACTTCTTGATTTGGACCCACTTCCTGAACCAATCTCGACTCCTGAACCTTTACTTGACTTAAGTCACTTTTCTGAGTCGGTATTAGTTCCCGTACTTCCTAAGTTCAAGTCAATCATTCTATCTTTTCACACTCCAATTTGGGACAAGGCGGTTGACAAAATTGACTCCGAAATCAATTATGGAATTTGAAAATTAGATGGGGTCAAATTTTTAATAAAAATCCTTCATATATACATCATTTTAGTGGGTTATATTAGAGAGATTTCTGGTGGTTCCTCCGAACTCCATGCAAAGTCGATTGGGCTGCATTTCGTGGACCAATCAGACCACCACCGGAACCACCACCTTAAGGTAGTATTTTCCTTCCCTGTCTTCTTTTTCATGCATCTATGAATTAATTCATACATTGAGGACAATGCATGAGATAGGTGTGGGGGAGGGTTCTAACATGACTTAGGTTTTTCTTTTTATTAAAAAAATTAAGATTTCCTTTACTTTTAAAATTTTTTTGAAAATAGAAATAATATTTTGACATATTTTTTTGTAAGAAATTAAGTTAACTTTAAGGAACAGGAAAATTAAAATTAGTATTTCTTAAACTTGATCAAAATAAGATTATCTGTTTGATTTTTAGAGTTAGGAAGATAATTTGTCAAAGTAACTTAGTCTTGATCTTTACTTTAATGAAATATGCACACTTCATATACTTACACACTTAGGGTTCAAAAAACGAAGATTCTTATGCCTTATAAAAAAAAGAAAAAGAAAAAAATAAAACTATGAAAGATGAACAAATCTAATTATTGATTAGCTAGGTGCTTTGGCCTAAGTAAGCCTTAGTATTTATGAGAAAGATGATTAGATAAGTTTGAGAAAAATATATATATAAAAATCCTATGATTAAGCTGGGTATTTGTGCCTAATAAAGCATAAGTATTCATGCCTAAAAGGGGTTTATATAATAAAATCCTTAGTTTTGTGGTCTTGTTTGCTCGAGTCCTTAAGTCCTTGGGATGTTTTCTCACTCGGTGCCCTAAGACCATTTAGTTTGGGAGTCATCGATTAAAGGCTTGTTACATGGGCAGATTAGAAAGGCTAATAGAATTAAGGAATAATACCATAATATATATATAAATAAATAAGGCATAAGAGTTAGAGTTAATGAACCCTTAGTCAAATTTTCATGGTCACAAGGTGCATATGACTTAGGGTAAAGTAATAGACTATATGAGAAGTACAATTTGACTCCTTACTTTGATTGATAACAAATTTTTGAATAGAAGCTAAGTTTAGGAATGAAAAATTCAGTTTTCCTATAACTTATAGATTACTTAAACCTTAGAATTATATTTCAAATATTTTTCTTCAAAATGCTTTTCGAAAATACTAACTCTTTGTTTCCCTTTCTTTATGGATTTTGTGGGTGTAATCCACTGAAAACTCTCACGAGATAAAACTCGTCCTCTAGGGGTAACCTATAGGTTTAACTGCTTGTTGCACAAGCTCAGTGCAATCGCATGACCTGCGAAAGTGGTCTAATAATCTTTAGTTTAGTTTTGTTGTTTGCTCGAGGACGATCAAAAGATAGGTATGGGGGTGTGATCGTACACATATTGTGTATTCTTTTCATTACACTCTTACATTTATCTTGTAATAAATCTGCTAATTTCTTTGTCTTAAATGTCTATTTTGTAGAAGATAATAATGAAGAGAAAGAGACTTAAACCAAATAAATATCAGTTAAAATCAGATTTAACTAGATCTATTTGGTTAGCTGAGGATGATCCCAGATCTAGTTAGAACAAATCAAGAATTGAGGCAAATGTTCAGCTGAAGATCAGAGCAAATCAGAAAGATAACACCAAATGGAAACAAGTAAAATTCAGATTTCTATAAATCCATTTTGGTTAGCTAAAAATTAATTGAGGACAATATCAAATACAGAGAGATAAATGGATAGAGAGAAGATCAACGGATGAGATGAAGCAAGTGTGACTCAGATTCTGACTGGATACATTTCAGTATTTGAATCATAACTTTCGCTACCAAATCTCAAATATGATGATTCAAGATGATCTAGAAAGAGAACTTACAGAGCTACAACTCTTATGTTGATTGCTATTTCTAATTCTGTCATTTGATAAGTGATATTCAGAAATCAATTTGCTAACAAACTGCAGATCAGAACTGAATATCTACATCAAATCAAGTTTGGAGATAAGGGAGGATTCAAATTCAAAAATAGCCAGCTTTTCCTATCTTCATCTCCTCTAACCTCTACATTTCTTCTATAAATACCTGCAATCTCAAAGGCAAAAGGGAGGACCAAGCAGAGAATAGACCTTACGATAATTTGTAGTTTGTAACTTAGGTTTTTAGTTTTCTTTTTATGTAATTTTTATTTTCTTTATGTAACTGAGAGGAGAGACGACTTTCATGGAAGAATGAGAGCAAGCTTGTACTGCAAGTGACACCAGTATAAGTGATCTCTTCTTTTATTGTTATTTGAATCGAATCAAAGTTTCTTTTTCTTTCTTTACTCTTGTTTTCTTTTACTCTCCTCTAATGTGTTGCAATCCAAGAGAATCTGATAGTCTCGAGACTGCTTAGCTGTTGCAAATGCCCTTGATGGCCTATGGTGATGAACAACTCTTCTCTTGCTAATATAGTTTGCCCTTTTATTTGTAGTATAGATCGAGAATGGGGAAGATCCTATATGCCATGCTTGATTGCCTTCAAAGACAAGGTAAGTCGTCGCAACGGATCAAGGTATATGAGCACTTAAGAGGTAAGTAATTTTTAGGTTATCTTTCTTTTCTTTCATTCTTTAGTTTCAATGTCACAAGCTCCAACCATCTTTATCACACTTTTCCATTTCTTTGTATATAATCTATTTTTCATTTTTCCATCTTCTTAATCTACCATCTTCTTCCTAATTCAACTTTAACAATTTTTCCTTTTTCTTTGAAGAAAAACTAAAGAAGAATTTTTAACCATTAATGGTATCTGAAAAGAGAACTTGCTAAACAAGCTTCTATCGCTAGTCCCTCCTTGTGGATCACGACCCGCATAGCCACTTGCGTAGAATTGAGTAACTTGCACTCTTTAATCTTAAAATCTGAGCCTCTGTATTTTGTGTGCAGGTTCCTAACTCAATCACCCCAAGTTTGATGGCCTTAACTTTCCCATATGGAAGGTTAAGATGACCATATTTTTGCAATCCTTAGGGAGCCGGGTTGCAAAGGCGGTGACCAAACTCTTGGTGATGAGGACACTTTGTCTGATATTGCCACGAAAGAGTTTGACACTAATACTAGGGCACACTATGCCTTGCTTTAAGATCTTAATGACGATGATATTTCTAGAGTTGTTCATTGCAAATCCGCACATGAGATTTGGACTCACTTACTTGTCACTTATGAGGGAACCTCACAAGTAAAGAGGGCAAAAATTGACCTTCTTCATTCCCAATATGAAAACTTTTCTATGCAAGAGCATGAAACCATAGATGATATGGTTACTGAGTTAACAAAGATTACTAATGGACTTTCTTCTTTAGGTGACGGCATTGACAACAATCAAATAGTGAGGAAGATCATCCGTGCACTCCCTCCATCTTGGGAAGTCAAAGTCACAACATTGAAGGAGCTCAATGACAAGGAAGAAATAGAGCTTATCGGTCTCATTAGGAATCTCAAGATCCATGGGATGGAAAGAAAAGCAAGAGAAGAGATGGCTCCTCCCAAGAAGAAAGCTATTGCCTTCAAGAGCTCTTCCACCTACTCCGACGAGGATGATGAAGAAGAGGATGATGAAGATCTTTCTCTTCTTGTAAAGAACGTTCGGAGAATGTACAACAAGGCAAAGTTCCAACGTAGAAGGAGATGGCAAGGTAAAGAAGAGAAAAAAAAATCATTTGCTTCAATTGCCGGAAGCCGAGTCACATTGTTGCGAAATGTCTGAAAAACAAAGGCAAACCCTCCACCTCCAAGAAGCCTTACAAAAAGAAAGCTTTAAATGCTACTTGGGATTCAGAGAGTGAATCTGATGAGGAAGTTGACACCACCAACATGAGCTTCATGGCAAATGAAAGCACAAGCAAGGTAACTCCTGATACATCCATTGATTGTGAACTGATGAATTAGGAGAAGCTTTTGAAGAACTATCTTATAACTATGATTTTCTCAAAAAAAAATACTTGAAAATGAAAAGGAAAATGAATCACTCAACCACAAAGTTTTCATTCTTACAAAAAAAAAAGATGAATTGTTTTCAACTCTATCTTCTACTCAAAAAGATTTTGATGACTATAAAATTTCTTGCAAAGGTAAATTTCCACAAATTGATGAAAACGAGATTTTCTTACTAAAAAAGAAAATTGATTCATTAGGAGTAGTTTTGAAGAAATGTGAATTTGATAAAACTAGACTAGAGGCTATGTTTCCTAAGAAACATGTCCCTAAGAAACATTCACATGCTACTCATACTCATGTTCATAAATCACAACCTTTACATCATGCCAAGCACCCTAAACATGCCCACCCGCCACACACTTATCATGCATTCATATATGGTAAAGTTTTTTCATGCATATATTGTGGTCGTAAAGGTCATTTGGTTAAATTTTGCTATGATAGGATTAATGCATCGCATAATCATGTTTGGGTTCGAAACACTAACATTCAATGACCCAAGAAAGTTTGGGTACCAAAGTCAATAAATTTGTTAAATGATGTAGGTACATTCCAAAGCCCAACGACGTAAGGAGTTGTGGTATCTTGATAGTGGTTGCTCAAGGCACATGACTTGAGATATCAACAACTTCACAGCCCTATCAAGATACCATAAAGGTGGCACCGTCACCTTCATGATGACGCCAAAGGAAAGATCATTGGCATTGGTAATGTTAAACTTGGTACATCTCCTTTAATAGAAAATGTTATTTAGTTGATTGCCTCAAGCATAATCTCTTGAGTGTTAGTCAACTTTGTGATAAAGGTTTTAATATTATTTTTGATGACCTAGCATGTAGTGTTATTGATAGATAATCCAGAATATGTATATTTTCCGAATTTCGTGAAAACAATGTATACATGATTGACATGTCTAATATGCTATGCAATGCTACTTGTTTGAAAGCTCTCGATGATGACTTTTGGTTGTGGCATAGGAGATTAGGCCACATTTCTTTTGACCATCTATCTAGATTACACAAGGAAATGGTGAATGGTATTCCTTTCTTGAAATTTGAAAAGGACCGCATTTGCGATGCGTGCCAACTTGGGAAATAAACTAAGTCCTCTTTTAAGTCAATCAAGGATATCATGACATCACAACCTTTGGAGTTGATCCATATGGATTTGTTTGGTCCTACACAAACCAAAAGTCTAAGTGGGAATCGTTTTGCTTTCGTTTTAGTTGATGATTTCTCTCGTTTTACTTGGATTTTCTTTTTAGAACACAAAAATCAAGCCTTTTCATATTTTCAATCCTTTAAGAAAAGAGTTGAAAAGGAAAAAGATTCTTCTATTTTAAGAATAAGAAGTGATAGAGGTGGTGAATTCAATAACCAACCCTTTACCACTTTTTGCGAAGAACATGGAATTAGCATGAACTATCTTGTCTTAGAACTCCACAACAAAATAGAGTCATTGAGAGGAAAAATTGTACATTACAAGAGATGGCTAGGACAATGATAAATGAGTACAGTCTCCCTCATTATCTATGGGCCGAAGCCGTTAACACATCTTGCTACATATCAAATAGGGTTTTCTTATGCAAAAACACTTCTAAAACATCTTTTGAGATTTATTTTTCTAGAAAGCCAAATGTTTCATACTTTAAAGTTTTTAGTTGTAAATGTTTTGTTTTGAATACTAAAGATAATTTAGGTAAATTTGATATAAAATCATATGAAGCAATTTTTGTTGGTTACTCTAACACTAGTAAAGCTTATAGAGTTTTCAATAAGTCATCCTTGACTATTGAAGAATCTATACATGTAAAGTTTGAGAAATCTAATGTGTTTGTTGAGAATGTTGTAGAAATAGATTCTCTAAATGAAGACATGGAGAAAATTTCTTTGAAGGACTCACCTACTCTTGAAGACATGCCAAAGGGTGATGAAGAAAATGAAGTTCAAGAAGTTGAAGTGGAGACTGCTCAACCACTTCCAAAAGATTAGAGATTCAATCCACATCATCCCAAGGACCTTATTATAGGTGAATATCAAAAGGGGTAACTACTCACTCCAAACTTCATGATCTTTGTAGGCACTATGCATTTATTTCTCAGTTTGAACCAAAGAACATCCTCGAAGCCGAGGGCAACTCATATTGTTGCTTGCCATGCAAGAGGAGCTCAATCAATTCGAGCGGAACCAAGTTTAGCATCTTGTTCCTAGGCCCCACGATAGACCAATAATTGGTACTAAGTGGATCTTTAAGAACAAGTTAGATAAGTCGGGAAATGTTGTTAGGAATAAAACTAGGTTAGTGGCCCAAGGTTACACTCAAGTCGAAGGTATCGATTTTGAGGAAACTTTTGCACCCGTAGCACGGCTTGAAGCCATACGGATGACACTTGCATTTGCTTCATATAAATATTTTAAACTTTTTCAAATGGATGTAAAAAGTGCTTTCTTAAATGGATTTATTGAAGAGGAGGTGTAATGTGAACAACCCCTCGGGTTTGTTGATCCTACACATCCAGATTTTGTTTTCAAACTAGACAAAGCTCTTTATGGTTTAAAACAAGCCCCTAGGGTTTGGTATGAAAGACTTTCTTCATTTCTTATTTCTAATGGTTTTAATAAAGGAAAAATAGATACTACTTTGTTTACCAAACATGTTGATAATTATATACTTATAGTTCAAATATATGTTGATGATATCATATTTGGTTCTACTAATGAAAATCTTTGCAAAGCTTTTGAATCATGCATGAAGGAGGAATTTGAGATGTCGATGATGGGCGAGCTTAACTACTTCCATGGTCTCCAAATCAAGCAAAGGAAGGATGGGATTTTCATCAATCAAGCCAAGTACACAAAGAAACTTATCAAGAGATTTGGGCTTGAAGGGGCTAAGACAAGCAAAACTCCCATGGCTACCACCACAAAGCTTGACAATGATGAATAATGTACAAATGTAGACATTAAACTTTATCGTAGCATGGTTGGTAGCTTGTTGTATTTAACGGCTAGTAGGCCGGACATTATGTTTTGTGTATGTCTTTGTACTCAATTTCAATTGTGTCCTAAAGAGTCCCATTTGATTGTGGTAAAACGCATTATTAGATACCTTAAGGGCACAATTGAAATGGGTTTGTGGTATCCGAAGACCGGACAATTTTTCATGACGAGTTTTTCGGATGCCGACTATGTGGGTTGTAGAGTGGATAGGAAGAGTACAAGTGGAACATGTTAATTTCTCGGTAATTATCTTGTTTCATGATCTTCCAAGAAACAAAATTTGGTAGCCCTCTCAACCGTCGAGGCGGAGTATGTTGCGGCGGGGCTTGTTATGCACAAGTCCTTTGGATGAAACATACTCTCCTTGACTATGATTTACATTTTGATCATATTAAAATATTTTGTGATAAAACTAGTACTATTCATATGACTAAAAATGCAAATCAACATAGTAAGACCAAGCACATTGACATTCGGTATCACTTTCTTCGAGATCATTATGAGAAAGGTGATATTAAAATTGATTATGTTTATACCGATTTTCAACTGGCCGATATTTTTACAAAACCACTAGACTATACTAGATTTTCTTTTATTTGTGGTGAATTGAATGTTCATGAAATTTTTTTTTAAACAATATTTACCCTTTTTTGATGTATGACAAAAAGGGAGAGAAAAAGTTAGTTTATTCTTTTGAGTTTTTGAGTTTTGAGTTTAATGTTTTGAGTTTGAGTTATGTGTTTTGAGTTATTGTTTGGTTACTTTTGAGCTATATGTTTTGGATTATTAGTTCTCTCTTATGCCAAGTTTTTATTTTTTTTACCTTTTGTAAAATTCATTCATGTATATAGCCATTCAGATATATAGCATGATTTGAGGGGGAGCCTCCAAGATCCTTTCCCAATTCTTTGTTAAATAACTCATATATTTTGTCATCATTAAAAAGGGGGAGATTATTGGCTTAAGGTTACAATCACCCGATTTTTGAGTATTGATGATTACAAAACATATATAGTTATTTGTACTAATCATATTTTAGTATTTAAGTGTTTTCAGGGTTCAAGGATTCAAGATGTCTTCTTTCCTAAAGGAAGGTATTTTTGACTCAAGTTGATTCAGTTCGGGTTCAAGGATACAAGCTTTTCAAACATTGCATATGGAGAAGCCCTAATTTGAAGACCTTGTAGTCACCTAGAATCTTTGTAAGAATTAGTTTGTTAAAGAATGAGGTTATGATAAGTTGGCTCAAGCAAACACACACACACTTTCATTTTTCAAAATACGATTTTTGTTTTGGTTAGTTGATTTAGGTGCGTGTCTTGATTGATATACATCTCAAAATATTTTATATTTTTACATCTAGTTTATATCATGTATACCATCCCTTATAGCATGCTACTTAATCATCTAGCCATTTAAAAATATTTTAAAAATTCTTCAAAGTTCAAAATTTTTCCCATAATAAAGCTGTTTCAGGCCAACGGTCGACCGGGCGGTCTATCGGATCTATTTCAGGCCTGATCAGTTGACCGCACCGGTCGACCGGGCCTTATGGCTTTGGCGTGCACGTTTGTGTACGTCTGCCGGTCGACTGGATCGGTCGACTGACTGACTGACCCTTGCTCTCGGGTTTTGTCGGTCGACCGGGCTAGTCGACTGGCAGAACAAAGATTTGTTTTTTGTTTAGCCTCTGTCAACCGACTGGTCGACCGAGTCCAACAGCTAGTTTGCCAGATAGACTGCCGGTCGACCAGGCCGGTAGACCGACAGCCGCCAGCAGCCCCCAATGGCTAGTTTCTTGAAAACTGTTTTCTGGATTTAATTTTGATGTTTCTTTCAGCTATTTCTGAATTTCCTGAGGCTATTATCCGATCTATTAACCTAGTTTTAATGATGAAAAGATCTCTTCTAATCCCTATAAATTGATGGCATTGGTCCATTGTTAAATTTAAAAAGAAAAATCCCTATTGTTTTGAGTTTCTAAAGAAAAGAAAAGTTTTCAAAGCTCTCTCTTCCTAAGTGCATTCTTGGTTAAATCAGTGGTTTTCAAGCTCTTTTTACTTTCTTTACAACTGAATTTTTCTCACTTCACATCTTGAGCCAAAAATCATTCCCATTCTATAATGAGTTGTAAGAGAGAAGTTTGTGGTCTTTTTGATCACCTTGTTACTTGTATTTTCTGTGTTGAGATCCCTCTTGTGTAGAGGTTAGATTGGTGGGAGTTTGGTACTCTGGTCTTGTGTAGACCTCTTGTAATTCCCTTTGCGGATTTAGTGGAAATGCTTCACGGTGGTGGAGGTGGGGACGTAGAGCGGTGGCTCGAACCTCGAAACAAATTACTTGTATTTGCGATTGGTTTTCTTATTATTTTTAATTGCTTTACATTTTTATCTTGTGATACCTCTTACTTGCACTTCATTGCTCCCATTTCATTCACTTACATTTTTCGGTCTTTACTCATCTCAATAAGAAAGCAATTACGCACCTCAACTCATAATCTAGAGGAATCAAAGAGGAGAAGTTCTAGAGCCCTTCACGGGGAATTTGGCTTCAATTTCTTGTTTTGAGTGACCGGTTGCATCATATATACATACTTGTTTAAAAAGATCATTAGATTAGTATTAACACCTATTCACCCCCCTCTAAATGTTTTTCAAAGGGTACCTGCAGAAGGTATTTGTTCCAAATAACACATATAACGAATATTGTCTATACTGTTACAAGCATTCGTCACAGGTATATACATATACAATATTAGGCTCTTGCCACCGACAAATTGTTGGCCCAAGGTTACAATCACCCATTTTAGTGTGTTTTAATGATTACAAAACATATATAGTTATTTGTACTAATCATGTTTGTTGTTTAAGTGTGTTTCAGGGTTCTAACCAAACTAGAAGGGTTCTTCCCTAAAGGAAAGTGTTTTGGACTCAAGTCAACTCAATTTGGGCTCAAGAATCAAGTTTTGAAGATCTTATGGTGAAAAGCCCTCTTGAAGCACTTAGAACCAATGTAAGAAATAGTTTGTTAAAGTTTGAGTTTTGGAAATTGGCTCTAGGATACACACACAAGTTTATATTTAAGTTTTCATGTTTAAAACTTTGGTTTCATGCCTTAGTATATATGTACATGACCCTAAGTTTTATAAAAATGAATATCATGTTTAGATCATGTTTGTATACTCTTTCCAGCATATTACTTAGTTTTCTTTACTTCAAAACATTTCTACAAATTTCCCAAGTTTCAGAATTCTGCTGCTGTTTTTCTGTTTCAGGCGAACCCGGCCGACCGGCCCGGTCGACCGGCGCCTGTATCAGGACGTGCACGCTTGTGCACGTCTGTCGGCCGACCGCTCGGGTCGACCGACTGCTAGCAGTCTGCTCTCAGGTTTTCTGGGTCGACCGCCCGGTCGACCGCCCGAAGAATACTGTGTTTCTTTTTGGGGACGGTCGACCCGAGCGGTCGACCCGAGCCTAACGGCTAGGCGGACGGTCGACCGTACGGGTCGACCGCCAAGCCTGCAAAAGCCCAACGGCTCTTTCCTCTTTTGTGCAATTCTGAAAACTGTTTTCTTAATCTGTTTTTGCAGACTTTTTCTGAGGTTTTGGAGAACTTTTTCAGGTCAAATAAGGTTAAAATAAATTGTTTTTAACCCTTTCTTCTCCCTATAAATAGAGGAGTATAGCCTCTTGCAAAAATACCAAGAAAAATCCTCAAGCTTTCATAGTTTTCAAAAGAAAAGAAAAGTGTTTAAGCTCTTCATTTCCAACTCTTTCTTGAGCTTGTTTTCAGTTGTGTTCTCTAGCAAAAATCATCCTACAACTGAGTGTTTTCTCACTACACTTCTTAGAGCCAAAATTTCCTACTCATTCTATAAGGAAGTTGTAAAGAGAAAGTGTTTGTAAGAAGTTTGTAATCCTCTTGGTGATCACTTGGCTACTTGTTCCTTCTTCTTGTTCTTGTGGAGACACCTCTTCGGTAGAGGTTATTGTAAGTGGTGGAGCTCGGTGCTCGGGTCTTTGGTAGACCGTTGTAATCATCCTCGGTGGATAGTGGAAACCCTTCACGGAGGTGAAGGTGGGGAGTAGAGCGGTGGCTCGAACCTCGAAACAAACATGTTGTGTTTGCGATTGCCTTGTGTCCATTTTACTTTAAATTTCTCTTGCACTCTATTGCTTTCAATTACTTGCTTGAGATCTAGTTTTCTTTCCTTATGTTATTGCCTCTAGTTTATGATACTTGTGATATATTTTGTGTGCATTTCATCATTGCATATTATTCATTCTTTGTTCGATCAATTCTCATACAATAAGGTTGCATTGCGCACCTCTAACCCATTCAAGGGGAATCCGGGGAAGGAGTTCAGAACCCTTCACGGGGCATTCGGCTCTTAGTCTTGTTTTGAGAGATCGTTGCATCATTCATCCATCATAATTTTAAAAGGATTGTTAGATTAGCAATTACACCTATTCACTCCCCCTCTAGGTGTTTTTCAATTGGTATCAGAGCTTGGTTACTAGGCTCTTGGCTTACAACCTTAGATTGATCCTAAAATTGCTAATCATTTCATTCATTCTCACTTAGTAAAGATGGCCGTTGGTATCAAGACACCCCCTAAGTTTGATGGACTTAACTTTCCATATGGAAGGTTAAGATGACCGTTTTCTTGCAATCTCTTGGTAGTCGAGTTGCAAAGGCCGTGACCAAACCCTTTAGTGCACCCCCCGGTGATGAATCTACTTGGTCCGAAATTGAGACTAAGGAGTTTGATGCCAATGCTAGGGCTCATTATGCACTCCTTCAAGCCCTTAATGATGATGATATAGCTAGAGTTATTCATTGCAAGTCCGCATATGAAATTTGGACACATTTGCTAGTTACACATGAGGGGACTTCACAAGTGAAGAGGGCTAAGATAGACCTTCTTCGGTCCCAATATGAAAACTTTTGCATGCAAGAAAATGAAACCATAGATGATATGGTTACAAGATTTACAAAGATCACTAATGGACTTTCTTCTCTAGGTGATGCTATCGACAACGATCAAAGAGTTAGAAAGATCATCCGAGCTCTTCCTCCTTCATGGGAAGTAAAAGCAACCACCTTGAAGGAACTCAATGACAAGGAGGAAATGGAGCTAATTGGTCTCATTGGGAACCTCAAAACCCATGAGATGGAAAGAAAAGCTAGGGAGGACATGGCTCCTTCCAAGAAGAAAATAATAGCCTTCAAGTGTCAATCCACACACTTCGACGAAGACGATGAAGAAGAAGATGATGAAGAGCTCTCACTTCTTGTGAAGAACGTCCGGAGGATCTATAACAAGGCTAAATTCTAAGGAAGAAGGAGATGGCAAGGAGGCAAAGAAGAAAGAAAGATTATTTGTTTTAATTGCCAAAGACCGGGACACATTGTTGCGGAGTGCCCGGATAAAGTAAAACCCTCCACCTCAAAGAAGCCCTACAAGAAGAAAGCAATGAAGGCTACATGGGATTCCGAGAGCGAATCCGAGGAGGAAATCGACACCGCCAACATGTGCTTCATGGCCAATGAAAGCACAAGCAAGGTAACCCCTTCCACTTCTCTTAATGATGAACTTTCCATAGATGAACTAGGAGGAGCTTTTGTAGAATTATCACATAATTATGATTTCCTAAAGAAAAAGTATTTAAAAATGAAAAAGGAAAATGAATCTCTTAATCATCAAGTTTTTACTCTTTCTAAAGAAAAAGATGAATTACTTTCCACTCTTGTTTCCACCCAAAAAGATTTTGACAAATATAAGATTTCTTGTAAAGGCAAGTCCCCACTAATTGATTCTAATGAGATTACCATGCTTAAAGAAAGAATAGACTCATTAGGAATTATTTTGAAAAATTGTGAGTTTGATAAGAAGAATATAAAGGCCATGTTTCCTAAGAAACAAGCCCCTAAGAAAAATGTTTACCATGCTCATGCTCATGTTCATACCACACAACCTTTACATCGTGGCAAACCCCCAAAACATGCTCACACTTCACACACACATCATGCATTCATGTATGGAAGAGTGTTCTCATGTTCACATTGTGGGCGGAAAGGGCACTTAGCTAATTTTTGCTATGATAGACTAAGTGCATCTTGTCATAATGTTTGGGTTTGAAGCACTAACTTTCAAGGACCCAAGAAAATTTGGGTACCAAAGTCAACAATTTTGTTAAATGATGTAGGTACCTTCCAGGCCCAACGACGTAGAGGATTGTGGTATCTTGATAGTGGTTGCTCAAGGCACATGACTTGGGACATCAACAACTTTACAACCCTATCAAGATACCATGAAGGTGGCACCGTCACCTTCGGAGATGATGCCAAGGGTAAAATCATCGGTATTGGTAATGTAAAAATCGGCACATCCCCTTAATTGAGAATGTAGTTTTAGTTGATGGGCCTCAAGCATAACCTCTTGAGTGTTAGTCAACTTTGTGATAAAGATTTTGATGTTGTTTTTGATAATGTAGTTTGTAAAGTAATTGATAGAATATCTAATACTTGTGTGTCTTTCGGTTTTCGTGAAAGTAATGTTTATATGATAGATATGTCTAATATGTCTTGTAATATTACTTGTTTAAAAGCCCTCGATGATGACTCTTGGTTGTGGCATAAAAGATTAGGCCACATTTCTTTTGACCATATATCTAGGTTAAACACAAAGGAAATGGTGAAAGGTATTCCTTGCTTGAATTTTGAAAAGGACCGGGTTTGTGACGCATGTCAATTTGGGAAACAAACCAAGTCTTCTTTCAAATCAATTAAGGATATCATGACATCACGTCCCTTGGAGTTGATCCATATGGATTTATTTGGTCCTACTCAAACCAAAAGTCTAAGTGGGAATAGATTTGCATTTGTTTTGGTTGATGACTTTTCACGTTTTACTTGGGTCTTCTTTCTTGAACACAAAAATCAAGTCTTTTCACATTTTCAAGCCTTTAAGAAAAGAGTTGAAAAGGAAAAAGATTCTTCAATTTTAAGAATAAGAAGTGATAGAGGAGGTGAGTTCATTAACCTACCCTTTATCACTTTTTGTGAAGAACATGGAATTAAGCATGAACTTTCTTGTCCTAGAACTCCACAACAAAATGGAGTAATTGAACGGAAAAATCGAACTTTACAAGAGATGGCTAGGACAATGCTAAGTGAATATGGTCTACCACATTATTTGTGGGCCGAGGCCGTAAATACATCATGCTATATATCAAATCGTGTTTTCTTGTGTAAAAATACTTCAAAGACTTCTTTTGAAATGTACTTTTCTAGAAAACCAAAATGTTTCATATTTCAAGGTTTTTGGATGCAAATGTTTTGTTTTAAATACAAAAGATAATTTAGGAAAATTTGATGCTAAAGCTTATGAGGCAATTTTTGTGGGTTATTCTAATACTAGTAAAGCTTATAGAATCTTCAATAGATCATCTTTGACTATTGAGGAATCTATACATGTTAAGTTTGAAGAATCTAACTTGTTTGTTAAGAATGTTGTAGAAATAGATGCTTTGGATGAAGGCTTGGAGAAAGTGACCTTGGAGGATACACATATTATGGGAGACAAGCCAAAGGATGATGAAGGAAGTGAAGCTAAAGTAGAAGAGGCTCAAGGAAATGAAAATCAAACAAATGAAGTGGAGCCTACTCAACAACTTCCAAAGGATTGGAGATACAATCCTCATCATCCCAAGGACCTCGTCATAGGTGAAGTATCTAAAGGGGTAACCACTCGCTCTAAACTTCATGATTTTTGTGGACATTATGCATTTATTTCTCATGTTGAACCCAAGAACGTCCTCGAAGCTGAGGCCGATTCATATTGGTTGCTAGCCATGCAAGAGGAACTCAATCAATTTGAGCGCAACCAAGTTTGGCACCTTGTTCCTAGGCCCCACGATAGACCAACAATTGGTACTAAGTGGATCTTTAAGAACAAGTTGGATGAATCGGGTAACGTTGTTAGGAATAAAACTAGGTTAGTTGCCCAAGGTTACACTCAAATCTAAGGAATCGATTTTGAAGAAATCTTTGCACCCGTAGCACGGCTTGAAGCCATACGGATGACACTAGCATTTGCCTCATATAAAGATTTTAAATTATTTCAAATGGATGTTAAAAGTGCTTTTCTAAATGGTTTTATTGAAGAGGAGGTGTATGTTGAACAACCCCCCGGGTTTGTTAATCCTACACATCCGGATTTTGTGTTTAAATTAGATAAAGCTCTTTATGGTTTAAAACAAGCCCCTAGGGCTTGGTATGAAAGACTTTCTTCATTCTTAATTTCAAATGGTTTTAAGAAAGGTAAAATTGACACAACTTTGTTTACAAAACATGTAGAAAATGATATTCTTATTGTGCAAATTTATGTAGATGATATTATTTTTTGTTCTACTAATGAATCTCTTTGCCAAGCTTTTGAATCATGCATGAAGGATGAATTTGAAATGTCTATGATGGGGGAGCTCAACTATTTCCTTGGACTCCAAATCAAGCAAAGGAAGGATGGGATCTTCATCAATCAAGCCAAGTACACAAAGGAACTCATCAAGAGGTTCGGGCTTGAAGGCGCTAAAGTAAGCAAAACTCCCATGGCAACAACTACCAAGCTTGATAAGGATGAACAAGGTAAAAGTGTAGACATTAAACTTTATCGTAGCATGATAGGTAGTTTATTGTATTTGACGGCTAGTAGGCCGGATATCATGTTTTCCGTTTGTCTTTGTGCTCGTTTTCAATCATGTCCTAAGGAGTCTCATTTAGTAGCGGTAAAACGCATTATTAAATACCTTAAGGGCACAATTGAAATGGGTTTATGGTATCCGAAAACCGGACTATTTGAAATGAAGAGTTTTTCGGATGCCGACTATGCGGGTTGTAGGGTAGATAGGAAGAGCACAAGTGGAACATGTCAATTCCTTGGTAATTGTCTTGTATCTTGGTCTTCCAAAAAGCAAAATTCGGTAGCCCTTTCAACCGCCGAGCCGGAGTATGTTGCAGCCGGAGCTTGTTGTGCACAAGTTCTATGGATGAAACATACTCTCCTTGACTATGATTTGCATTTTGATCATATTAAAATATTTTGTGATAATACTAGTACAATTCATATGACAAAGAATGCAAATCAACATAGTAAAACTAAGTACATTGACATTAGGTATCACTTTCTTAGAGATCATTATGAGAAAGGTGATATTGATATTGATTATGTTTCTACCGATTTTCAACTTGCCAATATTTTTACTAAACCATTGGATTATGCTAGATTTTCCTTTATTTGTGGTGAGTTGAATGTTTGCATTATAGATTCTTAAAACATTTTGTTATTTTGTTTTGTTTGACCCTTTTTGATGTATGACAAAAGGGGGAGAAAAAGAGTAAGTTTGTTGTTTAAAAAGAATAAGTTCGTTGTTTATTTAAGCTTTTCAAAAACTATTGTGTTTTCAATGCTTTATGTTTCTTAATTCTCATTGTCATTCTTTATACATAGCATTGTTTGAGGGGGAGCTTTCCAAAGCTCTTCTTCCACTTTTGTTTAAATAACCTATATGTTTTGTCATCATCAAAAGGGGGAGATTATTGGCCCAAGGTTACAATCACCCATTTTAGTGTGTTTTGATGATTACAAAACATATATAGTTATTTGTACTAATCATGTTTGTTGTTTAAGTGTGTTTCAGGGTTCTAACCAAACTAGAAGGGTTCTTCCATAAAGGAAAGTGTTTTGGACTCAAGTCAACTCAATTTGGGCTCAAGAATCAAGTTTTGAAGATCTTATGGTGAAAAGCCCTCTTGAAGCAATTGTAGTACTTAGAACCAATATAAGAAATAGTTTGTTAAAGTTTGAGTTTTGGAAATTGGCTCTAGGATACACACACAAAAGTTTATATTTAAGTTTTCATGTTTAAAACTTTGGTTTCATGCCTTAGTATATATGTACTGACCCTAAGTTTTATAAAAATGAATATCATGTTTAGATCATGTTTGTATACTCTTTCTAGCATATTACTTAGTTTTCTTTACTTCAAAACATTTCTACAAAATTTCCCAAGTTTCAGAATTCTGCTGCTGTTTTTCTGTTTCAGGCGAACCCGGCCGACCGGCCCGGTCGACCGGCGCCTGTATCAGGACGTGCACGCTTGTGCACGTCTGTCGGCCGACCGCTCGGGTCGACCGACTGCTAGCAGTCTGCTCTCAGATTTTCTGGGTCGACCGCCCGGTCGACCGCCCGAAGAATACCGTGTTTCTTTTTGGGGACGGTCGACCCGAGCGGTCGACCCGAGCCCAACGGCTAGGCGGACGGTCGACCGTACGGGTCGACCGCCAAGCCTGCAAAAGCCTAACGGCTCTTTCCACTTTTGTGCAATTCTGAAAACTGTTTTCTTAATCTGTTTTTGCAGACTTTTTCTGAGGTTTTGGAGAACTTTTTCAGGTCAAATAAGGTTAAAATAAATTGTTTTTAACCCTTTCTTCTCCCTATAAATAGAGGAGTATAACCTCTTGCAAAATACCAAGAAAAATCCTCAAGCTTTCATAGTTTTCAAAAAGAAAAGAAAAGTGTTTAAGCTCTTCATTTCCAACTCTTTCTTGAGCTTGTTTTCAGTTGTGTTCTCTAGCAAAAATCATCCTACAACTGAGTGTTTTCTCACTACACTTCTTAGAGCCAAAATTCCCTGCTCATTCTATAAGGAAGTTGTAAAGAGAAAGTGTTTGTAAGAAGTTTGTGATCCTCTTGGTGATCACTTGGCTACTTGTTCCTTCTTCTTATTCTTGTGGAGACACCTCTTTGGTAGAGGTTATTGTAAGTGGTGGAGCTCGGTGCTCGGGTCTTTGGTAGACCGTTGTAATCGTCCTCGGTGGATAGTGGAAACCCTTCACGGAGGTGAAGGCGGGGAGTAGAGCGGTGGCTCGAACCTCGAAACAAACATCTTGTGTTTGCGATTGCCTTGTGTCCATTTTACTTTAAATTTCTCTTGCACTCTATTGCTTTCAATTACTTGCTTGAGATCTAGTTTTCTTTCCTTGTGTTATTGCCTCTACTTTGTGATACTTGTGATATATTTTGTGTACATTTCATCATTGCATATTATTCATTCTTTGTCCGATCAATTCTCATACAACAAGGTTGCATTGCGCACCTCTAACCCATTCAAGGGGAATCCGGAGGAAGGAGTTCAGAACCCTTCACGGGGTATTCGGCTCTTAGTCTTGTTTTGAGAGATCGTTGCATCATTCATCCATCATAATTTTAAAAGTATTGTTAGATTAGCAATTACACCTATTCACCCCCCCCTCTTGGTGTTTTTCACAAATGCAGGAGCACATCTCCATACAAAACGTGAATACAGATACAAATACATAATACAAATACAAGTCGACCCAACAAAGCAGGAACGTCCAAAGAAAAGCGAGAACACTTGCCTAAATACAGAAAACACCGTGAAATTCTCGATCTCTGGAATCTAGGTAACTAACGCAAATATGCGTTCAAATATAATAAATATTATATTATATAGAGAAGAAGAGAGAAGGAACCAGAAGGAAGACAATGAAGACGCGGGAGTCACAGACGCGGGAGTCGTGTTGCGTAGATGCCACAAACACGAGGTTCGAGACCCGCGTTTAAGCCATAACACGAGAAGAACACTAACGCAGGATGAGCTCTGCGTCACGTTGATATAAGAATGTGAGGATCATGTTATACTGATATCAGGAATGTAAAGATCATATCAACGAATTGCGTGGACGTGGGAGTGAACTCCGCGTCTAGCAATCAAACTAAAGAGAGAGGCAGGGAGATAAGAAAGAGAGAGACAGGGAGATGAGAGAGAGAGAGAGAAGAGAGAGTATGATGCAGGGGTGAGGGAAAGTGGGATGCAGGGGTGAGGGATAGGAACAGGTAAAGAAAGAAAGATTGGAAAAAAGAAGGAAAAAAGAAGAAAGAAAGAAAGAAAGAAGGGAAGAAAAGAAGGAAGGAAAAGGAAAGGAGAAGGGGGATGGCTGGCCATGCCTGACCGGTGGTCACTGGCGGTGGGAGATTGCCAGCGGTCATGGGCAGTAGCCCCAAGCCCAAGCCAAGGGTGGTGCAAGTCTAGTTCATTTAAATTTTTTGGAGTTTTGAAAATAGTGTTTCGGAGAGCGACGAGTTAGCTAGGATGGAAGAGCTCACTGAGGAGGAGAATTTGGTGTGGTTGTTGGTGGCCGAAGTGGTGTAGGTGGTGGTGGAATGATGGAGAAGATGGTGGTGGAAGTGGTTTGTTTTGGTGGAAAAAAGAAGAAGAAATGGTGGTTATCGGGGAAAAATCGCGCACAAAAAGTATATGTTTGAAATCAAAATTTAAAGTGTGTGTGTGTGTGTGTGTGTGCTTTGGCTTCCTCGGTACTACCATTATAGCATAGAAGCTAAAACGAGTCGAATCTACAAGGACGGGAGGCGATAGAAGCTTTACTGGTTGATTCACGTATGTGTTAACGGTTCTTCTATGTTTGAAAGAATGAAAAGAAAAGAAAACAAAGAATGAAAAGAGAAGTACGGTGAAAACAAAGAAGTAGGAAACATAAAAAAATGGTATTTGTGATTTTGTTTTTATATCTAAAATAAAGTGAAAAGAAAAGAAAACTCATGGCTACTAACTACTAATGACTCCACCAACATGCTAACCTCTTAGTGATAGTTGCCTCACATGTATCCTTGGCAATCACTAGTCCTTGATTCAAGAGCATTTCAAAGTATGACCCATATGTAACTCATCACTTCCTAACTCAACAAAACAAGTACAAGTTACACTTAAACCATCAAAACTAAATAAAAGTAAGCATGGAATAAAGTAATGTTAGCTTGTTAGAGAGTTAGGAAATTAGAGTGTTAGATCCATTATCATGAGCCATCAATGGCTCTTGCAAGAGCAAGGCCAAGTAGAGACTATTAGATTCATGTGAATTTTCAAATAAGAAGTTAAACAAGTTAGTGGTTAGTAGTTAATTGTCATGAGAGAAAATATTAGCCAAACATGTAAAAGGAGTTAGAGAGAAGAAAACAAAGAGAGGTAAAGAGAGCACCTTTCATAGATTGTTATCTTCTATTGTAAGCACTCTTGTATTCCAAGCATGTACCACTCTCTCACGTATTACAAGATCTATAAGAAATAAAAAATACAAGGGAGGAAGAAGAAGAACTAAACTAAACTACCCTAAACTAAAACATGGAAAGAAAAACCCTAAAACTAACCGAAAAACTACTCAAAAACTCCTCTCCACTCTGCATATCTTCTACACTGGAAGTCCGGAGGGTATATATAGGCACCAAGGGAAAGGGGGGTACTGTATGGAGCCACGCGTCAAATCTTGACGCGGGCTCCACAAGGGAGTCACGGAAACGCGGTTATGACAGTTTTGGAGACTAATCAATGGTGAAGTTGGTGTTATGGTTGTTGTTATTGGAATGGAGGAGAAGATGGAGAGAATGGTGGCGGAAATGGTGGAGATGGTGGGAGAGTGGCTGGCCAAGAGGGTTGGCTGGTTCAGTTTTTGGCTATGCCGTTGGTTGCTGGAGATGAAGAAGGAAAGGAAGAAAATGAAAGAGAGAGAAAGGAAAGGGGGTGTTCATATGAAAGAAAAGTTAGGATTATTACAAGTTTGTCATGCGTTTCAATTAAAATGAGACTTGCATCTTGTTAAAACCAGACCCGCGTCTGGCAATTCCCCAGATGCGGGGATAAAGTCTTCATCTCAGTAGAAAACGCGAGCGTCGCATTTGCAGAGGTGAGAGAAAGTCATGATGACTTGATTAAAGTTGATTTGAAAGCATTAAATAAAGAAAGAAAAGGAATCTCTGCATTAAAGACCAGATTCACGTCTAGTGAGCCTCGCTTCTGAGAAAGAGAGGAAAAATGGGAAAGAGAAAAAGAAAAATATCTGTGTAAAATCCTAATATCTGGGAAAACACCAAAAACTTCAAATAAGCCCGAAAAATAAGTAACTCAGAAAGCATTTTAAAAATTCTCAAAAATAATAAATATTATTTTAAGATGCTTGGTGAAATCAAATTTCAAAAATTCGATCTCATTTTTGGAATTAAAATACTGAAATCCACCATCGATGTCGGTCTACACCAGGTCGGCCGGATTTTGATAAATTTCAAAAAAAATCCCCAAAAATTTTAAGAGATAGAAAACATCATCCTAAGGGATAATATGAAATTAGTTTTCAAAAATAAAATCCCATTTTTTAATTAAAAATTTTGGAATCTTCTCGAGATACTAGTCGACACCAAATCCACTGAAATTTTGATAAATTCAGAAAAATCTTCAAAAATGTATTTAAATAAAATATGATTTTGAGAGAAAATAAGAAAGCAGTTTCTAAAAATTCAACTCTACTTATAAATTAAAAATCTCAGAATTAATCAGCAGTACTGGGCGACACTGGTTTTGAAAATTTGCAATTTAATTTGAAAAATTTTCAGAAAATCATAAAAAAATCTAAAATATTGAAAAATGATGTTTGAAACTAAAATCCGTTAAATTTAAGTATCAAAAAGATGAAATCAAGTAATACTCTAAGGTCAGGTCCCCGGTTATACTAGGGCTGACTCCGAGTCCACAAATCCAGATCCAAGGCAAATGATCATATAAATAATTCATAAAACAAAACAATACAAGAAGGAAATCGAAAAATATGATCAAAAAATCTATATACGTAACTAAGTATGTATTCGGGGGAAGGGGTGTTACATTCCATCTACCTTACAAAAATTGCGTCCTCGCAATTTCGATAAGGGGAAAAATGAACACAAAAAGGACATGAATGGGAATTATACCAATCAATATATGAATAACTAAGGGTCATGCTCCCAAATCGACTTAACACTGTTCGGAACATAGATATCTTTTGCACTTCTGGCTGTATAAATCTTCGAACGATGCCATACAATACTGACCCATTATCACAGCTTTGCAATAGAATTCCTGTTGTACTGCATACTTGATATCACTGTGAGAATAAGGCAGAATACAGAAGATAAAGAAGAACCCTGACAATACTGAGCATAAATAAAGAAGACTGATAGTTAGAAATTTTGAATATCAGGCATCAATCACTTTGAAAGATATAGTCAAGAATATAGAATAACCATAGTGAAACCCAAATACTACGTCTAGAAAATAATCTGATCATGGATTCAATTCTGAGAATACCTGAGCTCCATAGAATTGGTCACAGAGATCATATAATAGCTTCGTTCTGCCCTCTGCTGCTACATCTCTAGTCTATTCATATCTTAAGTTGGTATAAGGACAATGGAAATGAAAATCGGGAAAATGGAAAGGACTCAAGAATCAAGGAAAGGATGATCAAGAAAGAATAGGTAACTCTGTACTTGTAGTTGGACTCTGTAATCAGGATTCATATATTCCAGTTACAAATTTCATTACCATTAATTTGCCGTCTGGACGTACTAAGGATGTGAGAGCCTTGGCTCTGAAACCACCCTGTAACGCTTCGATCTGAAGGGTAGGAGACGTTATGTGACGTATATACGTAGGTTGAAAATACCCTCACATATATACGTAAGCATCAGTACAAACAAAAATCAGAGTATGAAAACACGTGGTGCTTTATACATTCCAACTATGAGTATAATTACAAAGTTATAACAGGGTATGCAACAATATTATAAGAATATTACATGATAGGCGTAAATGCGAGAATACAAAGAGATATATGATTAGTCTACAATTCTGCATTATTATATCGCATTTTCCCACCGATTTATGAATAAAATGTCGTCTAAATCGTGTTTTGGTCTCTCTTGTAGGTAAATCAAGAGTTTAAGGGCAAAGGAGTAATAAGAGCTTAATTAATTCCAATTGAGGGTAATTAATTCAAGATTTCTTAGAGGCCAAGCAAGGGAATATCTAGAAGATACGTCGAACCTAGACTCCTGCGCACATCAGACGAATGTTCGGGCAAAATTACCAGAAAACAGATATACCAAGAAGACCCTGGAAGCCAGAGGAAGATCCTCACCAAAACCAGGGAAAAGATTCCCTGGTATGGCGGCGGATCCGTGGCTATAGTTGTGGACCTACGGCCCAATGGTGGGGCCACGCGTCGATTTACAACGCGTGGTCCCATCTCGTCTTCTAGAAGAGTCCTATGCCTATATAAACCCCTACAGAGGCCTTGAACGGAGCAGTTTTCATTTTTAGGAGTAGTTTTTGATTTTAGGCTAGGGCTTTTATGTTTTAGTGTAGTGTAGGTAGGTGTTCTTCATTTCATTTCTTTTGTATTTTCTTTTCTTTTTAGATCTTGTAGTAGGGCTGAGAGATTTAGAGAGATAGAGAGGGATTGATGTAATAGATGGTGACAATCTATGTAAAGGTGCCTCGTTTCTTCTCCAATGTAATCTTCTCCATCTTTACATGATGCTTTGCTAACTTTTCTTCTTCTCATGGCAATCTAACTACTAATCACTAACCATCTAACCACTTATTTGATAATCTACATGAATCTAATAACCTCTACAAGGCCTTTCTCTTGCAAGAGCCATTGATGGCTCATGATGATGGATTCTAACATTCTAACATTTCTAACACCTAACCCACTAACTTGCTAACTTGCAATGTCTTCTTTATTTCATGCTTACCTCTAACCGGTTTTGATGATTTAACAAGTAGTTTGCAACTTATTAGTGGTATGGATGTGTTGTTTGAATATAGAAGATCAATCTTATGGACCATGCTTTGTATCGTCTCTTGAAGCCAAGGATTAGTGATGGTCAAGGATCCATGTGAGGCATCTATCTCTAAGAGGTTAGCATGGTTAGTGGATCACTTAGTAGTTAGTAGCCATGAGTTTTATTTTATCTTATTTTAAAAAGCAATTCTTTTTATCATATTCATCGTTATTTTCACCACCTTCTTTGTTCAACATTATTTCATCTTCTTTTCTATTTTGTTTTCCAAACCACTTCTCTTTTGCTTTCTTTGCCATTTTCATCGCCTTCTCCACCTACCACATGCTTGATTTCCTTTTCCTTTCCTTCACTTTCTTTTTCTAATTCTTTAACAAAGAAGAATTGTTAACATAAGACGCGAATAAAGACTGTTAATGCTTCTATCGCCTCCCGTCCTTGTGGATTCGACCCGCTGAGCCAATGCTATAACGGAAGTATCGAGAGAACATTAGCACATACGAGCTTTTCATTGATTTCACAAAATAACACACATTTAGAGTGCTGGTTCTGCCCCGATCAAATTTTTGGCGCCGTTGCCGGGGAATGGGAATGGTTTTGATTTCACGTTTTTGTTAACATTGCCTTCTCTGTTTTGGTGTGCAGGACATTCTTTACAGGATCTTAACATTGCAGAATAAAAACTAGCTTTGCATCTCCCTGCTCTTGAAATCAGGACCCCAGCTTCTAAAGAAACGCCGCGCAAATGCGACTTTTGCTGCGAAAATGCGGCCATGTTGTAAACATTGTGTATCTTGTTGTGCTGGGATGTGTGAATTGTAATAGCTAGTGGATCTATACTATTACTTTTCTGCTTTGATTGCCTACACACCATAATAAATTAAAGAACTAAAATACTGTATTTGGATGGTTTTAAAATGGTTTAGACATTTGCATTTAGGCATGTGTCAATTCAATTCTAATATACTGTATTTTGTTCTATTGTTGTGATCTGAATTGAGGTGTACATATGGCATTGCATATAGCATAGGACAAACACGTGGGTGATTTATCGCTTTGTGTTATATTCTTGTCTATATTGAACACTTGCACGAATTGAACTTAAGGGCATAACCCAATACAAGATAAGGTGGAGATTTCATCATCCTTCCTTAGCCCAAAAATCACCTCCCCACTCACACAACCCAAGCCCTAATAAAAATTGATAGACGTTGGCCCCTAGGGACATCTCGAACTCATTAAGAGATTGACCGAGGGTGGAACTTGTTTTGAATCTTACTCTTGTGAAATCGGTGTCTAAGGTTGGGGATTAAGAGGTTACGCCTCAAAGATACCTTTGTTTGGCGTAATTAAGGCCCGTTGCTTACGCACAGATACCTCCCACCATATTTTGCCCCTACTTGGCCGATTAGCTTGTGGTCGGATTCAAGCAACAACCTCCCCCGGGTAATCGACCAGTTAGGAGTCGTCTAGGTCTAGGTCAACCTTAATATAGGCTTGGTTTTTATTTTTTCTTTTTTGTTTGTTGTTTGATTTTTCTATTTTTTGTTTGTGTTTGTTTGTGAAATGGAATTCAACAATAACAATTCTTTCAATCCTAATATGAATTCATATTTCACACCGACCCCATTCGATTCGGATAATTCCAACCCAGCTTTTTACAATATGAACCAATCAAATACACCGGGTTGGCCTTATCCGAATCAATACAACCCATACCCTCATTCTTATAACTATAATTTTCAAAATAATTTCAACTCTTCACAAGTCAATGGGGATTCACCTCCCCCGAGTTAAATTTTCAACCTCCTTGTCCACCATGTCCACCTTATTTAAAATTTACACAATATCAATTCCCCGATTTCGCTTCCTATACTCCTTTTTCTAGACCTCCCATTGAAGAAAAATCCTAGTTAGAAAAGAGTATAGAAGCCAATCTACAAGAGGCCGAGCAACAACTTTAGAAAATGATGGCCTCTCCAATTTCACAATATTTGCAAGAGTCTTACTCAGTTACACCTTCTCATAATGAACAACCATTTGTCGTGGAAACGAGTAAGGAACTCTTGCGTGAGTCTGAGCCACAATCTAAAAACCTGATGGACTCGCGACTTCACCATAATTTTCAAAGCAAATCTTCATCTTTTCAAGCCCAATCACAACAAAACGATGAACCAATCAACTATGAAAAGATGCTTGAAATCATAACTCAAGATCAAATCGCTCATAATCATGACATAGATATGATGGTCAAAAGTCTTCATTCTCATTCTTTGACCATTCCTGATGTCACTAACCATTCTGTCAGAGCCAAAGAGTCATGTTGTTTTGAAAACCAAGATTCAATTTTAGCACACCCATCTGAACTTATCCAAACTTCAAATCCCAGTGATATTTTGGCAAGTTATCCTTTTCCTGAAATTGAACTTGAGCATGAATATGATTCTGAACTTCCACTTGGTAATTCAATTTCACTCCCTGATTCAATATTGACTGAGGTGTTTTTACCTGAATTCAGGCCTTTTTCCGAGTCAGTATTGGATCCAGTGCCAGTCCATTGTGAAATTGAATCACCAATTTTTTATGATAATTATATTGAACTTGACAAATTTCATACTTTTGAAACTCCCATTGATAAATTGGCAAGTTCTTATTTTTATGAACTCAATGAGGAATGTGACTTTGATTCTCAAATTTGTGATCCAGTTCAAATTCTTGAATCAATATTGACTCCTGTTTTGTTACCCAACTTGAGCAACATTGTAGAGTCAGTTTTGATTTCTTGAACTTGAATCACTAATCTTAGAAAGTCACATTCCATCATGGGAAAATGAATATGGACTTGAGTTTCATCTTCTTGATTTGGACCCACTTCCTGAACCAATCTCGACTCCTGAATCTTTACTTGACTTAAGTCTTTTTCCTAAGTCGGTATTAGTTCCCGTACTTCCTGAGTCCAAATCAATTATTCCATTCTGGGACAAGGGTCTTGATAAATTTGACTTTGAAATTATTTTAAAATTTTGAAAATTAGAGAGGGTAAAACTCTTAATAAAAATCATACATATATACATCATTCTAGTGAGTTGTATTCTTGAGGTCTCTGGTGGGTTCCTCCGGATTCCATGCACATTGGATTGGGTCGCATTTCGTGGACCAATCAGACCACCACCGGAACCACCAACTTGAGGTGATTTTTCCTTCCCTCTCTATCTGTTTCATGCATACATACATCACGATGCATTGAGGACAATGCATGAGATAAATGTGGGGGAGGTTTACTAACATAGAGTTTTTAGATTTTCTTTCTTTTACACTTCTTTTAGGATACTTTTAGAAATCTTCCCTTTTGTATAGGAATTTTCTCTTTCTTTAAAAACTTTTTGAAACAAAAGACAAAGTTTTGATCTATTTTTAAGAAAATTAAGATGATCTTAGAAATTAAGGAAGCCTTAATTATGACATCTTAAACCTAGTCGAAATAATGGATCTTATTTAAAATTATAGGCTAAGATAAATTGGAGAGATAGTTTTATCTTAAATTTTTGCCTTAGATAGTATGCACATCACACTTACACATTTTTGGGATGGAAATAATGACCTAAAATGCCATAAATGAAAAGAGAAAAAATAACTAAAAAAATCACTTTTTAAGCTGGATAACTATGCCTTAAGAAGCATGATTATTCACGCCTAACGGTGGTCAAAAGAAACAAATAATCCCCCTTAGTTTTGTGGCCTTATTTACTCGAGTCCTTAAACCCGAGGGATGTTTTCTCATCTGGTGCCCTAAAATCGTCTGGTCTGGGAGTCATCGGTTATAGGCTCATGATTGATGCTTTTACCTGCACATAAAATACAGAATTTTAGATTTAGAAATAGAGATGTGCAAGCGCTCAATTCTTACCGCTATAGCAAGTGGCTATGCGGGTCGTGATCCACAAGGAGGGTTAGCGATAGAAGCGTTCAAGGTTTTATTGAAATCTTTATGAAGACAAAACGAAAGTTCTTCTTTGTTTTTAAGAAAGAAAAACGAAAAATGAGTTATGTTAAAGTTAGAAAGAAAACGGTAGAAGAGAAAGTGGAGAGAATCAGAAAGCGACTATGTACAAATGAGTTGAAAAAGAATGATTTGGAAGAGGTAGTGTTGGTGATTTAATTTACAGAAATAAAAATAATTACTTATCTTCTTTTCACCAAAAGCTTACCTTGAATCTTCAGCTACGATGTTATCTTGAATTGGAGGCAATCAGCGCATAACCCATAAGAGTTGATTATTGGTCTCTTCCACATTACATCATCAAGACAACTCAAGTATGAAATGATACAAAGAGAGACTCAATTCCATCGTCATGAGCTATCGGTGGCACTCGCAAAGGCAAGGCTCTTTCGATGCTTTTAGACTCACTTGGAAGACAATTGTACCAAAAAGAAAAGTGAAGTAGAAAAGAAGAAGAAGAAGAAAACTAAAAAGAAGTACATACAAAGAAAGAACATATATTCGATTTCATAACGATCAAAGAAAATAAAGAAACCTTACACCAGTGTCACTCTTCAGCTTAAGCTTCATTCTTGTTCTTCGATGAAGTCTGATCTCCTCTGAATTACATAAATGAAAATTAAAATTACATGAAAAAGAAAAACAAAAATCTAAACTAAAAAATGGAAAACTAGTCTAAATCCTCTCTCTGCATGGTCGTCCCATTTTCAGCGTAAATACTGCCTTTTTATAGGCAAAAACCCAATGTGCAGGATCCCGGGGAGATCGGGGGAGCAAACGCTCCCCCTAACTCCCCAACCAAGCCGCGGAAACGCGACTTTGGCCGCGTTTTTGCGTCCAGGGTGTGGCTAGGTGGCCACACCCTGTTGGTGGGTCTCCCTGGGTTCTCGTTCTGTCTTTATGTTTGGTTGGATTTGCTGTTTAGCTCCGAGATTTTGAAGAAATGGCCATTGATATTTGCTTCAATTGATCGATTCTGAGAGGATTCTTCTCAACCAGTTTTCAACCTCTTGATTTTGCCCTGATTTACTGAGCTCGAATTAATTCTAATTTAAATCAGAATTTTGGTGGGCTTTTGGGCTCATTTCTCTTCATCTCCTTAAGGAATGGGCCTGCAAATAAATTAAGCATTTAATTAGAACAATGCAGATTTTATTCTATAATAAGCATGGAAATATGATACTAAATATGTAACATTAGCGACCAATCACACCCCCATACCTATGTTTTGCTCGTCCTCGAGCAAAACGACTAAACTATACTAAGGATTATTAGACCACTTTCGCAGGTCACGCGATTGTACTGAGCATGTGTAATAGGCCGTTAAACATCTAGGTTTCCCCTAGAGGACGAGTTTTGTCTCGTGAGGGTTTTCAGCGGATTGCACCCACAAAATCCATAAAGAAAGAGAAATAAAGAGTTAGTATTTTCGAAAAACATTTTGAAAGAGAAAAATATTTGAAATATAATTGTAAGATTTAAGCAATCTATAAGTTATAGGAAGACTGAATTTTTCATTCCTAATCTTAGTCTCTATTCAAAAATTTGTTATCAATCAAAGTAAGGAGTCAAATTGTGCTTCTCATCTAGTCTATTACTTTACCCTAAGTCATATGCACCTTGTGACTGTGATAATTTTGACTAAGGGTTCATTAACTCTAACTCTTATACCTTATTTATTTATATATATATATATATATTTTTTGTGGTATTATTCCTTAGTTCTATTAGGCTTTCTAATCTGCCCATGTAACGAGCCTTTAATCGATGACTCCCAAACCAAACGGTCTTAGGGCACCGGGTGAGAAAACACCCTAAGGACTTAAGGACTCGAGCAAACAAGGCCACAAAACTAAGGATTTTATTATATGAACCTCTTTTAGGCGTGAATACTTATGCTTTATTAGGCACAAATACCCAGCTTAATCAGAGGATTTTTATATATATTTTTTCTCAAACTTATCTAATCATCTTTCGCATAAATACTAAGGCTTGCTTAGGCCAAAGTACCTAGCTAATCAATAATTAGATTTGTTCATTATTCATAGATATATTTTTTTCTTTTTTCTTTTTTTCTTTTTTTTATATAAGACATAAGAATCTTTGTTTTTGAACCCTAAGTGTGTAAGTGTATGAAGTGTGCATATTTCATTAAGGTAAAGATCAAGACTAAATTACTTTGACAAATTATCTTCCTAACCGTAAAAATCAAACAAATAATCTTATTTTGACCAAGTATAAGAAATCCTAATTTGAATTTTTCTATTCCTTAAAATTGACTTAATTTCTTACAAAAAATATGTCAAAATATTGTTTCTATTTTGAAAAAGTTTTTAAAAGTAAAAAATAATTTTTTCTTCTTTTTAATAAAAAGAAAAAACTAAGTTATGTTAGAACCCTCCCCCACACCTATCTCATGTATTGTCCTCAATGTATGAATTAATGCATAGATGCATGAAAAAGACGAAAGGGAAGGAAAATGTTACCTTAAGGTGGTGGTTCCGGTGGTGGTCTGATTGGTCCACGAAATGCGGCCCAATCAACTTTTTGTGGAGTTCGGAGGAACCCACCAGAAATTTCTTTAATATAACCCATTAAAATGATGAATCCATAAAGGATTTTTCTTAAATATTTGACCCCATCTAATTTTCAAATTCCATAATTATTTCGGAGTCAAATTTATCAACCACCTTGTCCCAAAATGGAGTATAAAATGAAAGAATGATTGACTTGGACTCAGGAAGTATCGGAACTAATACCGACTCAGGAAGGTGACTTAAGTCAAGTAAAGGCTCAGGATTCGAGATTGGTTCAGGAAGTGGGTCCAAATCAAGAAAGTGAAACTCAAGTCCACATTTATTTTCAAACAATGGAATGTGACTTAATATTGGTGATTCAAGTTCAGGAATGATAGGTGGGGGATCAAAACTTACTCTAAAATATTACTCAAGTTTGGTAACAAAATAGGAGTCAATATTGATTCAGAAAGTTGAACTGGATCACAGATTTGAGAATCTAGGTCACATATCTCATTGAGTTCAATATCAAAAAAAATGAGAACTTGCCAATTTGTCAATAGGATTTTCAAAAGTGTAAAATTGGTCAAGTTCAATATGATCATCAAGAATGGGTGATTCAATTTCATGATGAATTGGCACAGGATTCAATGTTGACTCAGGAAAAAGATTGAAATCAGGTGAAGACACCGGAGTCATTATTGAATCAGGAAGTAAAATTGAATCACTAAGTTGAGGTTCATGATTATATTCATTTTCAAGTTCGATTTAAGGCAAGGGATAACTTGCCAAACTATCAATATCATTTAGAGTTTGGGCAAGTTCAAATGATTGTTCTGAAATGGAATCTTGATTTCCAAAGCTACATGACTCTTCGGCTCTAACAGAATGGTTCGTGACATCAGAACTGGTCAAACGGTGGGAACGTAAAGATTGGACCATCTATCTATGTCACGATTACGAGCGTTTTGAGCGGGTTATGGCGTCAAGCATCTCTTCATAATTGATAGGTTCATTGTCTTGTTGGAAAGATGAAGTGTTGTTTTAGAATTGGTGGTGAAATTGTGAGTCCATCAGATTTTGGGATTTTTGTTTGGACTCACGCATACTCATTTCCAAAATTGATAGTTTTCTATTTTAGACTGGTGGAACTGAGTATGAATCTTGGAAATATTGTGGACTAGGTGGATAAGGGGGACAAATTGGTTGAAAATTAGGCTCGGGGGAGGTGAATCCCCACTGACTCTGGGAAGAGTTAAAATCATTCTGGAAATTATAGTTATTAGATTGGGGGCATGGGTTATATTGATTCGGATAAGACCAATCCGGCACACTAGGTTGGTTAAAGTTATGATATGCCGGGTTGGTAATATCCGAAAATGAAGTCGGTGTGTAATATGGATTATTATTGAAGTTGAAAAAATTGTTATTATAAGCCATATCACACAATAGAATACAAACAAAAAGAAAGAAAAACAAACAAATAAACAAACAAAAAAGAAAAAATTCTAAACTAAGTTAGGGTAGACCTATGACCTAGACGACTCCTAACTGGTTAGACTATCCACGGGAGGTATATAATGCAGACTTTGACCACAAGCTAATCAGCCAGGTCAGGGCAAGGTTGGTGGGAGGTTTTCCGTCAAAGACGTTCCTTAATTAAATAACGACCAACCTTCGGGCTTTCGGCCCTTAATCCCTTTCCTAGACACTGATTTGGCAGGAGTCAAATTCCAACACCTTTCCCCCTTAGGATAATCTCCTAATTGAGTCCGAGATGTCCCTAGGGCCAACGTCTACTCATTTTTAATTAGGCTTAGGTTAGTGAGTGCTTAGAATCTGATTTTTGGGCTAAGGAAGGGTGATTAAATCCCCACCTTATCTTGTTAATAGGTGGTGCCCTTAAAATCGATTTGTACAAGTGTACAAGATATGTAAATAAGATTCACTCAAAGCGATGTAAATCAACCAAGAGATGAGTCCTATTCTAGATGCAATGCGAACATACCTTGCTCCAGCACTCTTCAACAATAAAATAAATGAATTGAAAAGACACGTGCCTAAAATGCAAACGTCTAATCAATTTTTTATCTTTTTCAACAGGTATTTTACTGTTGGTTTATTAGCAGGCTTATGTGATGGCATATAAGAAATAAAGTTTACAGAAACTCTAATTTTTGCAAAGCTAGCAGTCCTGCAAAAAGACAGTTAGTAGTAAACTCTTCCTTGCCGCGGAAACGCGGCTAAAGCCGAGCAAACGCGGCAATTCAGAGGGTACTTGGTCTCTGCTTTCTAGAGCAGAGGCCCAAGACCACTTATATGTTTCTGCAATCCATTTTTCCTGCTTTGCTTGCCCTATAACCTGCAGCAGAGAAGAAAATTCGTTTTAGTTCTAAAAATTCAATAAAAATCAGATTTCAATAAAAACCGTTACCCTCCCCGGCAACGGCGCCAAAATTTGATTGATGCTTTTACCTGCAATAAAATATAGAATTTTAGATTTAGAAATAGAGATGTGCAAGCGCTCAATTCTTACCGCTATAGCAAGTGGCTATGCGGGTCGTGATCCCAAGGAGGGTTAGCGATAGAAGCGTTCAAGGTTTTATTGAAATCTTTATGAAGACAAAACGAAAGTCTTCTTGTTGGCCCAAGGTTACAATCACCCATTTTTAGTGTGTTTTGATGATTACAAAACATATTAGTTATTTGTACTAATATTGTTTGTTGTTTAAGTTTGTTTCAGGATTCTATCTCAACTAGAGGAGTTCTTCCCTAAAGGAAGGTGCTTTGGACTCAAATCAACTCAATTTGGGCTCAAGATGCAAGTTTGAAGATCATATGGAGAAAGCCCCTCTTGAAGAACTTGAAGTCTTTAGAATCATTGTAAGAATAGAATATTAAAGTTTGAGAATTGGATATTTGGCTCTAGGATACACATACACAATTTGTTTTTGCTAAAATGAGAAGTTTTGTTTTTAAGTTTTCATGTTTTAATTTTGTCTCATGCCTTAGTAGATATTTACATGATCTTAAGTTTTACAAAATAAATAACATGTTTAGATCATGTGCATTTACCCCTACTAGCATGATACTTAAGATTGTTCAAACCCAAAACTATTTTACAAAATTATCCTAAGTCAGAAAAATACTGATTTTCCCTATTTCAGGCTGACCGGCCGACCGCCCGGTCGACCGGCGCCAGTGCCAGGACGTGCACGTTTGTGCACGTCTGTCGGTCGACGTCCCCGGTCGACCGACTGTAAGCAGGTCCACTCTCGGTTTGTTTGGGTCGACCGGGCGGTCGACCGGCTTAAGGAAACTGTGTTTACTTTGAAGGAAACGGTCGACCGAGCGGTCGACCGGAGTCCAACGGCTCTTTGCCAACAGGGCAAACGGTCGACCGACCGGTCGACCGCTACGCCTGTAAGAGCCCAATGGCTCTTTCCTCTTTGGTGCAATTCTGAAATCTGTTTTTATTTTCTATTTTAATAGACTTTTTGAGAGTTGTTGGAGACCTTTTTCAGGCCAAATTAGGTGTAAAGAAATTGTTTTTAACCTATTCTCTCCTTATAAATAGAGGGGAATAGGTCCTTACTATTCACTAACCAAGAAAAATCCCAAGTTTTCATTGTTTTTCAAAGGAGAAGAAAAATAGTTTTCAAAGCTTCCAATTCCAATTCTTTTTAAGCTTGTTTTTCAGTTGTGTTTGATTGCTAATATCACTCTACAACTGAAGTTTTTCTCACTACACTTCATAGAGCCAAAAATCCTTTACTCATACTATAGAGAAGTTGTAAAAGAGTGAGAGATTGTAAAAGAGTTTGGGAAAGAGTTTTGTGATCTTGTGGAGATCACTATTGTTCTTGTGATCCTTGTTCTTGTGGAGACACCTCTTCGGTAGAGGTTATTATAAGAGCTCGGTGCTCCGGTCTTCGGTAGACCATTGTAAGGCGTCCTCGGTGGATAGTGGAAACCCTTCACGGAGGTGAAGGCGGGGAGTAGAGCGGTGGCTCGAACCTCGAAACAAACTTCTTGTGTTTGCGATTGCCTTGCGTCAATTTTGTCTTTAAATTCTCTTGCACTTTATTGCTTTCAATTACTTGCTTGTGATCTTGTTTCTTTATTTGTGCTTTTATTTCAAGCTTGTAATACTTGTGTGCATCTCACCATTCATCCATCATATCTTGCCTTGATCAATCATAATCTCATACAACAAGGTTGCATTGTGCACCTCTAACCCATTTAAAGGGGAATTGGGAGGAAAGAGTTCAGAACCTCTCACGGGGTATTCGGCTCTTAGTCTTGTTTTGAGAGATCGTTGCATCATTCATCATACTAAGTTTTAAAAAGATCATTAGATTAGCAATCACACCTATTCACCCCCCCTCTAGGTGTATTTCAATTGGTATCAGAGCTTGGACTCTAGGATTTGGCTTAACAACCTTAGAGAGATCCTAATATTGCTAATCATTTCATTCATACTCACATAGTAAAAATGGCCGATGGTATCAAGACACCCCCTAAGTTTGATGGACTTAACTTTCCCATATGAAAGGTTAAGATGACCGTTTTCTTGCAATCTCTAGGTAGTCGAGTTGCAAAGGCCGTGACCAAACCCTTTAGTGCACCCCTGGTGATGAATCCACTTGGTCCGAAATAGAGACCAAAGAATTTGATGCCAATGCTAGGGCTCACTATGCACTACTTCAAGCCCTTAATGATGATGACATAGCTAGAGTTATTCATTGCAAGTTCGCATATGAAATTTGGACACATTTACTAGTTACACATGAAGGGACCTCACAAGTGAAGAGGGCTAAGATTGACCTTCTACGGTCCCAATATGAGAATTTTTGCATGCAAGAAAATGAAACCATAGATGATATGGTTACAAGATTTACAAAGATCACTAATGGACTTTCTTCTCTAGGTGATGCTATCGACAACGATCAAAGAGTAAGAAAGATCATCCGGGCTCTTCCTCCTTCATGGGAAGTAAAAGCAACGACCTTGAAGGAACTCAATGACAAGGAGGAGATGGAGCTAATTGGTCTCATTGGGAACCTCAAAACCCATGAGATGGAGAGGAAAGTGAGGGAGGACATGGCTCCTTCCAAGAAGAAGACAATAGCCTTCAAAAGCCAATCCACACACTCCGACGAAGATGATGGAGAAGAAGAAGATGACGAAGAGCTCTCACTTCTTGTGAAGAACGTCCGGAGGATGTACAACAAGGCTAAATTTCAAGGAAGAAGGAGATGGCAAGGAGGTAAAGAAGAAAGGAAGATTATTTGCTTCAATTGTCAAAGGCCGGGACACATTGTGGCGGAGTGTCCGGATAAAGTGAAGCCCTCCACCTCAAAGAAGCCTCACAAGAAGAAGGCAATGAAAGCTACATGGGATTCCGAGAGCGAATCCGAGGAGGAGATTGATACCGCCAACATGTGCTTCATGGCAAATGAAAGCACAAGCAAGGTAACCCCTTCCACTTCTCCTAATGATGAACTTTCCATGGATGAATTAAGAGAAGCCTTTGTAGAATTATCACATAACTATGATTTTCTTAAGAAAAAGTATTTAAAAATGAAAAAGGAAAATGAATCTCTTAATCATCAAGTTTTTACTCTTTCTAAAGAAAAGGATGAATTACTTTCCACTCTTATTTCCACCCAAAAAGACTTTGACAAGTATAAGATTTCTTGTAAAGGGAAGTCCCCACAAGTTGACACAAATGAAATTACCATGCTTAAAGAAAGAATAGACTCATTAGGAATTGTTTTGAAAAAGTTTGAATTTGATAAAAAGAAGTTAGAGGCTATGTTTCCTAAGAAACAAGCCCCTAAGAAAAATGTTTACCATGCTCATGCCCATGTTCATACCACACAACCTTTACATCGTGGCAAACCCCCAAGGCAAGCTCACACTTCACACACACATGCTCACACTCCACACACACATCATGCATTCATGTATGGTAGAGTGTTCTCATGTTCACATTGTGGGCGGAAAGGGCACTTAGCCAATTTTTGCTATGATAGACTAAGTGCATCTCATCATAATGTTTGGGTTCGAAACACTAACTTCCAAGAACCCAAGAAAGTTTGGGTACCAAAATCAACGAATTTGTTAAATGATGTAGGTACCTTCCAAAGCCCAACGACGTAGAGGATTGTGGTATCTTGATAGTGGTTGCTCAAGGCACATGACTTGGGACATCAACAACTTTGCAACCCTATCAAGATACCATGAAGGTGGCACCGTCACCTTCGGAGATGACGCCAAGGGTAAAATCATCGGTATCGGTAATGTAAAACTTGGCACATCCCCTTTAATTGAAAATGTAGTTTTAGTTGACGGACTCAAGCATAACCTCTTGAGTGTTAGTCAACTTTGTGATAAAGGTTTTGATGTTGTTTTTGATCATATAGCTTGTAAAGTAATTGATAGAATTTCTAATACTTGTGTGTTTTCCGATTTTCGTGAAAGTAATGTTTATATGATAGATATGTCTAATATGTCTTGTAATATTTCTTGTTTAAAAGCCCTCGATGACGACTCTTGGTTGTGGCATAGAAGATTAGGCCATATTTCATTTGACCACATATCTAGGTTAAACACAAAGGAAATGGTGAAAGGTATTCCTTGTTTGAGTTTTGAAAAGGACCGAGTTTGTGACGCATGTCAATTTGGGAAACAAACTAAGTCTTCTTTCAAGTCAATTAAGGATATCATGACATCACGTCCTTTGGAGTTGATCCACATGGATTTATTTGGCCCTACTCAAACCAAAAGTCTAAGTGGGAATAGATTTGCATTTGTTTTGGTTGATGACTTTTCTCGTTTTACTTGGGTTTTCTTTCTTGAACACAAAAATCAAGCATTTTCATATTTCCAAACTTTTAAGAAAAGAGTTGAAAAAGAAAAAGAGTCTTCAATTTTAAGAATAAGAAGTGATAGAGGAGGTGAGTTCATTAACCTACCCTTTACCACTTTTTGTAAAGAACATGGAATTAAGCATGAACTTTCTTGTCCTAGAACTCCACAACAAAATGGAGTAGTTGAACGGAAAAATCGAACCTTACAAGAGATGGTTAGGACAATGCTAAGTGAATATAGTCTACCACATTATTTGTGGGCCGAGGCCGTAAATACATCATGCTATATATCAAATCGTGTTTTCTTGTGTAAAAATACTTCAAAAACTTCTTTTGAAATGTACTTTTCTAGAAAACCAAATGTTTCATATTTCAAAGTTTTTGGATGCAAATGTTTTGTTTTAAATACTAAACATAATTTAGGAAAATTTGATGCTAAAGCTTATGAGGCAATTTTTGTTGGGTATTCTAATACAAGTAAGGCTTATAGAATCTTCAATAAATCATCTTTGACTATTGAGGAATCTAAACATGTTAAGTTTGAAGAATCTAACTTGTTTGTTAAGAATGTTGTAGAAATAGATGCTTTGGATGAAGGCTTGGAGAAAGTGACCTTGGAGGATACTACTACTATGGGAGACAAGCCAAAGGATGATGAAGGAAGTGAAGCTAAAGTAGAAGAGGCTCAAGGAAATGAAAATCAAACAAATGAAGTGGAGCCTACTCAACAACTTCCAAAGGGTTGGAGATACAATCCTCATCATCCCAAGGACCTCGTCATAGGTGAAGTATCAAAAGGGGTAACCACTCGCTCTAAACTTCATGACTATTGTGGACATTATGCATTTATTTCACATGTTGAACCCAAGAAAATCCTCGAAGCCGAGGCCGATTCATATTGGTTGCTAGCCATGCAAGAGGAACTCAATCAATTTGAGCGCAACCAAGTTTGGCACCTTGCTCCTAGGCCCCACGATAGACCAACAATTGGTACTAAGTGGATCTTTAAGAACAAGTTGGATGAATCGGGTAACGTTGTTAGGAATAAAGCTAGGTTAGTTGCCCAAGGTTACACTCAAATCGAAGGGATCGATTTTGAAGAAACCTTTGCACCCGTAGCACGGCTTGAAGCCATACGGATGACACTAGCATTTGCCTCATATAAAGATTTTAAATTGTTTCAAATGGATGTTAAAAGTGCTTTTCTAAACGGTTTTATTGAAGAGGAGGTGTATGTTGAACAACCCCCCGGGTTTGTTGATCCTACACATCCGGATTTTGTATTCAAATTAGATAAAGCTCTTTATGGTTTGAAACAAGCCCCTAGGGCTTGGTATGAAAGACTTTCTTCATTTTTGATTTCAAATGGTTTTATGAAAGGTAAAATTGACACAACTTTGTTTACAAAACATGTAGAAAAAGATATTCTTATTGTGCAAATTTATGTTGATGATATTATTTTTGGTTCTACTAATGAATCTCTTTGCCAAGCTTTTGAATCATGCATGAAGGATGAATTTGAAATGTCTATGATGGGGGAGCTCAACTATTTCCTTGGACTCCAAATCAAGCAAAGGACGGATGGGATCTTCATCAATCAAGCCAAGTACACAAAGGAACTCATCAAAAGGTTCGGGCTTGAAGGATCTAAAGTGAGCAAAACTCCGATGGCAACAACTACCAAGCTTGATAAGGATGAACAAGGTAAAAGTGTAGACATTAAAGTTTATCGTAGCATGATAGGTAGCTTATTGTATTTGACGGCGAGTAGGCCGAATATCATGTTTTCCGTTTGTCTTTGTGCTCGTTTTCAATCATGTCCTAAGGAGTCTCAATTAGTAACGGTAAAACGCATAATTAAATACCTTAAGGGCACTATTGAAATGGGTTTGTGGTATCCGAAAACCGGACTATTTGATATGAAGAGTTTTTCGGATGCCGACTATGCGGGTTGTAGGGTAGATAGGAAGAGTACAAGTGGAACATGTCAATTCCTAGGTAATTGTCTTGTATCTTGGTCTTCCAAAAAGCAAAATTCGGTAGCCTTATCAACCGCCGAGGCGGAGTATGTTGCAGCCGGAGCTTGTTGTGCACAAGTTCTTTGGATGAAACATACTCTCCTTGACTCTTATTTACACTTTGATCATGTTAAAATATTTTGTGATAATACTAGTACTATTCACATGATAAAGAATGCAAATCAACATAGTAAAACCAAACACATTGACATTAGGTATCACTTTCTTAGAGATCATTATGAGAAAGGTGATATTGACATTGATTATGTTTCCACCGATTTTCAACTTGCCGATATTTTTACTAAACCATTAGATTATGCTAGATTCTCCTTTATTTGTGGTGAGTTGAATGTTTGCATTATGGATTCTTAAAGAAAAACTTTTATTTTGTTTTGGTTAACCCTATTTGATGTATGACAAAAAGGGGGAGAAAAAGTATAAGTTTAAGGGGGAGAAAAGGTATTTAAAGCTTGTTTGTTTTTGTTTGTTGCTAACCCTTAACCCCTTTGGTATTTAAAGTTTTGACAAAACATGTGTTTTTCAATACTTCATTACTTCATGTACGCATAGTCATTTTTTTTACATAGCATTATTTGAGGGGGAGCTTTCCAAGCTCTTCTTACATTTTTTAAAATAACTTATATGTTTTGTCATCATCAAAAAGGGGAGATTGTTGGCCCAAGGTTACAATCACCCGTTTTTAGTGTGTTTTGATGATTACAAAACATATTAGTTATTTGTACTAATATTGTTTGTTGTTTAAGTTTGTTTCAGGATTCTATCTCAACTAGAGGAGTTCTTCCCTAAAGGAAGGTGCTTTGGACTCAAGTCAACTCAATTTGGGCTCAAGATGCAAGTTTGAAGATCATATGGAGAAAGCCCCTCTTGAAGAACTTGAAGTCTTTAGAATCATTGTAAGAATAGAATATTAAAGTTTGAGTATTGGATATTTGGCTCTAGGATACACATACACAATTTGTTTTTGCTAAAATGAGAAGTTTTGTTTTTAAGTTTTCATGTTTTAATTTTTGTCTCATGCCTTAGTAGATATTTACATGATCTTAAGTTTTACAAAATAAATAACATATTTAGATCATGTGCATATACCCCTACTAGCATGATACTTAAGATTGTTCAAACCCAAAACTATTTTACAAAATTTTCCTAAGTCAGAAAAATACTGATTTTCCCTATTTCAGGCTGACCGCCGACCGCCCGGTCGACCGGCGCCAGTGCCAGGACGTGCACGTTTGTGCACGTCTGTCGGTCAACGTCCCCGGTCGACCGACTGTAAGCAGGTCCACTCTCGGTTTGTTTGGGTCGACCGGGCGGTCGACCGGCTTAAGGAAACTGTGTTTCCTTTGAAGGAAACGGTCGACCGAGCGGTCGACCGGAGTCCAACGGCTCTTTGCCAACAGGGCAAACGGTCGACCGACCGGTCGACCGCTACGCCTGCAAGAGCCCAACGGCTCTTTCCTCTTTGGTGCAATTCTGAAATCTGTTTTTATTTTCTATTTTAACAGACTTTTTGAGAGTTGTTGGAGACCTTTTTCAGGCCAAATTAGGTGTAAAGAAATTATTTTTAACCTATTCTCTCCTTATAAATAGAGGGGAATAGGTCCTTACTATTCACTAACCAAGAAAAATCTCAAGTTTTCATTGTTTTTCAAAGGAGAAGAAAAATAGTTTTCAAAGCTTCCAATTCCAATTCTTTTTAAGCTTGTTTTTCAGTTGTGTTTGATTGCTAATATCACTCTACAACTGAAGTTTTTCTCACTACACTTCATAGAGCCAAAAATCCTTTACTCATACTATAGAGAAGTTGTAAAAGAGTGAGAGATTGTAAAAGAGTTTGGGAAAGAGTTTTGTGATCTTGTGGAGATCACTATTGTTCTTGTGATCCTTGTTCTTGTGGAGACACCTCTTCGGTAGAGGTTATTGTAAGAGCTCGGTGCTCCGGTCTTCGGTAGACCATTGTAAGGCGTCCTCGGTGGATAGTGGAAACCCTTCACGGAGGTGAAGGCAGGGAGTAGAGCGGTGGCTCGAACCTCGAAACAAACTTCTTGTGTTTGCGATTACCTTGCGTCAATTTTATCTTTAAATTCTCTTGCACTTTATTGCTTTTAATTACTTGCTTGTGATCTTGTTTCTTTATTTGTGCTTTTATTTCAAGCTTGTAATACTTGTGTGCATCTCACCATTCATCCATCATATCTTGCCTTGATCGATCATAATCTCATACAACAAGGTTGCATTGCGCACCTCTAACCCATTTAAAGGGGAATTGGGAGGAAGGAGTTCAGAACCTCTCACGGGGTATTCGGCTCTTAGTATTGTTTTGAGAGATCGTTGCATCATTCATCATACTAAGTTTTAAAAAGATCATTAGATTAGCAATCACACCTATTCACCCCCCCTCTAGGTGTATTTCACTTCTTTGTTTTTTAAAAAGAAAAATGAAAAACGAGTTATGTTAAAGTTAGAAAGAAAATGGTAGAATGAGAAAGTGGAGAGAATCAGAAAGCGACTATGTACAAATGAGTTGAAAAAGACTGATTTGGAAGAGGTAGTGCTGGTGATTTAATACAGAAATAAAAGAAAAGAAATAAAAACAATTACTTACCTTCTTTTCACTAAAAGCTTACCTTGAATCTTCAGCTACGATGTTACCTTGAATTGGAGGCAATCAGCGCATAACCCATAAGAGTTGATTATTGGTCTCTTCCACATTACATCATTAAGACAACTCAAGCATGAAATGATACAGAGAGAGACTCAATTCCATCGTCATGAGCTATCGGTGGCACTCGCGAAGGCAAGGCTCTTTCGATGCTTTTAGACTCATTTGGAAGACAATTGTACCAAAAAGAAAGTGAAGTAGAAAAGAAGAAGAAAAAGAAAACTAAAAAGAAGTACATACAAAGAAAGAACATAGATTCGATTTCATAACGATCAAAGAAAAGAAAGAAACCTTACACCAGTGTCACTCTTCAGCTTAAGCTTCATTCTTGTTCTTTGATGAAAGTCTGATCTCCTCTGAATTACATAAATGAAAACTAAAATTACATGAAAAAGAAAAAAAACCTAAACAAAGAAAATGGAAAACTAGTCTAAATTTTCTCTCTGCATGGTCGTCCCATTTTCAGCGCAAGGCAAAAACCCAATGTGCAGGATCCCGGGGAGATCGGGGGAGCAAACGCTCCCCTAACTCCCCAACCAAGCCGCGGAAACGCGGCTTTGGCTTTGTTTCTGCGGCCAGGGTGTGGCCAGGTGGTCACACCCTGTTGGTGGGTCTCCCCGGGTTCTCATTCTGTCTTTATGTTTTGTTGGATTTGCAGTTTAGCTCCGAGATTTTAAAGTAATGGCTATTGATCTTTGCTTCAACCAATCGATTATGAGAGGATTCTTCTCAATCGATTTTCAATCTCTTGATTTTGTCCCGATTTACTGAGCTCGAATTAAGTCTGATTTAACTCAGAATTTTGGTGGGCTTTTGGGCTCATTTCTCTTCATCTCCTTAAGGAATGGGCCTGCAAATAAATTAAGCATTTAATTAGAACAATGCAGATTTTATTCTATAATAAGTATGAAAATATGATACTAAATATGTAACATTAGCGACCAATCAGCTCACTACATGGGTGAACTAGAAGGCCTAAGAAAACTAAGGGAAGAAAAAAGAAAAAATATATATATATGAATATAAATAAATGGCTTGATGGTTGGAATTGAAATCCCAGAAATCTTCACTATCACAAAGTGCATATTATGTAGCTTTTATGAAAGATAAAATATTCAATCCAAGTTTGAATTCTTACCTTAATTAAAGACAAGATCTTGCATAGAGGCTAAGTTTAAGGAAGAATGATTTTTGGTGGACTTATGACCTTAAATCGCTTATATTTTTGCAAAAATATTTCATAAACTCGTCTCTCTTTCAAAATGCATTTTCAAAATACTAACATTTGTCTTCTTTCTTTATGAATTTTGTGGGTGCAATCTGCTGAAAACCCAAAGGAGACAACACTCCTCCTCTAGGGGTAACCTAAAGGTTTAACGGCTTGTTGCACACGCTCAGTGCAATCGCCTCACCTGCGAAAGTGGTGTAATAACATATGTAGTATAGTTTTTCTTTCTTGTTTTGCTCGGGACGAGCAAAAGATAAGTGTGGGGTGTGATTAATATACAATTCTGCATTATTATATTGCATTTTTCCACCGATTTATGAATAAAATGTCGTCTAAATCGTGTTTTGGTCTCTCTTGCAGGTAAATCAAGAGTTTAAGGGCAAAGGAGTAATAAGAGCTTAATTAATTCCAATTGAGGGTAATTAATTTCGGATTTCTTAGAGGCCAAGCAAGGGAACATCTAGAAGATACGTCAAACCTAGACTCCTGCGCACGACAGACAAATATTCGGGCAAACTTACCAGAAAATGGATATACCAAGAAGACCCTGGAAGCCAGAGGAAGATTCTCGCCAAAACCAGGGAAAAGATTCCCTGGTTTGGCCGTGGATCCACTGCCCAATGGTGGGGCCACGCGTCGATTTTCGACGCGTGGCCCCGTCTCGTCTTCTAGAAGAGTCCTATGCCTATATAAACCCCTACAGAGTCCTTGAACGGAGCAGTTTTCATTTTTAGGAGTAGTTTTTGATTTTAGGTTAGGGTTTCTATGTTTTAGTGTAGTGTAGGTAGGTGTTCTTCATTTCATTTCTTTTGTATTTTCTTTTCTTTTTAGATCTTGTAGTAGGGCTGAGAGATTCAGAGAGAGATAGAGAGGGATTGATGTAATAGATGGTGACAATCTATGTAAAGGTGCCTCCTTTCTTCTCCAATGTAATCTTCTCCATCTTCTACATGATGCTTTGTTAACTTTCTTCTTTTCATGGCAATCTAACTACTAACCATTAACCATCTAACAACTTACTTGATAATCCACATGAATCTAATAGCCTCTACAAGGCCTTGCTCTTGTAAGAGCCATTGAAAGCTCATGATGATGGATTCTAACATTCTAACATTTCTAACACCTAACCTACTAACTTGCTAACTTACAATGTCTTCTTTATTTCATGCTTACAACTAACCGGTTTTGATAATTTAACAAGTAGCTTGCAACTTGTTAGTGGTATGGATGTGTTGTTTGAATGTAGAAGATCAAACTTATGGACCATGCTTTGTATCGTCTCTTGAAGCCAAGGATTAGTGATGGCCAAGGATCCATGTGAGGCAACTATCTCTAAGAGGTTAGCATGGTTAGTGGATCACTTAGTAGTTAGTAGCCATGAGTTTTATTTTATCTTATTTTAAAAAGCAATTCTTTTTATCGTTTTCATCGTTGTTTTCACCACCTTCTTTGTTCAACATTGTTTCATCTTCTTTTCTATTTTGTTTTCCAAACCACTTCTCTTTTGTTTTCTTCGCCATTTTCATCGCCTTCTCTACCTACCACATGCTTGATTTCCTTTTCCTTTCCTTTACTTTCTTTTTCTAATTCTTTAACAAAGAAGAATTGTTAATATAAGATGTGAATAGAGATTGTTAATGCTTCTATCGCCTCCCGTCCCTGTGGATTTGACCCATTGAGACAATGCTATAACGGAAGTATCGAGGGAACATTAGCACATACAAGCTTTTCATTGATTTCACAAAACAACATACATTTAGTGTGCTGGTTCAGCCCCGATCAATATACAATTAAGAACTATACAAAAGGAGGCTCAGAGTTATAACAGGAAAACTCTAGAGCCAACCAGGAGGGCCTGGAAGCATGGGGCTTTAGACGGTCTGCCGATGATCCATGCTTTCACTGTGACACTCTGGTCAGTAAGCGGGAGAATTCACAAGGTCCAAACTCCAAAACCAGGACATGAGGATCCAGGGGAGTCAGAACTCTCCAACGAGTGTGTTGTAATTACCAAGTGGCGTGCAGGGATAAGCACATGTGTATTGATAAATTTAAGTCATAAGCATGTATTGAAAATCATGCTGTGAGCATATGCATACATGAGCAGGTAAAGAGACAAGAAGTAAAGTAAAAAAGGCAACAATAGATATCTCCTAAACTAACATAAAGCTGATAAAACTGATAAAACCGAATAAAATCGAATACGAGCAAAATCGATCGTATAAGCTTAGGTCTCGGCTCTACGAGACTAGTACATCGAATGAATATTCCAAACAAGGAAATCCTCATCTATATACCTTTATCCCATGTCACCATAATTCGAACATATACAAGCTGAGTTGCAAAACAACACAACAAATTGAATATTAGTGTCTTATTATAATTAGGGTCGTCTAAGATGTAGGTTTTAGTATGCGTCCTATTCCACATACTTTCACTTACAACTTATAGAGCAAAGTATTTGAAAACTGATGGAGTTCGATGAACCATGTTTAGAATAGGTCCCGTACATGCCCGGGACAACAGTTCAGGAGCATCCGATGCTAAGCCAGAATGTACAGCTAGGTACCTAGACTTATTGTACCCGAAGAGGATTAGAGTATCACAGATCCCACAGAAACAGACCTAGGGCGTATGCATGCCCGGCAGGAATAAACAAGAGTAGGTATGCCAGTACACCCTATGAAATCCTTGGTGGCCGCCAGGAGATCCCACAAGTAAGTGGCAACGCGTGACTCGTTATGACCACTATAAACATGGAACTAATCACGACCCATCAGTTTTCCCCAAAACTGTTGCAAGTTGTCTTATTATAATATTTTATCTAATTATCAATTTACAGGAATGGCAGGAGTAGGACAAGTTCAGGAATTCAAGAGTACATGCATAACAGGAATATAGGTCTCTGTATATAATACAGGATTACAGGTACAGGATTCCCGTAAATGTAATAGTCACAGTCAGGTGTTAACAAGACAGGTGGCAGGTGGCAAGTAGTAACATGTTAGGTAACGAGAGTCAGCATGGTGAATGATAGCACATCAAGTGAAGGCATGTCAAGCGATACAGGAAAGCAATATAAGTAAGATTTTAAACTCTTCACAACCATTAATAAAGAATTAATCAAGTAGGAAAACGAGTAAGCGAGCAAGCGAATATTCAAGCGAAGCTAAACGAGTTAGAGCAAAGCTAATGTACAATACTAGATGCTATCACACTCGGCGTGGTTACTGCTCACTGCATAGCTAAACGATCGTGTCACAGCATGCGTATGAAACGCCATGCTACCGCTCACAGCACAGCCATATTCACAGGGCAATTACGCTCGAACGGAGTTAGCGGTAAAGAGCTGACGCTAGGTCTGTCTACCAGGCATAGTATATAGAAAGTTCAGAGGACTTCTAAAACCTCAGAGAGGTTAAACCCGAAAGTTAGGCCCGAAGGCAAGGGTACCTACGAAAGCTATTTGTTCCAAACAATACATATAAGGAATATTATCTATATTGTTACAAGCATTCGTCACAAGTATATACATATACAATATTAGGCTCTTGACACTTACAAATACAAGAGCACATCCCCATACAAACGTGAATACAGATACAAATACATAATACAAATACAAGTCGACCTGACAAAGTGGGGAAGTCCAAAAGTAAAGCAAGAACACTCGCCTAAATATGGAAAACATGGTGAAATCCTTGATCGCCGAAATCTAGGTAACCTACGCAAATATGCATCCAAATATAATAAATATTATATTATATGGAAGAGAGAGAAGGACCAGAAGGAGAAAAAAATGAAGACACGAGGGTCGCAGATGTGGGAGTCGCATTGCGTAGATGCCACAAACGCGGGTTTCGAGACCCGCATTTAAGCTATAACACGAGAAGAACGCAGATGCAGGCATGAGCTTCGCGTCGCGTTGATACAAGTATGCGAGGATCATGTTATACTGATATCAGGAACGCGAAAATCCCATTAAGAAATTGCCTGGACGCGGGATGAATTCCCTAGCAATCAAACTCAAGAGAGAGAGAGAGAGACAGGGAGATGAGAGTGAGAGAGAGATAATAGAGAGAGTGAGTGTGTGTGTTTGTGTGCGCGCGCGCGCGCGTGACGCGGGGTTGAGAGGGATAGAGAGATGCAGGGTGAGAGTAAGATGCACGGATGAGAGGCATGAATTACAGGGAACAGAGAAAGAAGGAAAAAAGAAGAAGAAAGAAAGGAAGAAGGGAAGAAAAGAAAGAAGGAAAGTAAAAAAGGAAGGGGGAGATGGCGGCCAGGCCTGGCCGGGGATCGCCGGCGGCCATGGGCGGTAACCCAAGCCTAAGCCAAGGGTAGTGCAAGTCTAGTTCATTTGAATTTTTTGGAGTTTTGAAAATGGTGCTTCAGAGAGCGACGAGTTAGCTAGGATGGAAGAGATCACCGTGGAGGAGAATTTGGTGTGGTTGTTTGTGGCCGAAGTGGTGTAGGTGGTGGTGGAATGATGGAGAAGATGGTGGTGGAAGTGATTTGTTTTGGCAAAAAAAGGAAGAAGAAGATGGTGGTGAAGTTGATGTTATGGTTGTTGTTATTGTTGGAATGGATGAGAAGATAGAGAAGAGAATGGTGGTGGAAATGGTGGTGGAGAAGGTGGAAGGGGGCCAGCCAAGAGGGCAGCACGGTTCAGTTTTGGGCTGCGGCCGTTAGTTACTAGAGATGAAGAAGGAAAGGAAGAAAATGAAAGAGAGAGAAAGGAAAGGGGGTGTTTATATAAAAAGAAAGTTAGAATTATTACAAGTTTGCCATGCCTTTCAATCAAAATGAGACTTGCGTCTCATTGAAACCAGACCCACTTGATTAGAGTTGATTTGAAAGGCATTAAATACAGAAAGAAAGAGAATCTCCGCATTAAAGACCAGATTCGTATTTGGCGAGCCTCGCATCTGGGGAGGGAGAGAAAATAGGAAAAGAGAAAAAAAAAATATCTGGGTAAAATCTTGGTATCTGGAAAAACACTGAAAACTTCAGAAAAGCCCATAAATGAAGTAACTCGGAAAGATTTTCAAAAGTTTTTAATAATAATAAATATTATTTTAAGATGCTTGATGAAATCATATTTAATAAATTCAATCGCATTTTCAAAATAAAAATCCTGAATTCCACCGTCCATATAGGACTTCACGGGGTTGGCTGGATTTTGATAAATTTTAAAAAATCCCCAAAAATTTTAAGAGATAGAAAACATCATCCTGAAGGATAATATAAAACCAGTTTTTAAAAATAAAATCAAATTTTCTAATTAAAAATCCTGAAATCTTCCGGAGATACCGGTTGACACCAAATCCGGTGAAATTTCAATAAATTTAGAAAAATCACTAAAAATGTATTTAGATAAAAAAATATGATTTTAAGAGATAATGTTAAAGCAATTTATAGAAATTTAACTCCATTTGTAAATTAAAAATCCAAGAATCGATCAGCGGCACTAGTTGACACCGATTTTAAAGATTTGCAATTTAATTCGAAAAAATTCCAAAAATCATGAAAAATCTAAAATATTGAAAAATAATATTTAAAACTAAAATTGGTCGAATTTGAGTACCAAAAAAACCAAATCGAGTAATACTTTAAGGTCAGGTTTCCGGTTTAGACTATGGCTGATTCCGAGTCCACGAATCCAGATCTAAGGCAAAATAATCATATAAATAATTCATATAATAAAACAAATACAAGAAGAATATTAAAAATTATGATCGAAAAATCTGAATACGTAACTAAGTACGTATTTGGGGGATAGGATGTTACATTTTACCCGTTATAATTACCGAAATCATTACCCTAGTTCTTTTTATAATTAAAACAAACCTTTTTAGTAATAATTTAGTTACAACATCTTCTAACGAAATTGATTATTCAAATAGAATTAGAAAAGATTAAGTTGGTACTTGAACAGCAATCCTCATGGAACGATACTCTATTCACTCTATATTACTTGTTAACTATTGGTACACTTGCCATTCGAATCCGCATATCAGTCACCTTTTGCAATACCCTAATTGATCTTAATATTTTTAACCTAGGGAACTAACCAGGTGATCACCCTGACCAGCCTTTTGATGTCAACTGGATCCAAGAGATACCAAGTGAACACTTTGAAGATGAAGGATCTGACATCAAGTATATTGATCTAGCGTTAAATCTTGATGAAGTGAAAAACTGGTTTGATGAGATAAACCAACATGTTCATTACAATGGCAGGAATTATATCTTGAGCCAAGTTGTGCAGTGTCTGTATCCCAACCTCGTTTATCTGATGAAGAACTATTTGAGTTAGAGTTTGAGCCCTCATTAAATGCTCTTGAGGATAATGTGATTCATGGCGTGCAAAACAATAGTGATGATAACTCTAAGAGGCTAGACTCTGAGAAAATATCTCGAAGTTTTGAAGAAGTCTTTAATGATGAATTCAGGATGTATGAGAAACCTTAACAAGAAATTCAAATCAACAACAATTATGAAGAATCTAATTTTGCGCACTCTGATCAATGTTTTGAAGACATTTGCAATGAAGAGATTAGGATATTTGAAGAATTAGAGCTAGTGATAAAATCTAAGTATCTCGATTCGTATCTTGAACCATTTAATAAGGAGTGTGCACCCCAGTCTCATCCACCTGTGGAGGAGCCACTTAGGTTAGAGCTTCAGGTTGGCAATTTTAAGATAAACATGATTCACAGCATGTCTAGAATTTATATTAATGAAAATCCTATGAACGGTGACTCATCCACTTCAAGTAAGGTGAGTGGATATTCGACAATGAAAGTAGGTTCTTTCAGAACAAAAACTCTTGCTCAAACCACAATAAGAAAATGAGGTAGGATAATGACACTAAAGATAATAGTAGAGCATGCGAGGATGATTCTAACGATGATGTTGCTGAGTTGGTTAAATATGAAAAGGGAAATGGAAATGATATAGGGCTAAGTGCTTATATTAAGGGAGTGAATCCTCTATCTGACTGGCTGAAAAGAAGAAAGCAAAAGAAAAAGAAGGCAAGGAAGAGGAGTGTAAAAATTAAGTTTGACGGAGGTTCTTCTAAAGCAATGAAGGGTTCTAATAGTCTTGTCAACTCGTTGAAAAGAACCCACCTTGAAAGTGGAAAGAAATCAAGGGGGAGGAACTGATATAGCTTAAGGCAAGTGTGGGGGAAGGTGTGAGTTTATACATTTGTATATTAATTTTATTTTTCTTTGGGTCTGTGAGTCTTTTTATTTCTCTTGTAGTCAATTGAGTTAGTGTAGTTTTACTATTTAGAGAGTTGTTTTATGTATCTTTTTCTCTAACCTTGGTTCTGAGTTTATTATAATTGATATAGGATAAGTGATGATGCACACACGGAGTAGTCTTTTGATTTCTTCCGCAACATGATTTTTCGATGCACTATGAGTTATCTACAATTCTAGCATACCGTTATATTTTATCATTATTCTCAAATGTATAGATTGTTTGACTATTATGATCATGTGCATGATTTGTGAGTGTATTACCTGCTATTTATCTCTGTGTTCATTTACGTGCATGAGGACATGGCACAATTTATGTGAGGGGAGATTTACATATTTCTTTTTAGGAGTATTTTGCTTTTGTTTTTTATTTTAGGGTTTTTGTTTTATCTTCTTTTCTTTTTGGGTGCTTTGGAGTCTTTATCTTAAAAAAATGAAAATTTTAAGAGGTTTCTACAAATAGCTAGCTAGTTTGTAAGTGAATAAGAATTCATGAGTGAATTTTAACAGTGAAATCTTGATGAAAGAATCATAGAATCTTAAAATAAAGAGTAGAATCTAAAATTTGATAAACGATTTAAACTTAATTTAAGTAATTATGTACCCTACAACACTTACACTTAATAGTTCAAGGGCTTGGGATGTTGATTACAACTGTAATACTAAAATTAAAAAAAATTAGCATAAATGGTAAAAAAAAATTTATTTATTAAGTCTTGTCTTGTGACCTCAGTTACTTAGAATGATTAAGTCCGTATGAGTATCTCTACATTCAGTGCCCTAAAACCATCTGGTTTGAAAGCATTGATCCAAAACTTGTTACATAGGTAGCTGAGAAAGCCTAATAGGACAAGACAATAAAAAAATTGAACAGTTTTAATTATTAATTAGCTAGGTACCTTGTCCTCAAGAAACCTTGGTATTTACGTGAAAAATAGTTAAAAGTGTGATACAAAAAAAAGAAAAAATTCATTACAAAATAAGTATGAAAGTTAGAGTCAAATATTCTCAAGCTTCAGAACTATATTACTATCACGATCACAGGATACATAAGATCTGAGACTTAAGATAGATGGTGTAAAGTTTAAAATTCAAACCTTTATTTTATATACAATATAATTTCTTAATTGATCTTTTACTTGAAATGAAACTCTAGAAAATTCAGGATCTTATTTGCTAGTAAACCTATGTAGATAAAAAAAAACAAAATGATTTTTGTTTTCTTGATTTTTGTTTATTCTTATTTTATTTTTATTTACTAATCTCATTCTTTTATGGATTTTGTGGGTGTAATCTACTAAAGATCCTCACGAGACAAGACTCATCCTCTAGAGGTAACCTAGGGATTTAATGGCTTGTTGCACGTGCTAAATGTAGCCGTGATTCTTACGAAAGTGAGTCAGATTAGGCTAGCATTATTTTTTTTATTTGTTTTACTCGAACTAGCAAAAGATAAGTGTGGCAGTATTTGATTGACATGAATTTATATCATTTTATTGCTCTCATTTATCTATATTTTTATATATAAATATTCTAATAGAGTTTTTTTTATGGTTTTACAGTATATGTTTATTAAAAGGAGAAAAGGTTGCAATTTAGCATTTTGGAAGAGTGGTCAAGCCAAAAAGAGCTCTAATAGAAGACTTGATATTGCCAGAACTGCTCCACGGCTATTAAAAATCACATGCAAGAAAGTTACAACTAAATCAAAGAAGTTGGAGTCCAGTAGGAGTTGAAAAGCATTCTCACAAAAGTTCAGGGGCTTAAATGCAAATTATGGTTGAAATTCTTATTTGTAAATTGCTATTCTCCTTTTAGTGTAAAGTTGTATTTGTAGTGGACTTTTATGTAAAATAACTAAAATCCTAGGATATAAATATCCATGTAAAGGCTAGGGTTTGAGGCCCCGGCTTTAGGTCTTATATTTTGGGACGACTAATATTTTGGCTGCAATCTCATTTTTTTATTGATTACTAATTACATATATTTTCTTTTATTATTTTGGCAACTGTTGTTTGAATTTCTGGGAGGTGACGCTATTTGGATTTGTTTCATTCTTGGTTTTGATTATGGTTAGGGGTAGAAGTTAAGATGAAAGGAAGTAAGGAAGTAATAATAGTTCCCTTTGGAACTTGAGAATTGGTTAGTGAGTTTTTTAATCTTTGATGTTATTGGAAGTGTGGTTTGAAAAATGTTATGTCTTTTCTGGTGTTTGGATAGTAATATGAAAGTGAAAGTGAAAAAAGTTGACCACAAAGTTGACCATAAAATATTATTAAAATAAAAATTAATTAAAAAAATAAAAATTGGATTGTAATTAGAATGAAAGTGAGATTTACATGACCACAAAATTAACTTTTTTGAGCTACAACTTATTACAAATGAGATTTACATGACCATAAAATTAACTGTAGCACCCTGGAAGTAAGGAAGTAATTGTGTAAAAGGGAAAGATTAAAGAAAAAGTGATTTTCTCATTTTTCCTTTTTCAATGTTTAAATAGATAGAGAAATGAGCAATTATATTTCCCTGTTTTCTTACTTCTGCTCACTTCCTTGCAACCAAACACGCCCTATAGCACTTGTTCTGTTGGAGTACTTAATTTTAAAATGGTCTTTATTCTCTTCTCGGAATTCTGCGAGAGAGAGAGCTTTGTAACTTTGCATTGAAAGTGCTCTCTGCATCATTAATGAGAGAGAGTTTGGAATTTATGGAGTATTATTAGTATTAATTGATTAGAGAGGGATTTGACTGGGCTCGTGGTCTGTGCACGAGAGAGTGGAGCCAGCCGCAACTCCTTGGTTAACGTGCCCGAGAACTAGAAAGCAGGAGCATTGTAGCACACGGCCTGGGTTTGCAGGGTCCACACTTTTGCTTCTTTGACTCCCGTGTGCGAGCAGAGGAGGAGTGCGGCAATCATGGGGTTTTTAGGTATGTGTAGTTTAATTATTTGTTAACTATTTTAGTTTGTTTAATTAATTAGTGCAATTAGATTGATTAATTATTTCTTGTAATTTGTTAGATTAGTTTTTAATATCGTTATTCATTTAGATTGCTTTTGTGTTAATAATTTTAACATGAGTATGTAAATTTTTTTTACAAGCGCGTAGGGTAGATGAATCTTGATTAAATTCTTGTGGACCAAGGTAGATCTCCTATCTAGAACTGTATGCACACCAGTTGACCTACTACTTTTAGGAGGTTGATTTCTAGAATCACTAGATATTTGACAGGTTATGTCTTAGCTGGTTAAAAGTCCATGCTTAGGGTTTTATTTTCTTTCTGCTATTTGTTTAATTTAGTTAATTTACCTTTGATGGATCATGTAACTGAATAATACCCTGTGCTTAGATCTGGTGTCAGACTTAATTTGCCTTTTAAGAATAGGAATTTGGTGATTGTGAACAGACCGGTGAAGAGATGAAAATTGACCGCTTGAAGCTAGTTTAGGGAATTCAATCCTAAGTGCTTGACTTTTCTTAGATTGATATTTAGTTTAAAAATCCACAAACCCACAAACTTTTTACCAATTCGTCGAAAAGTGTTGAAACCCTAAGAACCACTTGTCCCTATGGATCGACCCTCAAGTGCTACATTGAACAACTGTGCACTTGCGATATTTTAATTAGAAAAGAGAAATTTTCCCATCAAAAGGTGACAGGATTAAACATATATATCCAAAGTCCTACACACATGAGCACCAGAAGATGGACGATGTTGATATTCATTAAATACAGTCAAGTGACAATCTGACAGATTTATTCATAAAAACATTGTCAACATTGATATTCAAAAAGTTTATAAATAAAATTGGAATGTGTTGCCTCAAAGATATTACATACTGAAAGTGGAATTTATTTCATTAGGAGAAGTATATTATTTAGGGGGGACTTTACTCGTGTATTATACTCTTTTTCTTAACCGTGATTTTTTCTCACTGAGTTTTTCTGGCAAGATTTTAATGAGGCATGCTAAATATTGTGATTAAGAATGTCGTACTCTTTGTTGTACTCTTTTCCTTTGTTAGTTTTTTCCACAGAATTTTTACTAGCAAGGTTTTAATGAGGCATAATTTCTTAAGGTACATTCAAAGAGGAGTGTTGTAAATAATGGTTAATATCGATGTCCCTATATCTCCTATCACTAATCATGTAATGCCACCTTTTGGTTTGCCTGTGATTAAGAGCTTATAACCCATGTCCTTTTATCGCCTTTCATGTGTGCCTATAAGTATGCGTCCAGATGATTGAATAAAATATAAGGAAAAAAGAATTGCCTCTGCACTTACATTTGCGCAAAGTTGTTGTTTTATTGTTTGTCTTATTCCTTCAATTTTATAATATGTGTAATGTGTATTTATTTGTTTCCTTTTTCTCGTTGGCAACAAAACTCGAAAGATGTGGCGTAAGAATAATTGACTTAAGAAAATAAGAAGAAAATATTGGTGAACATTGAATGCTTGGGGTATATTATGGAAAACGTTGTAATATGCAGTTTTAGACAAGCAAGAAGCACAAAGAGGCATTGGTTTAGATTATTCCAAAAAAAAAATCTAAAATGCGATAAAATTGAAACTTAAAATAAGATAGAATTTGTTTTATAGATTTTGAAAAATTAAATGAATTTATGAAGGGCAATTTTTGAATATTATTTAATTTAATTTTAAAATAGATCTCTCTCAAAAAAATCCAAAAACTAATATCTGACAGGCCAACTCGGCACCACCTAGACGTGAGTAGTTGAGTCTTGAATACGTGACCACTTTTGACTGTGAAAGATCTACTTTTTTGGTCCGGGTGGCAACCCCGGACCAAAGTTGAGCTCAAACTTAAACTTAACCTTCAGCCCGGGGCTGACACGCCCTGGCTAATGGAGAAAGCACACTTTTAAGTATTATACCTTAATCTTTTATTTTTGAGAAGAAACGGTGAACCAAAAGGCCCCCCGCGTTTCATTAATAAGATTTTAATGAAACAACTCAAAGGCAAGCAGCACAAACGGCCCCCACTCAACGCCCAACAAGTTGTGCATTCCGCTACAATGGACAAAACATAACAAAATAACAGTACAGTAAATACAATAAGTAACAAATACAACCCACTCAAAATCTAGCTGATGCAAAAGGCATCTATCTCGTAGCAAGCAAGCCTACTGAAGAACCAAAAATCAGGGGGTTGAAGTGGTTGAGATCACATGAAGTCTGAGTCGCTGTCATGTACCCCTTGGGAGTCCTCCGAGATACTATCAGAGACCACTCCCATCACTGGCTGTCCTATCGGTCGCTCTGCCAACTCCCTGGAAGTACCTGATAGTAAATTCACCCAGTAAGAGAAAAGTGTGAAGCAAACATGAAACGTATCGTGAGATGATCTGATCTGATTATGAAAATCCTATTATTACGCTCCTTCCATACCCCTACAAAATAGTTGCCACTGTTAAGTCCCAAATAACCCTCTCTACCTTGCTAAAGGAAGTAATTCTCCAAGATGACCAGAGCATAAAAGCTTCATACGGTAAATGCAGAATGCGAATACTTAAAGGTTGTGCCAACGACCCTAGACCTGAACAGTATAAGGACAAGTTGTGAACAAGTGGTTGATAGATTCACCATTATCTTTACAAAAAGCACACACATTCGGCCCTTGCCGGTTCCTTTTCATGAGATTATCTCATGTAAGAAGAGCCCCCTAATGACCAGCCAAAGAAAAGTGTTACCCTCAGTACTCATGTCCATACTGGTATCTGATACTGATTGAACCATCCTGATAGCTAGATTGAAACTGTTTCAGGTCAAGATATTATTTTCCAATATTTTGAATTTTTCTAAAATTTTTGAAATTTTTTAGAATTATTAGAGAAGAATCTCAATTCGGGGTCGATCGGTGGCACGAACTGACTACGGGATTATTAATTAACACTCAGTGATGAATTTTGAAAATTCGACTTCACAACAAGCTTCATAATGGTATTTTCTATTTTGAGAATTTTTCTAAATTAATGAAGTTTGATCCAATAAAATAATAATTAAATATTTATTAAAAAATGAAATTAAAATAAAAAATTGAAGGAAAAAACCTTCTTTTGTGATCACAAGGTTTTGTACTCGTGACCTCCTTATCCAAGTCATCAAGCTAAAACTACTTGGCCAAATTGATTTGTCGTTGTGAACCCAACACACCTTATTTAAACACTATTAGGCATTCCCTCCATCTCCCCCTCTCTCCTACGTCCTCCATGTTGCACCCTCTCTCTTTCCCCACTACGCCACGTTCTTCTTACCTACAGCCGTGTCCCCAAGACCCCCTTCAGTAACACTCCTACAGACCAGCCTCACACAGCCAGAGCACCCCTTTTTCTTCTCCTCCTTTTGCTTCCACCCTTGGTGCCCCCACCGAGCACTCTCCTTGGCGCAACCCCCTTGCGCACCCCCTTTGGATCAACAACAGCCGAGATCTCCACGCACACAACAGCACCTCCCTCCTTTGTAGTACACCAGGACCCCATGTGCACCAGCATCACCATGCCCAAGCCCCTGCCATTCACTTCCATCTCCTCCCCTATATCGTTCCAAGCAACCACCGTGAGCAACCGAACCCGGAGATCCCACCTCCCTTCTTAGTCGTGATCACCATCCCATTGCTAGCCTCCTTTCATGGCTGGATCCACCTTTTCATCGGTGAACTCCGTCGCCTCTATCAGCGAGCCACGATAACACTCCCCGCTCTCTCTGTAACCCCAGCTCCTGGCTTCACCCTCTGGTCTGTGGTCTCCCCAGAACTAGCGCATCCACTTCCCTAACTCGGCCACAAGCGCCCCGGAGCAACAGATCCAGCCCCCCTGGTCATGCTGCCCTCAGGCCGTGATCAACCCTCGGGCTTCCCTCTCCTTCGTTGGCAAGCTCTACGATCCTCTGCATCCTCTGCTATCCCCTTCTCGTGCTCCGCCCGACCTTCGGCAGTCCCTGTCTCCTCCGTGTTCTCCGCTGACGCCAGAGCTCCACCTGGCTGCCAAGCCACATCTCTGCATAAGTATCCTCCTCCCTTCTTTCTATTTCTCCCATTCTTGAGATATATATATATATATATATATATATATATATATATATATATATATATATATATATATATATATATATAGTTATGCGTATATTGTTGGCCCAAAGGCCTATCACTCTAGTTTTGATGATGATTAACTCATGTAGTTATAGTACTAATGATCTTGTGTTTAATTAAGTTTCAGATTTGCGATCAAGATCTTAGTAGGTGTGTAGCTTTAACAAAGGATTTAAAGACAAGTTTTGGAGCTAGCACGGTTTGATTCAAGAGCCTATGCATCAAGACCACATCAAGTACTCAAGATGAGTCTAGCTCTTTGGATCAAGTTTGGACCAAGTCAAGGAGGAGAAGACTTCAAGTGAAGCCCTTCAAGATCAAGACTTGAGTCTAGGTTTGTTTTTATAAGATTTTATTTTAAATAAAATGTAAAGGATAGAATAGTTGGTGGATTGCTCAAGTATTTCTTACACACACACACTCTTGATTTAGATAAGTTTTTCATAAAAGAATTTTTATTTTGAAAAAATACAAAAGAGTTTTCCTTTAGAAAAATACCGGTTTGGTTTTTAGAATTCAAGTATAAATGTTTTAACCAAAACCATATTTAGTGCTTAATGTCAAAAACATAGATATTTCACCATGTATGTGTAATGGATCATATCCATACACTCTATGCTTTAAAAGAATTTAAAATATCTTGTTTTTGTATTTGGAGAAATTTTGGAAAAACTAATTTTGAAAAAATACAGTTTTCGTTTTTAGCCAAAATTTTCTAAGTTACAGAAATAGTTCAAATTATTTGTGACATGTCTTGATTTTGTTCAAGCATGTTTGATTATCAAAGTATAATGTTAAAACTATTTTTGTAGATTTTTGGTAATATTATGGGATTTTATTTTAGCCAAAAAGACAACCTTTTAAATCCCTAATTTGACCTGACCTGGCTTCTGTCGGTCGACATACCGGTCGACCGAGCTTGAAGTCGGTCGACCGAGTCGGTCGACCGACGTGCACAGAACGTGCACGCCAGCTTGGCTAGAGGGCCGGTCGACCGCCACAGAGCTCTGCTCTCTGGAAAGCCCCGGTCGACCGGGCCGATCGACCGGACAGAGAATCTGCTCTCTGTATCCAGGCCTCGGTCGACCGGGCCGGTCAACCGCTGGCACAACGGTCAGAAATCTGACCGTTGGCCGGTCGACCGACAGGTCAATCTGGCTCCCAACGGCTAGTTTTTCTAGCCCTATAAATTGGGGCTTTTGGGGTTATTTTAAAAAAGAATTTTGGAGAGTTTTAAAGATAGTTTTTCCGACTCTTTTAAGAGGTTTTCTCCACTCATTTGAGAGCAAATATTTCCAATCAAAAGGGGAGTTTGTCAAGAGTGTTTCAAAGTGATTTCTTGTGTTTTTCCTCCAGCTTTTCAATCCTAGTTTTCTCACACAACACTTGAGCTATCCATTACTATATCTACCTATAGGGATATTTGTTGTGAGACGATTTTAGGTGATCAAAGTGTTGTGATCACCAAAGTTCTACTTTGTACTTTGAGGAGGCGGACTTGCGGGCTCGCGGTGTTTCGAGTTCGTGTGTGAACTCGGTGTTTGAGGTGCGGCCTCGGCGAGCTAGTGGGCTTGCGGTGTGTACGGGACTAGAGAGTCCAAGGAGTTCAAGTGTGAACTTGCCTTGTAGGTGTTGCAGCACCGAGTGATCCGGTGGGATCGTTTTTAGCGGAAATCCTTCAAGTGTTGAAGGCGGGGACGTAGAGCAAGTGTGCTCGAACCTCGAAACAAATCTCCCGTGTTTGCAATTGCTCTCTCTATCTCTTACTTGTCTTTATATCTTGCATGCTGTTTTTATCTTTATCTTTATATGCTTGATATATTGTGTGCTTAATTGTTATATGCTTGGGGATTGTTTGCTAACACTTGTATTCAACCAAGAGAGCCAACGCGACACCTCAACTCTTGTCTAGAGAAATCTTGAGGAGTTAGTCCAGAGCCCTTCATGGGGAATCCGGCTACACTCTTGTGTTATACGTAGTGTTAGTTTAAGATGATTTAGTTTGCATCATATAAGTTTTTATTCCGCATTATTGACCCTTAGATTAGTTCATCACTTATTCACCCCCCTCTAGGTGACTTACAGTTGATATCAGAGCCAAGTGCTCTTGATTTAGGTCTTACAACCTAGAGTTAAAGATCTTCATTTTATAGCTAATCACAATATTTGTACACACACCATGGATTTCATGTCACCTCCTACCTTTGACATTCTTAACATCCAAACTGGGAAGGTTAAAATGTCTTTATTCCTCAAAGCCCTAGATATTAATGTTTATTTTGTCACTACTAAAGATTCTTATTGTTTAAATGGTAAAAATATTGAGGCTAATGCAAAAGCCCTACATGCTTTAAAATCAACCCTAAATGATGAATATTTATCTAGGGTATCAAACATTGATTCGGCTTTTATAGTTTGGAACACTATACTCTCCCTCGGCGAATAAGAACAATATTATGCGGGGAGCGACTCGGATGTTGGAAGTGACGCTTCCAATGTATGCTACATGGTCCAAGGGGATAACCCCTTGAGGTAACTACCGAATCCGAGGTAGAAGAAGATGTTGATATGTCATATGATGAGCTTGCATCTTTTTGTCAACAACTTCTTGAAAAATATGAATTGCTTAAGAAAGATAATAAGAAAATGAAAAATAAATTTGATTGCATGTTAAATGAAAAAGATTCTTTACAAGAAAAATTTGCAATTATTTCAAAAGAAAATGGGCCTTTGAAAAATGAGAATATTTCCTTGATCTCTAAATTAAATGATCTTTGTGAAGGAAATACTTCTTTGAAAAATAAAATTGTTTTGGTGGAAAAACAAAAAGAAGTTGCATTAAATGAAAACAACTCTTTAAAAAGAAAAATTGTTGAAAAAGAAAAAGAAAATGTTTCTAAAAAGAAAAAGACTATTGATCATGCTCTTCATGTCACAACAATTGATAAAAATGAAGTTAAATTTTTGAAAAATAAAATCGATTGTTTGAGCTCAACTTTGAGCCAATGTGTTTTTAACCATTCTAGATTGGAGTCCTTATTTTCAAAGAAACAAACTCCACATATTCATGCACCTTATTCACATCATGCATATCCACATTTTGCACGCCATGACCACACCCACACTCATATTCATCCTAGAGTGTACACTTGTACACATTGTGGCCGCAAAGGCCATCTAGCAAAATTTTGTTATGATAAGATAAATGCTTTAAATTTTGCTAATAAGAAAAATGTTTGGGTTCCGTTAGAGCTAACCCCCGTGGACCCAAAGAAAATGGGTACCAAAATTTCCACCTTGTATTTTTGATGCAGGTGCGGGCTCTCACAAAACGTGAGAGGGTTAGTGCCTTAATGGTGGATGCATATGGACATGATGGACACATTTTTGATGCACCGCTACCAAGGAGGTTTGGTGGGACAGCCACCATGTTTTGGAGATTTGGAGTATAGTTCTTTACTTTGGTCACTCTCTCTAAACTCCTACTTTAGTTTACATGCTTTTCATTGATAATTTCTTTAGCATGTTCATATTTTTGTGCTTCATGTGGTAAATACTAGTTAAATGTATTTTTTATTAAAACTTGGGTATATACATGTTCAAGTAGTGAGCCACATTTGATTTATATACGTTTGCACTTCATTGTTCATTTGTACTCACTATATGCTCATGTATAGCCTAGTTTTGATGATTCTCTCATTTATACTTATTTTGCCAATTTTCATGTTTTGCTTCATGTATATGTATTTTATATTCAAATCTAATAAATATACATGTATACCCCTTGAGTCATTTGCCTTCATGCAATTTATATTATGACTCTTTTTATGTTTGGGATATGTATGCATATTGTTAATTTTGAATAAAAACATAAATATACCTAGAAGTTTGTTTTTAAGATGAAAAATGAATTTTTATGATTTTCATCTTTAATTGAAAAATGAATTTCATGATTTTATTTTAATAAAATGACCCTTGATTTAAGCTTCATTGATTATCTTCATGACTTTGTTTCATGATTATTTTTAAGCCTTATAGATTTCGAGCGTCAAACTTTATGTATTTAGTATGCTTCATGATATACATATGTTTTGGTTTCATGTTTTGAAGGATCTTTAATTAGTTTTTCAAAAATTATTTTAACTAGTTATGTATTCTTCATTTGGTAGTGTTTTCAATACTAAAAATATTTTTCAAACCCTATTTTTGAAAACTCCTACCAACACCGTCATGGGTGGACGGATGGGCGATTATGCCTTGTAAGCCCTATTGAAAATCTTTTAACTTGTGCATATAAAGGGCAGTAGGTTATGAGTTATATACTTGATCTCAATTGGTATTTCATTTTATATATACTCATATTTTGTTTCCTATATATGTATGCTTCATTTCAAATAATATCAAATTCCTATTGGCATTGCCTTTTTCATACATATATATGTTTTTGAACTCAAGTACAAACAAATACTTATTTTTTATACTTGAGTTACAATCGATTTACATATTTAAAGCACAAAGTTTGTTATGCTAAGCTTAATTCCAATCTTGTTTTTCAATTGATTTCATAACTGATATTTTAATAAGCTTATGCATTATTTTTAAAATTAATATTTTATTGATATCAAAAATATGAAATAATTTTGAATTGGTATCAATATGATTCTATTTTAATTAAAATTCAAAATTTGTAATGTTTATTTATAATAATTGGTATCTTAAAATTTGATTACAAATGCTTGTGGTACCTTAAAATTTTTGTTTATATGATATCTTAAAGTTTGATTTACTAAGATATCTCAAAATTTGTTTACATTGAGAAAATTTAAAATTTGTTTTAATAAGAAAATTAAAAATGTTGTGATTTATATTTCCTATATGCAAGGAGAGATTAACATCTTTTCTACATATAAATTCATGTTGAGTGTATCTTATATTAAGGAGCCTGACAACTCTTCTTTATGCGATACACGTGTGTAAGGGGAGCTTCAAATCTTCTCTTATGCATTGCATATTATGTGTTATGTGAATTAGGGCTTATCATCCTTTCTTCATGTAATCCATATATGTAGGGAAGTTAACTTAGCATCTTCCTCTTCATGAATGTATATCGCATATATTCTCTTTTATTGATTTGTTTAATGTCACCCCTTTGTTGATTTTTACTTTTGACAAAAGGGGAGAATACTTTTTTTTTTTTTTTACTTTCACCCCTTTGTTGATGATTGACAAAAAGGGGGAGAAGTATTTGGTATATAGATATATGCATATTTTCCTTGCTTTATTCATAAAGGGGGAGCAGGATTTATGTTTATGCATATATGTTTTGTTTTGCAAATAGGAGAAAAAGTATTTGATGAGTTTTATGCTTGATTGGCATGTTTATCTCCTTGTATTTGCATACATGTTTATGAGCTTTCATTGCATATTTATTTGTTTATTGTTATGCATGAGTTAAGGGGGGGCTTCTTTGAAGCTTTACTTTAATCCATACATATAAAACTCTATGAGTTTTGTCATCATCAAAAAAGGGGAGATTGTTGGCCCAAAGGCCTATCACTCTAGTTTTGATGATGATCAACTCATGTAGTTATAGTACTAATGATCTTGTGTTTAATTAAGTTTCAGATTTGCGATCAAGATCTTAGTAGGTGTGTAGCTTCAACAAAGGATTTAAAGACAAGTTTTGGAGCTAGCACGGTTTGATTCAAGAGCCCATGCAGCAAGACCTCATCAAGTACTCAAGAGGAGTCTAGCTTTTTGGATCAAGTTTAGACCAAGTCAAGAAGGAGGAGAAGACTTCAAGTGAAGCCCTTCAAGATCAAGACTTGAGTCTAGATTTGTTTTTATAAGATTTTATTTTTAGATAAAATGTAAAGGATAGAATAGTTGGTGGATTGCTCAAGTATATCTTACACACACACTCTTGATTTAGATAAGTTTTCATAAAAGAATTTTTATTTTGAAAAAATACAAAAGAGTTTTCCTTTAGAAAAATACCGGTTTGATTTTTGGAATTCAAGTATATATGTTTTAACCAAAACCATATTTAGTACTTAATATCAAAGACATAGATATTTCACCATGTATGTGTAGTGGATCATATCCATACACTCTATGCTTTAAAAGAGTTTAAAATATCTTGTTTTTGTATTTGGAGAAGTTTTGAAAAAACCAATTTTGGAAAAAATACAGTTTTCATTTTTAGCCAAAGTTTTCTAAGTTACAGAAATAGTTCAAATTATTTGTAACATGTCTTGATTTTGCTCAAGCATATTTGATTATCAATGTATAATGTTAAAACTATTTTTGTAGATTTTTGGTAATTTTATGGGATTTTATTTTAGCCAAAAAGACAACCTTTTAAATCCTTAATTTGACCTGACCTGGCTTCTGTCGGTCGACCGTACCGGTCGACCGAGCTTGAAGTCGGTCGACCGAGTCGGTCAACCGACGTGCACAGAACGTGCACGCCAGCTTGGCTGGAGGGCCGGTTGACCGGGTCGGTCGACCGCCAGAGAGCTCTGCTCTCTGGAAAGCCCCGGTCGACCGGGCTGGTCGACCGGACAGAGAGCCTGCTCTCTGTATCCAGGCTCGGTCGACGGGCTGGTCGACCGCTGGCACAACGGTCAGAAATTTGACCGTTGGCCGGTCGACCGGCGGTCGGTCGACGACAGGTCAATCTGGTTCCCAACGGCTAGTTTTTCTAGCCCTATAAATTGGGGCTTTTGGGGGCTGTTTTAAAAAAGAATTTTGGAGAGTTTTAAAGATAGTTTTTCCTACTCTATTAAGATGTTTTCTCCACTCATTTGAGAGCAAATATTTCCAATCAAAAGGGGAGTTTGTCAAGAGTGTTTCAAAGTGATTTCATGTGTTTTTCCTCCACCTTTTCAATCCTAGTTTTCTCACACAACACTTGAGCTAAACATTACTATATCTACCTATAGGGATATTTGTTGTGAGAGGATTTTAGGTGATCAAAGTGTTGTGATCACCAAAGTTCTACTTTGTACTTTGAGGAGGCGGACTTGCGGGTTCGCGGTGTTTCGAGTTCGTGTGTGAACTCGGTGTTTGAGGTGCAGCCTCGGCGAGCTAGTGGGCTTGCAGTGTGTACGGGACTAGAGAGTCCAAGGAGTTCAAGTGTGAACTCGCCTTGTAGGTGTTGCGGCACCGAGTGATCCGGTGGGATCATTTTTAGTGAAAATTCTTCAAGTGTTGAAGGCGGGGACATAGAGCAAGTGTGTTCGAACCTCGAAACAAATCTCCCATATTTGCGATTGCTCTCTCTCTATCTCTTACTTGTCTTTATATCTTGCATGCTATTATTATCTTTATCTTTATATGCTTGATATATTGTGTGCTTAATTTTTATATGCTTGGGGATTGTTTGCTAACACTTGTATTCAACCAAGAGAGCCAACGCAGCACCTCAACTCTTATCTAGAGGAATCTTGAGGAGTTAGTCCAGAGCCCTTCATGGGGAATCTGGCTACACTCTTGTGTTATACATGGTGTTTAGTTTAAGAAGATTTAGTTTGCATCATATAAGTTTTAATTCCGCATTATTGACCTTAGATTAGCTCATCACCTATTCACCCCCCTCTAGGTGACTTATATATATTATGTACATGAATTAATGTGTTTACATGCTTGTTGATTACACAAAACAGAGCACTGAGACATGAAGAGTGTATGTGATTGGTTTTAACTCTTAATTTTTGCAATTTAACCGCTGTAGAAAGAGCTAAATGGGTCGAACCTCAGGGAGAGATGCGATGAAAACTTTTCGGTAATATTATCTTCTTATTATCTTCTTTGTTTAAGGAAATTAGAAAAGAAAAGATGAATTATATATGGATAAAGAATCAAACTAAAAGTAATATTTACAGCTTACTAATAATCAACCACCATACATGCTAAAGCTAGATAGATAATTACATCACTTTAAATCCTAAACAAGATATTCTACCAAAAAACCAAGCAAGATATATAGGATAGAAACTAGGTTATGATTTGAAATAACACCATCCAAGTTTTAACATTACAATATAAAGGTTGTCAATCAAGTATAAAATAAGAAAAAATCATTAGAAAATATTTAGCAAATCTCAACCCTATTTGAAATAATACTAATCAAAATTTAACATTAAAATATTAAGATTTTCATTAAGCATAGATTAAGAAAAATAATTAAGAAGTATTAGCAAATATTTGACCTAGTTGCTATCCTAATGAGTCTTCAAGAATAAAAATTATAGTGGGCATGCATATGATCTAATCTGGTTATCTACTAGACATTAGATGTGATGGTGGTGATGTCTTAGCAGGCCAAGAGAAAAATCTAGCTCATGATAAACATAACAAGTAAAAGAAAGCAAGAAATAAATAAAAAAATAAGAAAAAGCAAAAGATAAAGTAAATAATAAAAGAGATATGAAAAGAAAGAAAGTACCTTGTATTGATCTGTTACCTCGAATTACAATGGCTTCTACTTCTCACAAGCCTTAAATTAGAAGTAGAACTAAAATCTAAAAAACTACAAAAGAAATTTGGAGAAGAGACTAAAGGAAAATCCTAAACTATGATCTCTGATGTGGAGATTCAGTTTTGATCTGCAACTTATAGGTGTATTGATTGCCAAATATAATTTATCAAATGACAGAATTAGAAATAAAGATCAACTTAAGGGTTGTAACCCTTTAAGTTCTCTTTCTAGATCATTTGGAATCATCAGGTTTAAGTTATGGTAGCTAATGTTATGATTTAAATACTAAAATGTAACTAGCCACTCATCTCATCCATCGATCTTCTCTCTATCCGTTTATCCTTTTGGATTTGGACTCTGTATTTGACGTTATCCTCGGTTGCTCTTTAACTTTAACCACTTGATTCACCAAAAACTGAATTTAACTAACTGGATTTGGGATCATCCTCCTCTAACCAAATAGATCTAGTTAAATTGAATTTAACTGATATTTATTTGATTTTATCCTCTTTCTCCCCATGATTTTCTTCTGCAAAATAGATATTTAAGACAAGGAATTTAACAGATTTATTACATGATAAATGTCGATATGTAATAAGAATAATGCAATAAATGTGTACAATCATACCCTCACACCTATCTTTTGCTCGTCCTCGAGCAAAATAACAAAACTAAATCAAAGATTATTAGACCACTTTCGCAGGTCATGTGATTGCACTGAGCTTGTGCAAGAAGCCATTAAACCTCTATGTTTCCCCTAGAGGACGAGTTTTGTCTCGTGAGAGTTTTCAGTGGATTGCACCCACAAAATCCGTAAAGAAAGAAAAAAATGTTAGTATTTTGAAAACACATTTCGAAAGAAAAATATTTGAAATATTATTGTAAGATTTAAGTAATCTATAAGTTATAGAAAAATAGAATTTTTCATTCCTAAACTTAGTATCTATTCAAAAATTTGTTATCAATCAAAGTAAGGAGTCAAATTGTACTTCTCATCTAGTCTATTATTTTACCCTAAGTCATATGCATCTTTGTAACCGTGAAATTTTGACCAAGGGTTCTTTAACTCTCACGCTTATGCCTTATTTATTTATTATTTTTTATTTTTTTAGTATTATTCCTTAGTTCAATTAGGCTTTCTAATCTGCCCATGTAACGAGCCTCTAATCGGTGGCTCCCAAACCAAACGGTCTTAGGGCACGGGTGAGAAAAATACCCCAAGGACTTGAGGACTCGAGCAAACAAGACCTCAAAACTAAGGATTTTATTATATGGTCTGTTTTTAAGCGTGAATACTTATGTTTATTAGGCACAAAACCTAGCTTAATCAGAGGATTTATATATATATATATATATATATATATATATATATATATATATATATATATATATATATATATATATATATATATATATATATATCTCAAACTTATCTATCATCTTCCGCATAAATACCATGGCTTGCTTAGGCCAAAGCACCTAGCTAATCAATAATTAGATTTATTTATCTTTCATAGATATATTTTTTCTTTTTTCTTTTTATTTTTTTAAGGCATAAGAATCTTTGTGTTTGAACCCTAAGTGTGTAAGTATATGAAGTGTGCATATTTCATCAAGGTAAAGATCAAGACTAAATTACTTTGACAAATTATCTTCCTAACCCTAAAAATCAAACAAATAATCTTATTTTGACTAAGCATAGGAAATCCTAATTTTGATTTTTCCTATTCCTTAAAATTGACTTAATTTCGTACAAAAAAATATGTCAAAATATTATTTCTATTTTTAAAAAGTTTTTAAAAGTAAAGAAAATGTTAATTTTTTTCTTTTTTTAAATAAAAGTAAAACCTAATTTTAGACCCTCTCCCACATCTATCTCATGCATTGTCCTCAATGTATGAATTAATGCATAGATGCATGAAAAAGAAGAAAGGAAAGGAAATATTATCTTAAGGTGGTGGTTCCGGCTGTGGTCTGATTGGTCCATGAAATGCAGCTCAATCGAATTTTCGTAGAGTTCGGAGGAACCCATGAGAAATCTCTCTAATATAACTCACTAAAATGATGTATACATGAATGATTTTTATTAAATATTTACCCCATCTAATTTCCAAATTTCATAATTAATTTCGGAGTCAATTTTATCAACACCCTTATCCCAAAATGTAGTGTGAAAAGATGGAATAATTGACTTGGACTTAGGAAGTATGGAAACTAATACCGACTCAGAAAAGTGACTTAAGTCAAGTAAACGTTCAAGAGTCGAGATTGGTTCAGGAAGTGGGTCCAAATCAAGAAGTTGAAACTCAAGTCCACATTCATTCCCCACAATGGAATGTGACTTAATATTGGTGACTCAAGTTCAAGAATGATAGGTGTGGGAATCAAAACTGGCTCTAAAATATTACTCAAGTCGGGTAACAAAACAAGGGTCAATACTGATTCGAAAATTTGAACTCGATCAGAAATTTGAGAATCTTGGTCACATTTCTCATTGAGTTTAATTTCATAAAAATGAGAACATGCCAATTTATCAATGGGACTTTCAAATGTATGAAATTGGTCAAGTTCAATATGATTATCATAAAAGATTGGCGATTCAATTTCATGATGAACTGGCACAGGATCCAATGTTGACTAGAGAAAAAGATTGAAATCAGGTGAAGACATCGGAGTCATTATTAAATCAGGAAGTAGAATTGAATCACCCAGTTAAGGTTCAGGATCATATTTATTCTCAAGTTCAATTTCAGGAAAGGGATAACTTGCCAAACTGTTAGTGTCATTTTCAAAATTGGAGTTTGAACAAGTTCAAATGGGTGTGCTGAAATGGAATCTTATTTTCCAAAACAATATGATTCTTCAGCTCTAACAGATTCTTCGGCTCTAACAGAATGGTTAGCGATATCAGAAATGGTCAAACAGTAAGAATGAAGAGTTTGGACCATTAGATCTATGCCATGATTACGAGCGATTTGAGCCTGAGTTATGGCTTCAAGTATCTTTTCATAGTCGATTGGTTCATCGTTTGTTGTGATTGGACTTGAACAGATGTGGTTTTGTTTTGAAATTTGTGGTGAAATTGTGAGTCTATTAGATTTTGTGATTGTTACTTAGACTCACGTATACTCATTTCTAAGATTGATGGTTTTCTATTTTGAACTTGTGGAACTGAGTATGAATCTTGAAAAATTGTAGACAAGGTGGATAAGAAGGACAATTTGGTTGAAAATTAGGCTTGGGGGAGGTGAATCCCCATTGACTCTGTGAAGAGTTGAAATTATTTTAGAAATTATGGTCATAAGATTGGGGGCATGGGTTATATTGATTCGGATAAAACCAATCCGGCACACAAGGTTGGTTAAAGTTATGATATGGTGGTTGGTAATATCCAAAAAAGTGGTCGGGGTATAATATGGATTACCATTAAAACTGAAAAATTATTGTTATAAGCCATATCACACAGGAAATGTTAAACACAAACAAAGGAAAACAAACAAATAAGCAAATAAAGAAAAAGAAAAAAAATCTAACCTAAGTTAGAGTAAACCTTAGACCTAGACGACTCCTATCTAGTTAGACTATCCAAGGAGGTATATTGCTGAATCTGATCACAAGTTAATCGGTCAGGTAGGGGCAAGATTGGTGGGAGATATCTGCAAAAAAGCGACGGGCCTAATTAAGCCAAACCATCAGCCTTCGGGGTTTCGCCCCCAATCCCCAACCTTAGTCACTGATTTGACAGGAGTCAGATTCAAATCAACTTCCCCCTTAGGTCAGTCTCTTATTTGAGTCCGAGATGTCCCTAGGGCCAACGTCTACTCAGTTTTAGTTAGGTTTGGGTTAGTGAGTGAGGAGATTATTTATGGGCTAAGGGAGGGTAATGACTTCCCCACCTTATCTTGTTTATAAGACCAGCCCTTAAATCAATTTAGTGCAGTGTACAAGATATAGAAAAGTAACATTCACAAACAAATATCACCCAAGAATGCTTCATAAACCATATGCTATGCATACGTACATTTTGCTCTCGCACTCTTCAACAATAATATAAAATGTAAATGAATTAGACACGTACCTAAATGCAAGTCTAAACCATTTTTAGCATTAATAAATATATTTACTGTTAAGGTTAGACAGTAAGTACAGTGAGATAAACAAGAAAATAAATGCTATAGAGATTATGTAATTCAACCAACCTGTAGAAGATACAGGTTAGTAGTTCACTTAGATTGCCACAGGAATGTAGCAAATATGAGGGCTTCTGAGCTCTGCTTTCTTAAGCAAAGTCTAAGGACACTTATAGATCCACTGCAGCAAAAATTCCTTATTGTTAAATCTGTACACCAAAAACAAAGAAGAAGAAGGTTAACAAAAATGTAAACTTTAAAGAGAATTACTTACCGTCCCTCTCCGGCAATAGCGCCAAAATTTTGATTGCACAAAATAGAGTACAGAGATATGAAGAGTGTATGTGATTGGTTTTAACTCTAAATTTTTGCAATTTAACCATTGTAGCAAGAACTGAGCGGGTTGAACCTCAGGGGGAGATGCGATGGAAGCTTTTTAGTAATATTGTCTTCTTATTATCTTCTTTATTTAAAGAAATTAGAAAAGAAAAGATGAATTATATGTGGATAAAGAATCAAACTAAAAGTAAGGTCCACAGTTTACTAATAATCAACCACCATACATGCTAATGCTAGATAGATAATTACTTCACTTTAAATCCTAAACATGATATTCTACTACAAAACCTAACAAGATACATAGGATAGAAACTAGCTTATGATTTGAAATAACACCATCCAAGTTTTAACATTATAATATCAAGGTTGTCAATCAAGTTTAAAATAAGAAAAAATTATTAGAAAGTATTTAGCAAATCTCAACCCTTTTTGAAATAATACTAATCAAAGTTTAACATTAAAATATCAAGATTTTCATCAAGCATAGATTAAGAAAAACAGTTAAGAAGTATTAGCAAATATTTGACCTAGTTGCTTATCCTAATGAGTCTTCAAGAATTAAAATTGTAGTAGGTATTCATATGATCTAATCTGGTTATCTACTAGACATTAGATGTGGTGGTGGTGATGTTTTAGCAAGCCATGAGAAAAATCTAGCTACTCATGATAAACATAACAAGCAAAAGAAAGCAAGAAATAAATAAAAAAAATAAGAAAAAGCAAAAAGTAAAATAAATAACAAAAGAGATATGAAAAGAAAGAAAGCACCTTGTATTGATCTGTTACCTTGAATTACAATGGCTTCTCCTTCTCACAAACCTTGAATTAGAAGTAGAACTAAAATCTAAAAAAATATAAAAGAAATTTGTAGAAGAGATTAAAAAAAAAAAATCCTAAACTATGATCTCTGATGTGGAGATTCAGTTCTGATTTGTCGCTTATTGGCGTATTGATTGCCAAATATAATTTATCAAATGACAGAATTAGAAATAATGATCAACTTAAGAGTTGTAGCCTTTAAGTACTCCTTTTAGATCATCTTGAATGATCATGTTTAAGTTCTGGTCGCGAAAGTTATGATTCAAATACTAAAATTTATCCAGCCAGAATCTGAGTCAAAATTGCTTCATCTCATCCGTCGATTTTCTCTATATCCGTTTATCCCTTTGAATTTGGACTCTACATTTGAAGTTATCCTCGGTTGATCTTTAATTTTATCCACTTGATTCACTAAAAATGAATTTAACCAACTGAATTTGGGATCATCCTCCTCTAACCAAATAGATCTATTTAAATTTAAATTTAACTGATATTTATTTGATTTTATTCTCTTTTTCCCATGATTATCTTCTACAAAATAGACATTTAAGACAAGGAATTTAACAGATTTATTATATGATAAATGTGGATATGTAATAAAGAATAATGTAATAAATGTGAGCAATCACTTGTATGTAATTTATGGGTGTTGTGAGCGTGTGCTTGTGTGGATGTGTGTGCGTGAGTAATTTGCACGTGTGTGTGTGTGTGTTTTAATTTTGTGTTGGTTGTTGATATGTATGAATGTGTATATTATGCATACGAGTGTACATATGTATGTAAATATATGTGTGCATACTTGTATATGTGTATACGAGTGTATCATCGTGTGAGTTCATGGGTTGGGTTGCTTGTTGCAGCGTTTCGGACCTGTTGGGTGAGATCTGGATCTGTTGCAGGAGATCCGGACCCTATTCGAATTTGTGGTTGTTAAGGACCCGATTCATTAGCGATTCAAAGACCGACCTGTGAGATGATCCGGAGACCTGTACCTATTTGTACAGTGGAGACCAGATGGCGATTCGGTTCCAAAACCATGTCATTTCATGTGAGTATTTGCTTTTGTCTTATTTCCTTAATTACCGTTGTCAATATATATTTATTTTACTTTTATCATTTCATGTGACTATTTGATGTATTTTACCAATGTGATTACTTATATCACTTCATGAGACATCAATGAGCGTTCACCTTTATTATGTAGTTGATCTGAGCTTATATTAGCGTCATTTCATGTGTCTGTAGTTCGTATTGTTGGCTTAGGCTTAGTATTGATACATTATAGATGTAACTTGACTCAATCTATTGATTGGCTAGGTTAGTTCATATTTGAGCATCAGATGTATATGGATCTTATATTTTGATATTGAGATACTAGACTTGTACCACTTAATGTATTGATGATTACTGTTTTCGGATTCGGATCTAGTTATGATGTACGTTAGTCTGTCTGTGGGATTGATCTTGAGATGATTGGTTCGTGACTATGATTAGATGTATATTTTATGTGGGGTATTTATCAGACTTGTTAATTATTTATTTGATGATTTACTCAGATAAGAATTTAATTGGACTTAGCGAGAGTTAGAGTTGGCTTGAAGCCTATATTTGTTACAGAGAATTTTGAATAATATTTTGATAGGACAGATGTAGTTAAATTTATAATTATGAGTATTTGGATTTATGTACATATTATATCGTTCAAGTACATATGATGTTTAGTTGATGTTGACTATTATAAGTAGATATTTCTAAATTTTATGTAGCTTGAGGATGTCTCACTCCCTAGTTATAACCTTGATTGGGATTGAAACTATTGGTGATGTAACTTAAATGATAATCAGATTTAGATCTCAAATTTGACTGGTTTATGATGGTAGTTATATGAGTAGATATTCGGGTGACATTATCAGTAGATTTGATTATTCTTATTGATAGTAAAACAGGTAAAAGTTTAGTCGGATATTGATGATTGATTAAATAAGAGATTCTTATTAAAAGGACGGGATCTTAGACTTGTCAAGTAGACTCAATTAGATTGGAGTTTTGGAGTTGACTTAGGGGTTAAGAAATAGACGTTGTTTGAGTTGACCTGACCTGGTAGATTTTAGAGATATATATACTTGATATGTTACTTGAGTTTTGGAATCTTATGATTTATCTGGATATAGAGAGTATGTGATGATCTTGATTTGATTGGAGTGTGGGGATTTGATTGGATGTATTAGAACATTTAGTTATTTCAGGTATTCAGATTTAGATATATCGATGACTTGAGGATCAATGTTTAGACTTGTTACTATAATTAATCATGTTACTGAAAGTTACTGAGAAAGTATTGTTACACTGTAACACTCGGTACAACTCTATTAATCATATACACGGTTACTGTTACTGCTTACCGTTCTTATTATTATTAACCGTGTATACGATTACTGTTACTATTACATTCACTATATTGTCCTAGTATTCTAGGTAACATGGATATTGACTGATTTAACTAAATTAGATAATAATGTAAAAAGACAACTTACACTGGGATTGAAAAAATTGATGGAGGATATAGCGTCTGTATTTTGGGCAGTCTAGGATACAAGTTGCGCTGCCGAAATGAGGGTTTTACTACAGGGTTCCCGGGGATGACTGGCATCCATCTGTTATTATTACTATTACTGTTACTATTACCGTTACAGAGTACTAAGCGGTATGGGCCTGGTTCAGCGCCAGGCAGCTGGGACCGTAGTCCCGGGTATGTACGGGTCTGACCTAAAACATGAACAATATCTTAAACCAATCAGTTTTAATAACTTAGGACCCTGATTGACATATGTGGTAGGCATAGTATAGGATACGTCTACTACATATGGTAATTAGTGTTCGCTGACATAATTAATAAATAACTAAAATTTTACATTGACATTGTAAACTGAACTTAATATATATGTTGGCCCAGAGGCCTTCCACTCTAGTTTTGATGATGATTAACTCATGTAGTTATTGTTTACTAATAATCTTGTGATATTTAGTTTCAGATACTTAACCAAGATATTAGTAGGTGATTAGCTTCAACAAAGATGTTTTGGAGCTTTCACATGCTGATTCAAGAGCCCGAGCGTCAAAGTTCATATCTAGCACTCGTTGGAATCAAGCTCAGTGGATCACATTTGGATCGAATCGAATTGGAGACGGCGCTCTACAAGAAGACTTCGGTACATTGTTTAGTTTATGTTTTAGAGCCATTTGTTAAAGATTAGATAGTGTGATATGCTCAAGTTCACAACACACACACTTGTTTAAGTTTCATGTTTGGTTTTCGATTTTGGTTTAACCGATCTTAGTTTTCATGAATAGATAGAATCAACAAGTTAACATGATTTAATGTATATTAGATATGTTTTATATACATGTATTAAACAAACTTAGTTTGATAGTCTATTTCATGAGTTTGGAGTTTTAGTATTTTAACAAAACATAATTTGGATTTTAAGTCAAAAACATTGATATATATATCTTTCATGTATATTGAATTATATCCATATACAACATGCTTCAAGTCATAACAATATCATGTTTTTGTATTTGGATGAGTTTTGGAAAAAATGATTTTTCATCTCAAAAATCCAAGTTTTGAAAAATACGGAATTTGGTTATTTCCATAATACAAAAAGAGTTCAATATGTTTGTAACTTGGTTTGATTTTTACTCAAACAAGTTTGTATTTCAAAGAGAATATAGGAAATTATTTTTGTGGAGTTTTAGAGATTTTATGGGATTTATTTGACAATTAAAAACCCAGTTTTCAATTCCCTTAAACAGCCATCCAGGCTCTGGCAGTCGACCGGGCTGGTCGACCGGACCCCGAGTCGGTCGATCGGACCAGTCGACCGACATGCACAAGAACGTGCATGCTGACCAGCCACTTAGGCCGGTCGACCGACTGAAAGTGCCCCACTCTCGGGTGGGGGCGGTCGACCGAACGGTCGACCGTGAGGCTTGGCACGGTCGACCGAGCGGTCGACCGGCCAGAGAGCAACTGCTCTCTGGAATTGGAGCGGTCAACTGGCAGGCTCAACGGTCACTTTTTTGACCGTCGGCCGGTCGACCGGCCGGTCGACCGGAAGGTCAAAACAGACCTTTCTGCCTGCCAACGGGCAGATTCTTTTGGGGCCTATTTATACCCCATTTGAGGGCTGTTTTGGCTAAGGTTTTTAGAGAGAAAAATTTCAGATCTTTTCAAGTGTTTTCAGTAAAAAGTTTTGGATTAAAATTCTTATTCTCTATTTGTTTTTAAAGTGTTTGTTATTTCAAAGAAAATAGTCTTTGGGAATTTGTTTTTGGTCTAAAATTTCTATATCTATTTGGAGATTTTCCCAAGTTATTTTCTTTGTTAAAAACACTTTATTTTCTCACAGTTGAACTTATCTTGCTGTCCTCTCTATAGGATCTTTGTTTTGTGAGAAAGAGAATCGGTTTGTGGTCTTTTGATCACTAAGTTGTAAACCCTCCTACTTTGTGTTATCCCTCTTGTGTAGAGGTTGATTTGGAGTGGTGGCTTTCTGCCCTATCCCTCTAGTGAGAGATTGATTGGTGTTTAGCTTTATGCCCATCCCTCAAGTGTGAGGTAATTGATTTTGTGGTGGCCTTGTGCCTAGCCTCTAAGTGTAGAGGTTGTGTTTGTAATTGAGAGAGGAGTTGTATACTCCCGGTTATTGTATTGTTCAGGATCCTCAGTGGAGGTTCCCTGTGTAGGAGTCCTGTGTGGACAAGTTAGTGAAAATCCTTCCGTGTGAAGGCGGGAACGTAGAGCTGGGTGCTCGAACCTCGAAAAAAATCTCAGTGTTTACGTTTGATCCATTGACTCTAACTCTCTCTTTTACTATTGTGCCTTGCATCATTTCATATTGTTCATTTATATATTATATGCTTGGCTTGTTTGTGTGTTCCTCACTTGTGTCTAACCACGAGAGTTTCATATAGCACCTCAACTCTTATTCAGAGGAATCAAGAGGAGTTAGTTCAGAGCCCTTCACCGGGAATTCAGCTACACCGTTGGTTGCATTAAGTGTGTTGCAATTTAGTTTTTAATTTTTGTATTTTGTTCATTAGATTAGCCGTACACCTATTCACCCCCCTCTAGATGTACTTACAATTGGTATCAGAGCCTACGCTCCTGATATTAGGTTTAACCACCTAGGAGTGTGATCTTAGTTTTGCTAATCTACATTTGTATTTGCATTTGCACACATATAATTTGCACTCATGGATAGCCCTCCCTTGTTTAATATCTCTAGACTTGATCTATGGAAGGTTATGATGAGTTGTCATTTGAAAGCCCTAGGATATAAAGTTCACCTTGCCATTACCAAGAAATCATACCTTAGTGATAGCAAGCATATAGAGGCCAATGCACTTGCCTTAAAGGCACTTAGCGCATCTCTTGATAAAAAATATTTACATGTGTTTTCTCACTATGATTCCGCTTTTGCAGTGTGGAACATTCTGACATCTCCCAAGCTACCAACGCTTATCAATAAGAAGAGGAGATCTAGTCGAGACGAGTCCGACGAACGTTACTTCATGGTCTAAGGGAATGACTCCCTTGAGGTACATTCGAACACTCAACTAGATGTTAGTACTAGTTCTCATTGCAATGAGTGTATGAATGCACAAGCCTTGAATGATGAACTTGCCAAAAATTGTGAAAATTTGATTTCAAAATATAAACTTTTGAAAAAAGATAATTTTGATTTAAAAGAAGAAAATAAAAATTTATCTTCTAGACTTGAGATTGCTTTGCAAGAGAGGGATGAGATTTCAAGTGAACTTGACTCACTTAAATCCCAACTTGAACTTGCACTTAATGAAAACAAAATTTTGAAAACCAAAAATGATTGTGAAAATGTTTTAAAGAAAAATGAGGCTTTGTCTTTAAAAGTTAATTTTGTTGTAAAAGAAAATGTTTCTTTAAAAAATAAAATTGATTTGATTTCACAAGAATTGGAAGATTATATAAAGAAAAATGTTTCTTTGAAAAATGATATAGATTCATATGTTTGCCATGCTAGTGTAGCTTCACATTCTAGCTCACCTATTGCATGCACCTCTTCTTCCTTAATTGAAAATGATATATCTATGCTTAAGAAGAGTGTTGATTATTTGGGCTCCACTTTGAGCTATTGTGCTTTGAACCATACACCTTTGGAATCCATGTTTCGCAAGAAACAAATTCCATCTATGCATGCACACAAACCACGGCATACACATGCTCCTCACGGTCACACCCATCACACAATGTATGCTCATGTGTACACTTGTACACATTGTGAACGTAAGGGCCACCTTGCTAAATTTTGTTATGAACGTATACATGATGCAAATTTAGCACCTAAGTTTGTTTGGGTTAGAAAAGGAGCTAACCCCCATGGACCCAAAAGAGTATGGGTACCAAAGACCACCCCTATCTTATTTGATGTAGGTGTGGGCTCTCACATGACGTGAGAGTGATGATGGTTTGAAGTGGATGCGTTCCGAGCTTAAAGAGGACAATTTGGATGCATCACTTTCAAGGAGAGTATGGTGGGAGGACCACCTTGTTTTGGAGACATGGAGATGTGCCTTAATTAGTTTGGTAACGATCTTTTACTCCTCATTTATGTTTACATACTTTTCATGTCATTGATTTTTAGCATGTTTTGATGTTTCATGATTAGTATGTTATATGCCATGATATTTAGATTAGTGATATACATGTTTAGTTATTTGAGACACCCATGTTTAATATGGATTTATATCTTTGCGTTCTCACATTTGTTTTAACTAATGTGTATGTTCTAGATCTATGCATGTGCATATACATAATGATCATATGTATGTTTATGAGTTTTTGTTTTGATTTCTATGCTTCATATTTTGATTACATGTTTAGATGTTAGTCTTCATTAAAACTTGGATATATACTTGTACAACTAGTGAGCCACAAATAGACTATTATATGTTTGTCCTTGAATGCTCATTTATACCCATTAGATGTACTAGTATAGCCTAGTTCTGATAATTCATGCATTCCCATATTGTACATGTTTTTCATGTTTATATGTTTAGCTTCATGTATATGCCTATTTTGTCAAAACTTAAGATATACATGTATACCCCTTTGAGTCTTTTTGCCTTTCATGCAAATCTTTATTTTGGACTCAATTGTGTTTAGAGATATGTATGTATACTTCTAGTTTAGACAAAACATACATATACCTTGAAGCCTATTTGACTTTGATGATTTTCTTGTGTTTCACGTTTTAAGGAATTTTATACTGAGCTCAATTGACTATTTTCATGATTATGTTTTTCACATAACTTGTATACTTATATTATTTGATGTTTTCTCATGATTTTGTTTTCATGAGTACAATTGTGCTTTATAGATTTCGAGTGTTTGGTGATCATGTGATTTACATATCTTTCATGGAATATATTTTTGTTTTATCCTTGCCTGAAGGATTTCGTACTAGTTTACAAATTTTTCTTATAACTAGTTCGTATTCTTCATTTTGGAAGAGTTTTCAATTATGCTAAACTATTTTCAAATCTATTTTTGAAAACCCTTTCCATTTAAGGGCGGTTGGTTGGGCGACCATGCCTTGTATGCTTATTATTGAAAATCCATTTCAAACATGTGCATGAAATGGGTGGTAGGAAATATGAATTATACACTTGATCTTAATATGTTTTCAATTGGTATCATTGGATCTTTTCAATTGATATCTCTATTGACATTCTTTTTGTATACTCATATATATTTTTATATATGTATGCTTACACTTCAAATAGTATCAATTTCGATTGGTATTAAATTTTTCATAAATATATATATGCTTTATTTGTGCTTACTATATCTCTATATATTTAAGCACAAATTTTTATTATGCTAAGCTTGATTTCTTAAATGGCTATTATATTTCAATTGATTAATTTTTAATTGGTATCTTATACAAGCTTATGCATCATTTTATTTGGTATCTCATAAAAGGGGGAGAAAATTTATATTTCACTTTTTAATTGATTTTGTTTACCTTTAGTATTTTACTCCCACACTTTATGTTGAAAAATGATTGAAAAATGATATTGATTATTTTTGGTATCATATGCTCCTAATGAAAAAAATTACTTTCAATTGGTACTAATCTTTACAATCGATATCAAGATTACCTATATGATATCAAAATTTTGGTTAAATTCTTCAAAATGATTTATTTACTTACAATTAGTAAAAATATTTGTTTTATGTACTTTCAATTGGTATGATTTATTGATATCATGATACACTAAATTGATGATACACTAAATTGATATATTTTTTTAATTGGTATCATAAAGTTTTGATTTGATTTCACCCCTTATTGATATTTTTTTGCTTAAGACAAAAGGGGGAGAACATTGTTTTATTGTTTTCTTTGACCCCTTTGTTGATGATTGACAAAAAGGGGGAGAAGTATTTGTGAGTTTATATGCATGTTTATTGGTTTATTTGAGTTTCAATTTGGTATCAAGAGTTTTTACTGTTTCATGCTTTGTTGTTTTGTTTTATTGATATCAAGAAACTTTTGTTAAAATTTTTATTGTTGATATCAAGAGCTTGTATTGATTATCTTTCAATTGGTATCAAGAATTTTTTTATTGATTGGTATCAAAAGCTTTCAAGAGTTTTTTTTTTATTGATTGGTATCAAGAGCTTTTTTATTGATAAAGTTTTCAAATTGAAATTTTTATTAGTATCAACAGCAATTATTTAAGAACATGTTTATTTCAAAAAGGAAAAGGAACTTAGTTTAAAAGTTTGGTATCAAGAGCATGTTCATTTCATTGTTTTATGCATGTTGATGCATATTCATGTTTAGTATTCATTGTATATATTTATTGTCTATTGCTATGCATGAGTTAAGGGGGAGCTTCTTTGAATCTTAACTTTAATCCATGCATATATAACTCTATGAGTTTTGTCATCATCAAAAAGGGGGAGATTGTTGGCCCAGAGGCCTTCCACTCTAGTTTTGATGATGATTAACTCATGTAGTTATTGTTTACTAATAATCTTGTGATGTTTAGTTTCAGATACTTAACCAAGATATTAGTAGGTGATTAGCTTCAACAAAGATATTTTGGAGCTTTCACATGGTGATTCAAGAGCTCGAGCGTCAAAGTTTATATCTAGCACTCGTTGGAGTCAAGCTCGGTGGATCACGTTTGGATAGAGTCGACTTAGAGACGGCGCTCTACAAGAAGACATCGGTACATTGTTTAGCTTATGTTTCAGATTTATTTGGTAAAGATTAGATAGTGTGATATGCTCAAGTTCTCAACACACACACTTGTTTAAGTTTCATGTTTTGGTTTTCGATTTTTGGTTTAACCGATCTTGGTTTCATGAATAGATAGAATCAACAAGTTTACATGGTTTAATGTATATTAGATTTGTTCCATATACATGTATGCTTCAACTATTTAAACAAACTTAGTTTGATAGTCTATTTCATGAGTTTGGAGTTTTGGTATTTTAACAAAACATAATTTTGGATTTTAAGTCAAAAACATTGATATATATATCTTTCATGTATATTGGATTATATCCATATACAATATGCTTCAAGTCATTTCAATATCATGTTTTTGTATTTGGATGAGTTTGGATAAACGATTTTTCATCTCAAAAATCCAAGTTTTGGAAAATATGGAATTTGATTTTTGGTAAAATTTTCATAACACAAAAAGAGTTCAAAATGTTTGTAACTTGGTTTGATTTTTACTCAAACAAGTTTGTATTTCAAAGAGAATATAAGAACTTTTTTTTGTGGATTTTTAGAGATTTTATGGGATTTATTTGATAATTAAAAACCCTGTTTTCAAATCCCTTAAACATCCCTGCCAGGCTCTGGCGGTCAACCGGACCCAGAGTCGGTCGACCGGACCGGCCGACCGACGTGCACAAGAACATGCACGCTGACCAGCCACTTAGGCCGGTCGACCGAGCGGTCGACCGACTTAAAGTGCCCCACTCTCGGGTGGGGGCGGTCGAACGGACGGTCGACCGTGAGGCTTGGCACGGTCAACCGAGCGGTCGACCGGCCAGAAGCAACTGCTCTCTGGAATTAGCGCGGTCAATCGGGCGGTCGACCGGTAGGGTCAATGGTCACTTTTTTGACCGTTGGCCGGTCGACCGACTTGTCGACTGGAAGGTCAAAACTGATCTTTCTGCCTCCCAACGGGTAGACTCTTTTGGGCCTATTTATACCCCATTTGAGGGCTGTTTGGCTAAGGTTTTTAAAGAGAAAATTCCAGATCTTTTCAAGTGTTTTCAGCAAAAAGTTTTTGGGTTAAAATTCTTATTCTCTATTTGTTTTTAAAGTGTTTGTTATTTCAAAGAAAATAGTCTTTTGGGAATTTGTTTTTGGTCTAAAAATTCTATATTTATTTGGAGATTTTCCCAAGTGATTTTCTTTGTTAAAAACATTTTATTTTCTCACACTTGAGCTTATCTTACTATCCTCTCTATAGGATCTTTGTTTTGTGAGAAAGAGAATTGGTTTGTGGTCGTTTGATCACTAAGTTATAAACCCTCCTACTTTGTGTTATCCCTCTTGTGTAGAGGTTGATTTTAGAGTGGTGGCTTTGTGCCCTATCCCTCTAGTGAGAGGTTGATTAGCGTTTGGCTTTGTGCCCATCCCTCAAGTGTGAAGTGATTGATTTAGTGGTGGCTTTGTGCCTAACCTCTAAGCGTAGAGGTTGTGTTTGTAATTGAGAATGGAGTTGTGTGCTCTCGGTTATTGTATTGCCCAAAATCCTCAGTGGAGGTTCCCTGTGTGAGAGTCCTGTGTGGACAAGTTAGTGAAAATCCTTCTATGTGAAGGCGGAGACGTAGAGCTGGGTGCTCGAACCTCGAAATAAATCTCGGTGTTTGCGTTTGATCCATTGATTCTAACTCTCTCTCTTTTACTATTGTGCCTTGCATCATTTCATATTGCTCATTCATATATTATATGCTTGGCTTATTTGTGTGTGCCTCACTTGTGCTAATCACGAGAGCTTCATATAGCACCTCAACTCTTATTCAGAGGAATCAAGAGGAGTTAGTCCAGAGCCCTTCACCGGGAATTCGGCTACACTCGTTGGTTGCATTAAGTGTGTTGCATTTAATTTTTAATTTTCACATTTTGTTCATTAGATTAGCCGTACACCTATTCACCCCCTCTAGTTGTACTTACAATATATATATATGACTGATTGTGGACATCGGATTATACCAATGACCTGATGTATATATGACTCTAGTACTAACTTACTCTACCTATCTGATATATAGATTGTGATAAACACCTGATTGGATGTCTGACTGGACATATACGTTACTGTATATTATGACATATGTTTACATTTATATGCATGTGCATCATTCCTTTATTCTTACCCATTCACTAGGAGTTCTGACTCACTGATTTTGCATATCCACATTCGTGGCTATTTATTTGATCAGGTATTTGGAGAGGATCACACGCACCTTGAGGAGCTAGAGTCTCTCTTCCTGATTATCAGTATCTTTGCTCTTTTATTAATGTTATCTATTGATTCTCTCTATATCATATCCAGTTACCATTTCACATTCTTATTCATATGTTATCATTGTGTTAGATATTTATATATCATATTGCGCTGATATTGATTATCGCAGTAGATTTTATAATTTGTTCAGGTTACTTTAGACTTAGCGTATACACGTGGGTATTTTCCTCGCGTATAAACGTGCCAACCTTCGTCGCATTCTGTTTTCGCTATTTTGGAAGCGGGGTATGATAGGATTTTTTTGGTATCAGAGCTAGGTTTAACGGCTTGTTGCATATCCTCAGTGCAATCGCTCACCTACGAAAGTGGTGTAATAATTTTCTTAGTTTTTTTTTTGCTCAAGAGGAGCAAAAGATAAGTATAGAGGTGTGATTATCTCTAAAACTGTATATTTCATACTACACATTCACATTTATTTAATATTAAATTCTGTTAATAATACCTCTCTTATATGTTTCTAGGTCCATGGTATCAAATGAAGAAGAAGAATTAAAATCACCATTTAATTGGTGATTAAAAGCATATAAAGATAGCTATTGACTTTGGAGGGTGATTTTATCAAAACCGGGGGCCTAAATCCAGAAATCAGGACATGCAGCCGATAGGGAGACAAGTGGCAGCGCGCGACACTAGTATAGCCACCGTAGAAACGCAACTTTGGCCGCGTTTTCGCTGCCGTACTGGCGCGGCCGCGCCAGTACTTTTGGCCAGGGTTTGCCCCCTGGCCCCGTTTCTCTAGGTGCCTATAAATACCCCCTTTAGGGTCCTTCAGAGGGGATATCCAGAGAGTTAGGATAGTTTTCTTCTTCATATTATAGTTTAGGGTAGTTTAGGTTAGTTGTTCTTCTTCTTCCTTTTATATTTTTCATTTCTTATAGATCTTGTTATATGAGAGAGAGTGGTACATAGTTGGAAAGAAAGAGTGCTCGTAATAGAAGGTGACAATCTATGAAAGGTTCTCTCTTTACCTCCTTTATTTTTTCTCTCTAACTCCTTTTACATGTTTAGCTAATTTTCTCTCATGGCAACTAACTACTAACCACTAACTTACTAACTTCTTACATGATAATCCACATGAATCTAATAGCCACTACTTGGCCTTGCTCTTGCAACCATTGATGGCTTATAATGATGGACTCTAATGCTCTAACATCTTAACTCTCTAACAAGCTAACATTACTTTATTCCATACTTGCTCTTATTTATTTGATGTGTTTAAGTGTAGCTTGAACTTGTTTGTTGAGTTGGATGTGAAATTTATCGTATGGGTCATGCTTTGAACGCTCTTGAACTAAGGACTTGTAACACCCCGCTCCCGGAATACTTACTTAGTTGCGTATTCAGATTTTTCGATCGTATTTTTCGATTTACTTCTTGTATTTGTTTTGTACTATGAATTATTTATATGAACGTTTTGTCTTGGATTTGGATTCGTGGATTCGGAGTCAACCTTAGTTTGAACCGAAGGCCCGATCCCAGAGTATTGCTCGGTTTGGACATTCTGGTATTCCGATTTGACCGATTTCAGTTTTAAATATCATTTTCTAATATTATAGATTTTCTATGATTTTCTACAATTTTCTTGGATAAAGTTGAAAATCTTCAAAACCGGTGTCGGCCAGTTTCGTTGACCGATTCCCGGATTTTTAATTTACAAACGACTTAGAATTTCCAGAAGTGTCTTTAGACATTATTTCTTAAAAGCCTATTTTCTATCCAAATGCATTTTCTGGGATTTTTCAGATTTTATTAAAACTCGGCCAATCCGGTGTATACCGAGATTGACGGCTGACCTTATGATTTTTATCTGGAAAATGAGATTGAATCTTTGAAAACCGATTTCACCAAAAATCATTTTATAATATTTATGATTTTTGAGAATTTTTGGGAAGCTTTCCAAGTTACTTTATTTTTGGACCTTTTCCGGAGTTTTCAGTGTTTTCCCAGATACCGAGGAGATTGTCCCATATATTTCACTTTGTCTTTTTCCCATTTTCTCTCTCCTTCCTCAATCGCGGATCTCACCTACCTGGGATCCAGCATTTATTGTGAAGATCCTCCCCATGTTGCATTTAATGCACTTCAGATCAAATCCCATCAATTATCATGACTTTCTCGCTCCTCTTTGAAACGCAGCTTTTGGCTTTCCCCAAACGCGGCTCTAATCCCTGCGTTTAGCCCAATGCAGCCCAAACGCAGGAGAGTGCTGCGTTTGAGTGAGGGAAACGCAAGACTTCACCTTAGTTGCTTTTGTCTTATATGGTGAATATCCTCCCTTCTCTCTCTTCATTTAATTCTCTTCCAAATGTCATTTCCAAGATATCCCCACTCCCCTCTCATCATCATAACGGCCAAGTGGCCAAGAGAGACACCTAACCCCGCAATTTTGCAAAAACCCCCTCTCCTTTATTTATTTGCATCACCTTCACAATCCAACTCCTATAAATACCCCTTCTCCTTCCCTCTCTCTTCATTTTTACTTCTCTTCTTCTTCTTTGCTTCCTGCAGCCTCCAACAGAGAAGCCACCAAGAGAGCCTCCTCCTCTTGCTTCCTTTGTCCACCATCTCCACCTCCATATACACCACTTTAACCACCACCAAGTATACCACCTTCAACCTCTCTCCATCTCTTTGTGAGAACCGGCCACTCCTCTTGGATTGGGGCCGCGTTTCTTCTCCGGCGGCAAGACTTAGGGCCGGTACCCTCCTTTTGGATTGGGACCGAACTTCCCTTCGTTGGACGCAGCGAAGATCATTGATAGGCGAGTGTTCTCGCTTGACTTTGCTGTTTCAGCGAGTGTTTTTCCTCGCCAAAGACTTGTATTTTTATCAACATAAGATCACAACTCTTAAAACTATTTCTGCTCACTGTTTTACTGCATTAGTCGACTTGACCCCATGACCAGTCGACTAACCCCCTTGAAACGCAGTTCCATTTCTGAAGACGCAGATCTATTAGTCGACTACATGTTTTTCCCAATCGACTAACCCTTTTCTGAAACGCGTCCTTTTCCTGGAACGCTGCCTACTCTTTCATCCCTTATTGACTAACTCTTTCTTGCGAGACGCGGACTTGTGAAATGCGGATTCATGAGACGCGGACTTGTGGCAAGACGCGGACTTGTGGAACGCGATTTCGTGAGACGCAGTTTTGCGAAACGCAGCATACTAGTCGACTGACCCCTTGCGTCCAGTCGACTAACTTTTCTTCTGGAAACGCGGTTCTCTGAAACGCGGACTTCTCTAAGTCGACTGCCCACTGTTCCAAGTCGACTAACGCAGCTCCCTTCAAACGCGGCTCTTTGAGACGCAACCTTGACCAAGTCAACTAACCCAAAAGCCCTAGTCGACTAATCCTCTTCTTGAAACGCAGTTCTCCCAAACGCAGCCTAGCAAGTCGACTTGTCTCTTATCTACAGTCGACTAATTCCTCTTCAAGTCGACTACATATCCTCCCTAGTCGACTAACTTGTGCTAACTGCTGTGATTGATCACTTCCTTGAATATGGACTTTATCCTCGGGACTTGTATTATATATTATGATATTTTCATGACTTGTTACCTGCCAATTATCATCATCCTGTCATGCTATCACTTGACACCCAGCATGATCTACTTGACTTGTGATTATCATGTTTACGGGAATCTTGCCTTGTTTTCCTGTATGGAACTAAGTGCCACACGGAGCAAAGTGCCACACCATACTCGGTGGGGGCCACCTCTTGAATCTGTGGGGGCCACCTCTAGAATCCATCCCCTCAGAACAAAGTGCCACATGGAACAAAGTGCCACACCATACTCGGTGGGGGCCACCTCTTGAATCTGTGGGGGCCACCTCTTGAATCTGTAGGGCTATTTCCTGTCATGTCCAGTTATTCCGTAAATTGATAATATTAAAAAGGGCAACTTGCACGGGAATGGGAGGAAGTGATGGATGCCGGTATGATGCCTTGCTTATAGTAATGGAATAAAATACTGACGGTTCGTGTTAGTGGGATTTAAGGCCCACAGGAGATGCGTGTTAGGGGGACTTAGGGCCTCCAAGCTGGTCCCGGGTGTACGGGAACTACTATAAGAAGCGCCATCAGTTCTCCATCATCTTCCGGTAACAACCCTCGGCTTGCTTATATATGGATGTATGTGTGTTGGGGTGTACACCCGGACACATACCTAGATATATGGGTCAGACGAGTAATAATAATATATGATACCTGTTATGACTCCTGTTATGACACCTGTTATGATTCCTGTTATGACTCCCGTTATGTACTCCTGTTATACCTGTTATGATTCCTGTTATGCCTGTTATGTGTTCCTGCTATGACCACTTGTAACTCGGGTTGTATGTGCTTGGATTACGATGATATGAGATAAGGGTATATAGATGAGGGTTTCCTTGTTTGGATTATTCCTTCGATGTACTAGTCTCATGGAGCCGTGACCTAAGCTTATACAATCTGTTTTGCTCGTAATCGGATTTTATATCGGATTTCCTGTTTTATGATGATTATGTTATACCTGTTCATACCTGCTATACCTGTATACACACTTGTGCTCATCCTTGCTCGCCACTTGGCATTCGTATCACCACTCGCCTGGGGAGTTTCATCTGACTCCCCTGGATCCTCATGTCCAGGTCATGGAGCTTGGAGCGTGTGGATCCTCCCTGTTGCTGATCAGAGTAGCGCAGCGGTAGCGTGAATCTTCAGCAGACCGTTCAGAGCTCCATCCTTCCAGGCCCCTGTTTGCCTCTCGAGTTTTCCAATTACAAACTCGTGAGTGCCTTTTGTACAGTTCATACTTGTACATCTACTTGTATTCTCGCAATTGCGCCATTCTGGTGATGTAATATGCATGTAATATTGGATCACTTCTGGTGATAACTTTGTAACTGTACTCATGTGTTGGAATGTATAATGCACCACTTGCTTCCGTACTCTGATTCTTGCCTGTACTGATGCTTAGCGTATATACGTGAGGGTATTTTGGACCTGCGTATATACGTTGCAGTGACGTCCCCGTACCCGCCGGGATCGGGGCGTTACAGGTTGGTATCAGAGCTTAGGCTCTTACTTCCTCAGTACGTCCAGATGGCAAATTATTGGTAAAGCAATTTGCAACTGGAATGCATGAGTCCTGGTTATACATTCCAACTACAAGTACAGAGTTATCTATTTTTCTTGATCATCTTTCCTTTGATTCCTAATCCCTTCCATTTTTACCCTGTTTTGGTTTTTCGAAGCCTTATACCAATGGATATACTAGAGAGGTAGTGGCTGGTTCTGGATGAAGCTATGAGAGGATCTCTTCGGCCAACTCTGTGAAGCTCGGGTATTCTCAGGATTGATCTCGAACGGGTTATCTTTCAGAAGTCAGTAGTCAGAATTCTCTATGGATATTCTACGTTCTCGGCTATATTCTTCAGGGTGATCGATGCCTGGTCTTCGGAATTCTTAAATATCGGTCTTCTTTATTTATGCTCAGGACTATCAGGGTTTTCCTTATCTTCAGTATTCTGGCTTATTCTCAGAGCGACATTAAGTATACAGTACAGCGGGAATTCTAATGCAAAGCTGTGTGATCAGTCAGTATTATTTGGCATCGTTCGGAGATTTATACAGCCGGAAGTGCAGAGGATGTCTATATTCTGATTGTTGTTCAGTCAACTTGAGAGCCCTACCTATAGTGTGTCATATCTTAATTGGTATAATTCCACCCTTGTCCCCTTTGTGTTCATTTTACCCCTTATCGAAATTGCGAGGACGCAATTTTGTAAGGTGGATGGAATGTAACACCCCGCTCCCGGAATACGTACTTAGTTGCGTATTCAAATTTTTCGATCGTATTTTTCGATTTACTTCTTGTATTTGTTTTGTACTATGAATTATTTATATGAACGTTTTGTCTTGGATTTGGATTCGTGGATTCGGAGTCAACCTTAGTTTGAACCAAAGGCCTGATCCCAGAGTATTGCTCGGTTTGGACATTCTGGTATTCCGATTTGACCGATTTCAGTTTTAAATATCATTTCTAATATTATAGATTTTCTATGATTTTCTAGAATTTTCTTGGATAAAGTTGAAAATCTTCAAAACCGGTGTCGGCCAGTTTCGTTGACCGATTCCCGGATTTTTAATTTACAAATGACTTGGAATTTCCAGAAGTGTCTTTAGACATTATTTCTTAAAAGCCTATTTTCTATCCAAATGCATTTTCTGGGATTTTTCAGATTTTATTAAAACCCGGCCAATCCGGTGTATACCGAGATTGACGGCTGACCTTATGATTTTTATCTGGAAAATGAGATTGAATCTTTGAAAACCGATTTCACCAAAAATCATTTTATAATATTTATGATTTTTGAGAATTTTTGGGAAGCTTTCCAAGTTACTTTATTTTTGGACCTTTTCCGGAGTTTTCAGTGTTTTCCCAGATACCGAGGAGATTGTCCCATATATTCCACTTTGTCTTTTTCCCATTTTCTCTCTCCTTCCTCAATCGCGGATCTCACCTACCTGGGATCCTGCATTTATTGTGAAGATCCTCCCCATGTTGCATTTAATGCACTTCAGATCAAATCCCATCAATTATCATGACTTTCTCGCTCCTCTTTGAAACGCAGCTTTTGGCTTTCCCCAAACGCGGCTCTAATCCCTGCGTTTAGCCCAATGCAGCCCAAACGCAGGAGAGTGCTGCGTTTTGAGTGAGGGAAACGCAAGACTTCACCTTAGTTGCTTTTGTCTTATATGGTGAATATCCTCCCTTCTCTCTCTTCATTTAATTCTCTTCCAAATGTCATTTCCAAGATATCCCCACTCCCCTCTCATCATCATAACCGGCCAAGTGGCCAAGAGAGACACCTAACCCCGCAATTTTGCAAAAACCCCCTCTCCTTTATTTATTTGCATCACCTTCACAATCCAACTCCTATAAATACCCCTTCTCCTTCCCTCTCTCTTCATTTTTACTTCTCTTCTTCTTCTTTGCTTCCTGCAGCCTCCAACAGAGAAGCCACCAAGAGAGCCTCCTCCTCTTGCTTCCTTTGTCCACCATCTCCACCTCCATATACACCACTTTAACCACCACCAAGTATACCACCTTCAACCTCTCTCCATCTCTTTGTGAGAACGGCCACTCCTCTTGGATTGGGGCCGCGTTTCTTCTCCGGCGGCAAGACTTAGGGCCGGTACCCTCTTTTGGATTGGGACCGAACTTCCCTTCGTTGGACGCAGCGAAGATCATTGATAGGCGAGTGTTCTCGCTTGACTTTGCTGTTTCAGCGAGTGTTTTTCCTCGCCAAAGACTTGTATTTTTATCAACATAAGATCACAACTCTTAAAACTGTTTCTGCTCACTGTTTTACTGCATTAGTCAACTTGACCCCATGACCAGTCGACTAAACCCCTTGAAACGCAGTTCCATTTCTGAAGACACAGATCTATTAGTCGACTACATGTTTTTCCCAATCGACTAACCCTTTCTGAAACGCGTCCTTTTCCTGGAACGCTGCCTACTCTTTCATCCCTTATTGACTAACTCTTTCTTGCGAGACGCGGACTTGTGAAATGCGGATTCATGAGACGCGAACTTGTGGCAAGACGCGGACTTGTGGAACGCGATTTCGTGAGACGCAGTTTTGCGAAACGCAGCATACTAGTCGACTGACCCCCTTGCGTCCAGTCGACTAACTTTTCTTCTGGAAACGCGGTTCTCTGAAACGCGGACTTCTCTAAGTCGACTGCCCACTGTTCCAAGTCGACTAACGCAGCTCCCTTCAAACGCGGCTCTTTGAGACGCAACCTTGACCAAGTCAACTAACCCAAAAGCCCTAGTCGACTAATCCTCTTCTTGAAACGCAGTTCTCCCAAACGCAGCCTAGCAAGTCGACTTGTCTCTTATCTACAGTCGACTAATTCCTCTTCAAGTCGACTACATATCCTCCCTAGTCGACTAACTTGTGCTAACTGCTGTGATTGATCACTTCCTTGAATATGGACTTTATCCTCGGGACTTGTATTATATATTATGATATTTTCATGACTTGTTACCTGCCAATTATCATCATCCTGTCATGCTATCACTTGACACCCAGCATGATCTACTTGACTTGTGATTATCATGTTTACGGGAATCTTGCCTTGTTTTCCTGTATGGAACTAAGTGCCACACGGAGCAAAGTGCCACACCATACTCGGTGGGGACCACCTCTTGAATCTGTGGGGGCCACCTCTAGAATCCATCCCCTCAGAACAAAGTGCCACATGGAACAAAGTGCCACACCATACTCGGTGGGGGCCACCTCTTGAATCTGTGGGGGCCACCTCTTGAATCTGTAGGGCTATTTCCTGTCATGTCCAGTTATTCCCGTAAATTGATAATATTAAAAAGGGCAACTTGCACGGGAATGGGAGGAAGTGATGGATGCCGGTATGATGCCTTGCTTATAGTAATGGAATAAAATACTGACGGTTCGTGTTAGTGGGATTTAAGGCCCACAGGAGATGCGTGTTAGGGGGACTTAGGGCCTCCAAGCTGGTCCCGGTGTACGGGAACTACTATAAGAAGCGCCATCAGTTCTCCATCATCTTCCGGTAACAACCCTCGGCTTGCTTATATATGGATGTATGTGTGTTGGGGTGTACACCCGGACACATACCTAGATATATGGGTCAGACGAGTAATAATAATATATGATACATGTTATGACTCCTGTTATGACTCCTGTTATGATTCCTGTTATGACTCCCGTTATGTACTCCTGTTATACCTGTTATGATTCCTGTTATGCCTGTTATGTGTTCCTGCTATGACCACTTGTAACTCGGGTTGTATGTGCTTGGATTACGATGATATGAGATAAGGGTATATAGATGAGGGTTTCCTTGTTTGGATTATTCCTTCAATGTACTAGTCTCATGGAGCCGTGACCTAAGCTTATACAATCTGTTTTGCTCGTAATCGGATTTTATATCGGATTTCCTGTTTTATGATGATTATGTTATACCTGTTCATACCTGCTATACCTGTATACACACTTGTGCTCATCCTTACTCGCCACTTGGCATTCGTATCACCACTCGCCTAGGGAGTTTCATCTGACTCCCCTGGATCCTCATGTCCAGGTCATGGAGCTTGGAGCGTGTGGATCCTCCCTGTTGCTGATCAGAGTAGCGCAGCGGTAGCGTGGATCTTCAGCAGACCGTTCAGAGCTCCATCCTTCCAGGCCCTGTTTGCCTCTCGAGTTTTCCTATTACAAACTCGTGAGTGCCTTTTGTACAGTTCATACTTGTACATCTACTTGTATTCTCGCAATTGCGCCATTCTGGTGATGTAATATGCATGTAATATTGGATCACTTCTGGTGATAACTTTGTAACTGTACTCATGTGTTGGAATGTATAATGCACCACTTGCTTCCGTACTCTGATTCTTGCCTGTACTGATGCTTAGCGTATATACGTGAGGGTATTTTGGACCTGCGTATATACGTTGCAGTGACGTCCCCGTACCCGCCGGGATCGGGGCGTTACAGGACTAGTGATGGTCAAGGATACATGTGAGGCAACTATCACTAAGAGATTATCATGGTTAGTAGAGCCATTAGTAGTTAGTAGCCATGAGTTTTCTTTCCTTTTTTACTTTGTTTTAGAAATATAACCAGAAGCACAAAAACTATTTCTTCTATATTTTCCACTTCTTTGTTTTCACCGTACTCTTCTCTTCTCATTCTTTATTTTTTTTCTTTTAGTTCTTTTAAACGTTGAAGAAACTTTAACACGCACACGTGAACATTCCGGTAAAGCTTCTATCACTTCCCGTCCTTATGATTCGACCCGTTTAGCCTATATGCTATAATGGAAGTATCGAGGAAGCCAAAGCACACACACTTTAAATATTGATTTCAAAATATACACTTTTTGTGCGCGATTTTTTCCTGATCAAATTTTGGCGCCCTTGCCAGAGATGGGAACGGTTTGATTTTACGTTTTTGTTAACTTGTCTTCTTTATTTTTGGTATGCAGTCAAATTTTTAGTACTTCAAAAATCCACACTTGCTTTTATGTGTGGGGTAAATCCTTGTATATTATAATATTCTACTGCTAGTTTTTTTTTATATTACCTATGCATTATAGTAATTTTAAGAACAAAAATACGGTAATTGGCTGTTTTAAAATGGTTTAGACATTTGCATCGAGGCATGTATCCATTTTAATTCCAATATACTATATTTTGCTCTTGTGTTGCTGTGATCTTGACAGAGGTGTACATATTTCATTGCACATAGTTAGAACAAACACGTCGGTGATTTACTCTCTTTGTGTACTCATTCTTATTTATATTGCATACTTGCACGAATTGAACTTAAGGGCAAAACCTAATACAACATAAGGTGGGGAAGTCATTACCCTCTCTTAACCAAAAATCACCTCCCCACTCACACAACCTAAGCCACAATAAAAATTGCTAGACATTGGCCTCTAGGGACATCTCAGACTCATTTAGGAGATTGACCTAAGAGGAAAGTTGTTAGAGTTTGACTCTTATCAAATCTATGTCTAAGGTTGGGGATTGAGAGACGAAACCTCGAAGAACAGTGGTTTGATATAATTGGCCCGTTGCTCCGGCACAGATTTCTCCCACTGGTCTTGCCCCTACCTGGCCAATTAATTTGTGGTCAGATTTTTACAATGTATCCCCCGTGGGTAGTTTAACCAGTTAGGAGTCGTCTAGGTTTAAGTCAACCCTAGCATAGGTTTGTTTTCTTTTTCTTTTCCTTTATTTGTTTGTTTGTTGTTTATTTGTTTGTTCTGTTTTTGTAAATTGTGATATGGATTTCAACAACAATAATTTTTTCAATCCCAACATGCATCCATATTTCACCCCAACCTCATTTGACTCGGATAACTTCAACCCGATAATGTACAACATGAACCAATCATACAGGCCGGACTGGGATTATTTGACTCAATATGACCCATACCCCTAATCTTATGATTATAATTTTCAAAATAATTTACCTCTTCACAGAGTCAATGGGGATTAACCTCCCCCGAGTCAAATTTTCAACCACCTTGCCCACAATTTTCACAATATTCATTCCCCAATTTTGAGTCATATACTCATTTTTCTATTCCACCAACCGAAGAAAAATCCAATTTGGAAAGGAACATGGAAGTCATGCTTGAGTTCCAACAACAAATTCAAAATTTTCTCAATTCACAATCCTTCCCAAACTAAATTCTATATACTCCTTTTCTAGAACATCCAATTGAAGAAGAATCTGAGCTAGAAAAATATTTGGAAGTCTTTTGTAAAACAGGGCAATGATTTCAAAATATGTTGGACTCATCATCTCATCTAAATTTTCAAGAGTCCTACTCATCTTTCTAGTCTCACCGATTTAAAATGAACAATCATCAATACTGGACTTAAGTATGGAACCCTTGCGTGAGTCCGAACAGCAATCACAAAATCTGATGGACTCACAATTTCACCATAATTTTGAAAATCAACTTCCATACTCACCTTTTCAAGATGAACCAATTGGAAAAAGTATGGAAGACATGATTTAGTCTCAAAATTCTATTGCCCGGCCTATCAGTAGGTTAGACTCACTAATGAGTAATTTGATCAATGAGAGCGAGAAAAGTCTTTCTTGTCAATCTTTGACCTACCTTATATCCCTAGATCTACCGAGTGGACCCAAGAATCATGCTATTTTGGAAATCCTGCTTCATTTTCATCATACCAACCTGAACTTGACCAACATCAATCTCTTGATAGTTTGACAAGTTATCCATTTTCTGAAATTGAACTTGAAGATGAATGTGAACCTGAGCTTCAATTTAACGATTGAGTCCAAGCCTTGAATCAATATCGACTCCTGTAATGTTATCTAAACTAAGTAAGGTTCTTAAGCCAGTTTTGATTCACATAATTTCTGAATTTGAATCGATCATTTCACTCATTCACATTCTTTCCGTGGACGAAAATCAAGATTCAATTTCATTAATCCATTTGAACTTGCCAAAAATTTTGAGAACCCCATGACATTTTGTCAAGTTATCCTTTTACCGAAATTGAACTTGAGCTTAAAAGTGATCCTGAACCTCAACTTGGTAATTCCATTTTTCTTTTGCTTCAATAATGACTCTTGTATCTTTACCAGATTTTTTCTCTATTCCAGAGTCAACATTGAATCCTGTACCAGTATACCGTGAAATTGAATTACCAATATCTTCTGATCACACTTCATTAATTGGGAAAGTGTGTGAACATCAATTCTTTAGTTTGGACCCTATTTTTAAACCAATTTTGACTCTCACTGTTGAATCTCGACTTGATCTGAGTCAAATTCTCGAGTCGGTATCGATTTTTGTTCCTGTTCCATTTAAATCCAAATCAATTATCTCCCAAAATAACACTACATTGTTGGACAAGGATGCTGAAGAAAATGACTCAGTAATTTTTTTAAAAAATTAGAAATTGGATGGGGATAATTTTTTCAAAAAGATTATACAGTTCTCCAACATTTTATTAGGTCATATTAGAGAGGTTACTAGTGGGCTCCTGTAAGAACCACGATTTTTTGATTGGGTAGCAATGCTTGGCCCAATCAGACCACCACCGGAGCTACCACCATGAGGTAATTTTCCTTCCCTTTCCATTTGTTTCATGTATATACACATTCACGATGCATTGAGGACAATGCATGAGATAAGTGTGGGGGAGGGTTTACTAATGTAGGTTGTTTTAAATTTTCTTTCTTTTACACTTCTTTTTAGGAAAATTTTAAATTTTTTTGTATAAAAAAATCTTTTCTTTTCTTTTTACAAAAGTCTTTGAAATAAGAGAAATAGTTTTGATTTTTTAAAAAAATTAAGATTATCTTAGGAATTAGGAAGACCTAAAATTATGAATTTTTAGACCAAGCCAAAATAATGTAACTTGCTTAAGTTTTAGGGTAAGAAAGTAAGATTGGAAAGATAATTTGATCTTGAATTTTTTGTCTTAGATATATGTACTTCACACTTAAGCAATTTTTGAGATTGAAAAAGAGACTGAAAATGTCATAATAAAAAAATATATTAAAAAATAATGATAAAAACCACTTATTAAAGCTGGGTAATTATGCCTCAAGAAGGATTATTCACGCCTAAAAAGATGGACAAAATCAAAATAATCCCCTTTAGTTTTGTGGCCTTGATTACTTAAGTCCTTAAGCCCGAGGGATATTTTCTTATCTGGTGCCCTAAAACTATCTAGTTTGGGAGTCATCGGCTAAAGACTAACTACCCGGGTAAGCTAGAAAGCCTAAAAAAGCTAAGGGAAGAAAAAAATATAATAATATAAATAAATGGAATGAAAGTTAGAATCGATATTCCAAACATCTTCACAGTTCACAAAGTGCATATTGCTCTAAGAGTTTTCTGAAAGATTAAAGAATCAATCAATTTTAAATTCTTACATTTAATTTATAACAAGATTTTGCATTTCGACTTAGTTTAAGGAAGAATAATTTCTGGTTAACTTATGACCTTGGATCACTTAAATTTTTGCAAAAATACTTCAACACTTTTCTCTATTTCAAAATATATTTTCAAAATACTAACATTTGATTTATTTCTTTATGGATTTTGTGGGTGTAATCTACTAAAAAACCTCAGGAGATAAAACTCCTCCTTTAGGGAAAACCTAGAGATTTTAACGACTTGTTGCACATGCTCAGTACAATCGCGTCACCTGAGAAAGTGGTGTAATAATTTTCTTAGTTTTTTTTTGTTTTGCTCGGGACGAGCAAAAGATAAGCGTGGGGGTGTGCTTAGTCTTTAAAACTGCATATTTCATACCACATATTCACATTTATTTAATATTAAATTTTACTAATAATACCTCTCTTGTATGTTTCTAGGTTCATGGCATGAAATAAAGAAGAAGACCCAAAATCACCATTTAATTGATGATTAAAAGCCTATATAGATAGCCATTGACTTTGGAGGGTAGTTTTATCAAAACCGAGGGCCAAATCCAGAAAGAAGGACATGCAGCCCACAGGGGGACAAGTGGGCAGCACACAGCGGGCGGCGCTGCATGCGCTGCCCTGGTACAGCCGTGGAAATGCGGCTTTTGCTGCGTTTCCGTGTCCGTACTGGAGCGGTCGCGCCAGTACTTTGGGCCAGGGTTTGCCTCTGGCCCCCTTTCTCCTTGTGCCTATAAATACTCCTTTGGGGTCCTTCAGAGGGGATATCTAAAGAATCATGTAGTTTTCTCCTTCATGTTATAGTTTAGGATAGTTTAGATTAGTCGTTCTTCTTCTTCCTTCTTTGTAATTTTCATTTCTTGTAAATCTTGTAATAGGAGAGAGAGCGGTACATGGTTGGAAAGCAAGAGTGCTTGTAATAGAATGTGACAATCTATGAAAGGTTCTCTCTTTACCTCTCTTTATTTTCTTCTCTCTAACTCCTTTTACATGTTTAGCTAATTTTCTCTTATGAAAACTAACTACTAACTACTAACTTGCTAACTTCTTACTTGATAATCCACATGAATCTAATAGCCTCTACTTGGCCTTGTTCTTGCAAGAGCCATTGATGGCTCATGATGATGGATTCTAACACTCTAACATCCTAACTCTCTAGCAAGCTAACATTACTTTTTTTCAAACTTGCTCTTATTTAGTTTTGATAGCTTAAGTGTAGCTTGAACTTGTTTGTTGAGTTTGGATGTGAAAGTTATCATATGGGTCATGTTTTGAAGCGCTCTTGAACCAAGAACTAGTGATGGCCAAGGATACATGTGAGGCAACTATCACTAAGAGATTAGCAATGTTAGTAGAGCGATTAGTAGTTAGTAGCCATGAGTTTTCTTTTCTCTTTACTTAGTTTTAGAAATATAACCAAAAGCACAAAAACTATTTCTTCTATGTTTCCCACGTCTTTGTTTTCACCGTACTCTTCTTTTTTCATTCTTTGTTTCTTTTATATGATTCCTTAAAACGTTGAAGAAACTTTAATACACACACGTGAATATTCCGGTAAAGCTTCTATCACTTCCCATTACCCGTTTAGCCTCTATGCTATAGCGGAAGTATCGAGGAAGCCAAAGCACACACACTTTAAATATTGATTTCAAAATATACACTTTTTGTATGCGGTTTTCCCCAGATCAATAGTCCAAGTGAGTCCAATAGCATCGGTATTGCTTTGCCTTAGCAAGTGCCATCGATAGCTCATGTCGATGGATTCTTCCCTATATTTGTACCATTTCATACTTCCTTGAAGAAGCCTTGATGATGTAATATGAATTGGAACTGAGTTAATTTTATGAGTTATGTTCTGATCACCTCTAGATCATGGTAAACATGCAAGGATTTTAGGTAAGTCATCAAACGGAAAAAGGTAAGTATTTCTTTTAGGTTTTCTTTCTTTTCTTTTAATCTTTAGTTTAGATCACCTCCATCACCAAATCTCTACTATTTTTCAATTTCTTTGTACAAAATCACCATCTCCTTCTATCTACCACTTTCACAATTTAATATAACTTATTTTTCTTTTCTATTCAAGAACTAAAAGAAGAACTATAATCATTTTAAGTAACTTAAAAGAGAACTTGCAAAAAGCTTCCATCGCTAGTCCCTCCTTGAGGATCACGACCCGCATAGCCACTTGCTATTGCGGTAGCATTGAGCATCTTGCATTACTATTATAAAGTTTTAAAATTCTGTATTTTCTGTGTGCAGGTTTTAACTCAATTAAATTTTGCCGCCGTTGCCGGGGAGGGATGGTAAGTAATTCTCTTTTTAAATTTATATTTTTGGTTAACTTTCTTTTTTGTTCTTGGTGTGTAGTGATAGATATCAAGGAATTTTTTACTGCATTGGACATATAAGTGGCCCTGAACTCTGCTCAAGAAAGTAGAGCCCAAAAGCCCTCAGATTTGCTGCATTCACGCGACAATCTGAGTGAACTTCTAACCTGTATTTTTTACATGTTGGTTGAATTGCAAGGCTAAATTTTTGCAGCTATTTATTTTCTTGTTTAACTCACTGTACATACTTTCTAAGCTCAACAGTAAACTGATTTTTGTTAAATATTAAAAATAGTTTAGACTTTGCATTTAGGCATGTGTATAATTCGTTTACATTTTACATTACTATTAAAGAGTGCTGGAGCAAAAGTACGTGTGCATAGCATGTAGTATAGGACCACTTTTGAATTGTTTACGTTGCTTAAGTATTGCTTTTCATGTACACGTTGCACTAAATTGATTTAAGGGCTTATCCTTGAAACAAGATAAGGTGAGAAGTCATTACCCTCCCTTAGCCCATAAACAATCTCCTCACTCACTAACCCAAGTCTAACTAAAACTGAGTAGACGTTGGCCCTAGGGATATCTCGGACTCAATAGGAGACTGACCTAGGGGGAGTTGATTAGAATTTGACTCTTACCAAATTGGTGTCAAAGGTTGGGGATTGAGGGGCGAAACCCCGAAGGCTAGTGGTTTGACTTAATTAGGCCCGTTGCTTTTAAGCATGGATGCCTCTCACCAATCTTGCCCCTACCTGGCCGATAACTTGTAGTCAAATTCGGCAATATACCCCCGTGGACAATCTAACCAGTTAGGAGTTGTCTAGGTCTAAGTTCTACCCTAACTTAGGTTAAATTTTTTTCTTTGTTTGTTTATTTGTTTGTTTTTCTTTATTTATTTTTGACATTTCTTGTGTGATATGGCTTGTAACAATAATTTTTGAAAATTTTAATTGGTAATCCATGTTACATCCCGACCTCTTTTTTAGATTTTACGAACCCGGCATATCATAACTTTAACCAACCTAGTGTACCGGACTGGTGTTATCCGAATCAATACATACCCCAGTTCCAAAACTATGAACAAGACTGGAATAATCATCTCTACTCTTCACAGAGCCAATGGGGATACAACTCTCCCGAGTCATATTCTCAACCACCTTACCAACACCTAGCTTCATATACTCCTTCTCCTGAGCAACCATTAGAAGAATCAATTAACTAAGAAAAGAGGATGAAAGCCTTGAAAGAGCTTGAGTGATGAATTCAAATTCTAGAAGACTCAAAATTCTGTCAAAATTTTCAAATCACAGATCTTACTCTATTTTTCAAGAAGAACATACCGACTTAGAAAAGAGTATAGAATTTATGATTCAATTCCTAAGTGATCCACTCGATTGATAGAAGCAAGACTTAGTCGATTGGAAAAATGCATAGGATTAAGGAAACTCTCCCTACCCAATCTTTAATTATTCTCGACACTTCTAGCCATATTGATGAAACCAAGAATCATGGTATCTTGAAGATTTTGACTAGAATTCAATTTCACCACAAAACCTTGAACCTGACTCATATCAACCCATTGACGAATTGGCAAGTTTCATTTTAATGAGATTGAACTTGATTATGAATGTGAACCCGATCCCTAACTTTGTGATTCAGTTCCCATCTTCGAATCTATGTTAACTCCAGTATTCTTACCCAATTTGGACTAATTTTTAGAGCCAACATTTATTCTTGTACCCATTGATCTAGAAATGAATCACTAATTTTAGATAGTCACATTCCATTGATGGGAAAAGAATGTGAATTTCAATTCTTGGATTTGGACTCAACTCTTAAATCAAAACTGTCTCTCGAACCCAAAGTTGATTTTTCGAGTTAGTATTGGTTCCTGAACTATCATACTTGAGTCGAAGTCAACCATTCCACCAAGTCACATTCTTTTATTAGACACAGGTATAGACCAAGATGACTCCGTGATGATTTTCTAAGACTGCCATGTAAAGGGAATAAGTTTCATGATAGGATCATTCATGATCCTATTCATATTGGAGACTGTAAATATGTAAATAGAAAAGAGGTTAATAAAGGCGGGTTCCATGAACCACCACATTATCTCGATTGGGTAACAATGCTTGACCTAATCCGACCACCATCGGAACCACCACCTTAAGGTAATATTTTCTTTCCCTTTCTTTTTTTCATGCATCTACGCATTCATTCATACATTAAGGACAATGCATGAGATAAATGTGGGGGGGTGGGTTCTAATATAACATAGGTTTTCTTTTAATTTAAAAAAATTTAAAAAAAACTTTTAAAAAGAGAGCAATATTTTGACATATTTTTTGTAAGAAATTAAGTTAATTTTATAGAATAGGTGAATCATAATTAGGATTTCTTATACATGGTCAAAATAAGATTATTTGTTTGATTTCTAGGGTAAGGAAAAAATTTTAAAAAATAATTTAGTCTTGATTTTTACCTTAATGAAATATGCATGCTTTATACACTTACACACTTAGGCTTCAAAAACAAAGACTCTTATACCTTATTAAAAAAAGAAAAAAAAATATATATATAATATAGCAAAAATCTTCTGATTGAGTTGGGTATTTGCCTCATAAAGCATAATTATTCAGGCCTAAAAGTAGTTCATATAATAAAATCCTTAGTTTTGTGGCCTTATTTGCTCGAGTCTTTAAGTCCTTAGAGTGTTTTCTCACCCCGTGCTGTAAGACTGTTTGGTTTGAGAGTCACCGATTAAAGGCTCATTACATGGGCAGATTAAAAAGTCTAATAGAACTAAGGAATAATATCACCAAAAATTTTAAATAAATAAAAAACAAATAATAAATAAATAAGGTATAAGAGTTAGAGTTAAAGAACCTTTAGTCAAATTTTTACGGTGACGAAGGTGCATATGACTTAGGGTAAAGTAATAGACTAGATGAGAAATACAATTTGACTCTTTATTTCAATTGATAACAAGTTTTTTAATAGAGACTAAGTTTAGAAATGAAAATTTTAGTTTTCCTATAACTTATAGATTACTTAAACTCTTACAATAATACTTCAAATATTTTTCTCTTTCAAAATACTTTTCGAAAATACTAACTCTTAGTTTCTCTTTCTTTATTGATTTTGTGGGTGTAATCCGCCCTCACGAGACAAAACTCGTCCTCTAGGAAAAATCTAGAGATTTAACAGCTTGTTACGCATGCTCAGTGCAATCGAGTAACCTGCGAAAGTGGCCTAATAATTTCTAAAGATTGGTTTTGATGTTTTGCTCGAGGACGAGCAAAAGATAGGTATGGGGGAGTGATCGGTCGCTAATACTGCATATTTATTATCACATTTCCATATTTATTATTTAATAAACTCTATTTTTAATCCTATTTATTATCTAAATTATATGCAGGCCTTGACTAAAGGAGAGGGAAGAGAAACGAGCCTAAAAGCCTATCAAATTTCTGATTTAATTTAGAATTAATTTGAATCAAGGATCAAGGCAAATCAAGGCAAATCAGAGAAATAAAACCAGTTGAAAATCAGCTAAAAATAGATCTTCATAAATCAATTGGTTAAAGCTGAAGATCGAAGGAGGTTTCGTCAAAATTCAAAACCCAAACTGAAAATCCAGCCGGAGATAAAGCCAAATCATCAAAGCAGGAACCTGTACCTCCCAAGTGTGGTCACCTGGCCTCACCCAGGCTGGGAAAATGCGACTCTGCATTTCTGTGGCTATCTTATCATATCTCGGGGAGCGTTTGCTCCCCTATCTTCGTACGCTCTCCCCCTTTTAGTTTTTGCCTATAAAAACTGGGATTTCTCAGTATACAGAAATAATTAAGCAGAGAAGGATTCTTAGGAAAATTTTTCATTCTTTTTAGTCTTGGTTTTGAAAATACACCTAGAGGGGGTGAATAGGTGTATAGCTAATCTAATGATAAATGATGCAGAATTAAAAGCTAATTACAACACACTAAGTGTAACTAAAGAGTGTAGCCGAATTCCCGGTGAAGGGCTCTAGACTAACTCTTCTAAATTCCTCTAAATAAGAGTTGAGGTGTTATATGAAGCTCTCTTGGTTCAACACTAGTGAGGAACTCAAACAATACCAAGAATATAAGATATGAACAATATGAATCAATGCAAGATATAAAAGAGAGAGAGTTTAGAGATAGTGGATCAATCGCAAACACTGAGATATGTTTCGAGGCTCGAGCCACTGCTCTACGTCCCTGCCTTCACACAGAAGGATTTTCGCTAATACATCCATACAGGACTTCCCACACAGGGAACCTCCACTGAGGATTTGTGTAATACAAACTTGGAGTACACAACTCCTCTCTCAAACAACAACAACCTCTGCACAAGAGGCAAGGCACTAAGCCACACAAGATCAACTTCTCAATAGAGAGATAAGCACAAAGCCAAACAATAATCACTTTTACACTTAGAGGGGTAGGCACAAAGCCAACACTCCAATCACAATCACCTCTACACTTAGAGGGATACCAACCAACTCAAACTCTTCTCCACAATCACCTTTACATAAGAGGGATACGCAAAAAGCTAACACTCCAACCACAATCACCTCTACACTCAGAGGGATGCCAACCAACTCAAACTCTTCTCCACAGTCACCTCTACACAAGAGGGATACTTACAACTCAAAATAAAGAGATTACAACACTTGGTGGTCTCAATAAACCACAAACCAATTTTTCTTACAAAACAAAGATCCTATAGATAGGATAGATACGATAGCCCACGTGTGAGAAAACAAAGAGTTTGAAAATCAAAATCACAAAGAAAAACTCTTGGGAAAAACTCTAGATAGAAATATAAAAGAAGATCAAAACCAATTCCCGAAGACTCTCTTTTTCTTTAATTTTTTCAACCCTTTAAAACAAATAAAGATAAAATCTTTTAGCCTAAAAACTCTTTGAAAACTTGTTACAAAAACACTTAAGAAGATGGAAAATTTTGCTCTTAAAATTCTTAATCAAAACAGCCCAAAGGGATAGGTATTTATAACTCATTCCAAAAACTAGTCGTTGGGCCAAATCAACAGCTAAGGCTGCTGTTGGTCGACCGCCCGGTCGATCGGCCAACGGTCAGATTTTTTACTGTTGTGCTATCAGTCGCCCGCCGGTCAACCGAGGTTGCATCCAGAGAGCAGAGCTCTCTGGCTTGTCGACTGCCCGGTAGACCGGGGCCAGTTCTAAAGAGCAAAGCTCTCTGGACAGTCGACCAGCCCGGTCGACCGGCCCTTAAGCCATTTGGCCGTGCACATTTGTGCACATCAGTCGACCGGTTCGGTCAACTGACTTCTGTATGGTCGACCGTCCGATCGACCGTCAAAAGGCCAGGTCACATATTTTGGAGATTAAAAACTTGGTCTTTTTACCTTCAATAAAATCCCATAAAATCACATAAATTCGACAAAAATAAGTTCTTATAAGATCTTTGAAGTACAAGTATGTATGATTAAAATTTAACACATATTATAAACAATTTAAACTATTTTTGTGATATAGAATTAGGCTTTAAACCAAAATCGGTATTTCTAAAACTTAGATTTTTTAAAATGGAAAATCATTTTCTCCAAAACTCATATGGATACAAAAACATGATATTGAAATAACTTTAAAGCATATTGTATATGGATAGAATTCAATATACATGTAAGATATATATTTATGTTTTTGATATGAAATTCAAAATCAGTTAAACCAAAAATCAAAACCAATAAACTTTAAACTTTTGTGTGTGTGTGAGAGAGAACTTGAGCATATCAATAGTAGCTATCTTTACACAAGATCTAAACAATTTTAAACTAAACAAACTGATGTCTTCTTATCTCCAAGCCGACTCGATCCAAACGCGATCCAATGAGCTTGACTCCAACCAAGTACTAGATGCGATCTTGACGCGCGAGCTCTTGAATTAACATGTTTAGCTCCAAAACTCCTTTATTGAAGCCAAATATCAACTAAGATCTTGATCATTAACTGAAACTATATAAATGCAAGATCATTAGTAAACTATAACTACATGAGTTAATCATCATCAAAACTAGAGTGAAACTAAAGTGAAGAGCCTTTGAGCCAACAATCTCCCCCTTTTTGATGATGACAAAACTCATGGAGTTATATATGCATGAATTAAAGATAAACTTTATAGAAGCTCCCCCTTAACTCATACATAGCAATAAACATAAAGATATTCAACAAAGTGCATAAACCAAAAAGCACATATATGCATAAATGATGAGGAAATAAATATAAATAAACTTTTCAAATACTTCTCCCCTTTTTTTTGCGTAAACAAAACATATATCCATTGCACAATAAAATAAACATGCATATATAAACTCTCAAAATACTTCTCCCCTATTTGTCAAATCATCAACAAAGGGGGTGAAAATAAATCAAACAATAAAGATATATGTAACATTTTCTTTCTTTTACACTTCTTTTTAGGAAAATTTTAAATTTTTTTGTATAAAAAAATCTTTTCTTTTCTTTTTACAAAAGTCTTTGAAATAAGAGAAATAGTTTTGATTTTTTTAAAAAATTAAGATTATCTTAGGAATTAGGAAGACCTAAAATTATGAATTTTTAGACCAAGCCAAAATAATGTAACTTGTTTAAGTTTTAGGGTAAGGAAGTAAGATTGGAAAGATAATTTGATCTTGAATTTTTTGTCCTAGATATATGTATTTCACACTTAAGCAATTTTTTGAGATTGAAAAAGAGACTGAAAATGTCATAATAAAAAAATATTAAAAAATAATGATAAAAACCACTTATTAAAGCTGGATAATTATGCCTCAACAAGCATGATTATTCACGCCTAAAAAGATGGACAAAATCAAAATAATCTCCTTTAGTTTTGTGGCCTTAATTACTTAAGTCCTTAAGCCCGAGGGATATTTTCTTATCTGGTGCCCTAAAACTATCTAGTTTGGGAGTCATCGGCTAAAGATTAACTACCCGGGTAAGCTAGAAAGCCTAAAAAAGCTAAGGGAAGAAAAATATAATAATATAAATAAATGATATGAAAGTTAGAATCGATATTCCAAACATCTTCACAGTTCACAAAGTGCATATTGCTCTAAGAGTTTTCTGAAAGATTAAAGAATCAATTCAATTTTAAATTCTTACATTTAATTTATAATAAGATTTTGCATTTCGACTTAGTTTAAGGAAGAATAATTTCTGGTTAACCTATGACCTTGGATCACTTAAATTTTTGCAAAAATACTTCAACACTTTTCTCTATTTCAAAATGTATTTTCAAAATACTAACATTTGATTTATTTCTTTATGGATTTTGTGGGTATAATCCACTAAAAAACCTCAGGAGATAACACTCCTCCTTTAGGGAAAACATAGAGATTTTAACGACTTGTTGCACATACTCAGTACAATCGCATCGCCTGCGAAAGTGGTGTAATAATTTTCTTAGTTTTTTTTGTTTTGCTAGGGACGAGCAAAAGATAAGCGTGGGGGTGTGATTAGTCTTTAAAACTGCATATTTCATACCACATATTCACATTTATTTAATATTAAATTCTACTAATAATACCTCTCTTGTATGTTTCTAGGTTCATGGCATGAAATAAAGAAGAAGACCCAAAATCACCATTTAATTGATGATTAAAAGCCTATATAGATAGTCATTGACTTTGGAGGGTAGTTTTATCAAAACCGAGGGCCAAATCCAGAAAGAAGGACATGCAGCCGACAGGGGGACAAGTGGGCAGCACACAGCGGGCGGCGCTGCATGCGCTGCCCTGGTACAGCCGTGGAAATGCGGCTTTTGCTGCGTTTCCGTGTCCGTACTGGCGCGGCCGCGCCAGTACTTTGGGCCAGGGTTTGCCCGTGGCCCCCTTTCTCCTTGTGCCTATAAATACTCCCTTTGGGGTCCTTCAGAGGGGATATCTAAAGAGTCATGTAGTTTTCTCTTTCATGTTATAGTTTAGGATAGTATAGATTAGTCGTTCTTCTTCTTCCTTCTTTGTATTTTTCATTTCTTGTAAATCTTATAATAGGAGAGAGAGCGGTACATGGTTGGATAGCAAGAGTGCTTGTAATAGAATGTGACAATCTATGAAAGGTTCTCTCTTTACTTCTCTTTATTTTCTTCTCTCTAACTCCGTTTACATGTTTAGCTAATTTTTCTCTTATGGAAACTAACTACTAACTTGCTAACTTCTTACTTGATAATCCACATGAATCTAATAGCCTCTACTTGGCCTTGTTCTTGCAAGAGCCATTGATGGCTCATGATGATGGATTCTAACACTCTAACATCCTAACTCTCTAGCAAGCTAACATTACTTTTTTTCAAACTTGCTCTTATTTAGTTTTGATAGTTTAAGTGTAGATTGAACTTGTTTGTTGAGTTTGGATGTGAAAGTTATCATATGGGTCATGTTTTGAAGCGCTCTTGAACCAAGAACTAGTGATGGCCAAGGATACATGTGAGGCAACTATCACTAAGACATTAGCATGATTAGTGGAGCGATTAGTAGTTAGTAGCCGTGAGTTTTCTTTTCTCTTTACTTAGTTTTAGAAATATAACCAAAAGCACAAAAACTATTTCTTCTATGTTTCCCACGTCTTTGTTTTCACCGTACTCTTCTCTTTTCATTCTTTGTTTCTTTTATATGATTCCTTAAAACGTTGAAGAAACTTTAATACACACACGTGAATATTCCGGTAAAGCTTCTATCACTTCCCATTACCCGTTTAGCCTCTATGCTATAGCGGAAGTATCGAGGAAGCCAAAGCACAAACACTTTAAATATTGATTTCAAAATATACACTTTTTGTGTGCGGTTTTCCCCAGATCAATAGTCCAAGTGAGTCCAATAGCATCGGTATTGCTTTGCCTTAGCAAGTGCCATCGATAGCTCATGTCGATGGATTCTTCCCTATATTTGTACCATTTCATACTTGCTTGAAGAAGCCTTGATGATGTAATATGAATTGGAACTGAGTTAATTTTATGAGTTATGTTCTGATCACCTCTAGATCATGGTAAACATGCAAGGATTTTAGGTAAGTCATCAAACAGAAAAAGGTAAGTTTTTCTTTTAGGTTTTCTTTCTTTTCTTTTAATCTTTAGTTTAGATCACCTCCATCACCAAATCTCTACTATTTTTCAATTTCTTTGTACAAAATCACCATCTCCTTCTATCTACCACTTTCACAATTTAATATAACTTATTTTTCTTTTCTATTCAAGAACTAAAAGAAGAACTATAATCATTTTAAGTAACTTAAAAGAGAACTTGCAAAAAGCTTCCATCGCTAGTCCCTCCTTGAGGATCACGACCCGCATAGCCACTTGCTATTGCAGTAGCATTGAGCATCTTGCATTACTATTATGAAGTTTTAAAATTCTGTATTTTCTGTGTGCAGGTTTTAACTCAATTAAATTTTGGCGCCGTTGCTGGGGAGGGATGGTAAGTAATTCTCTTTTTAAATTTATATTTTTGGTTAACTTTCTTTTTTGTTCATGGTGTGTAGTGATAGATATCAAGGAATTTTTTACTGCATTGGACATATAAGTGGCCCTGAACTCTGCTCAAGAAAGCAGAGCCCAAAGCCCTCAGATTTGCTGCATTCACGCGACAATCTGAGTGAACTTCTAACCTGTATTTTTTACATGTTGGTTGAATTGCAAGGCTAAATTTCTGCAGCTATTTATTTTCTTATTTAACTCACTGTACATACTTTCTAAGCTCAACAGTAAACTGATTTTGTTAAATATTAAAAACAGTTTAGACTTTGCATTTAGGCATGTGTATAATTCCTTTACATTTTACATTACTATTAAAGAGTGCTGGAGCAAAAGTACGTGTGCATAGCATGTAGTATAGGACCACTTTTGAATTGTTTACGTTGCTTAAGTGTTGCTTTTCATGTACACGTTGCACTAAATTGATTTAAGGGCTTATCCTTGAAACAAGATAAGGTGGGAAGTCATTACCCTCCCTTAGCCCATAAACAATCTCCTCACCCACTAACCCAAGTCTAACTAAAACTGAGTAGACGTTGGCCCTAGGGATATCTCAGACTCAATAGGAGACTGACCTAGGGGGAGTTGATTAGAATTTGACTCTTACCAAATTGGTGTCAAAGGTTGGGGAATGTGGGACAAAACCCCGAAGGCTGGTGGTTTGACTTAATTAGGCCCGTTGCTTTTAAGCATGGATGCCTCTCACCAATCTTGCCCCTACCTGGCCGATAACTTGTAGTCAAATTCGGCAATATACCCCAGTGGACAATCTAACCAGTTAGGAGTTGTCTAGGTCTAAGTTCTACCCTAACTTAGGTTAAATTTTTTTCTTTGTTTGTTTATTTGTTTTTTTTCTTTATTTATTTTTGACATTTCTTGTGTGATATGGCTTGTAACAATAATTTTTGAAAATTTTAAATGGTAATCCATGTTACATCCCGACCTCTTTTTTAGATTTTACGAACCCGGCATATCATAACTTTAACCAACCTAGTGTACCGGACTGGTGTTATCCGAATCAATACATACCCCAGTTCCAATACTATGAACAAGACTGGAATAATCATCACTACTCTTCACAGAGCCAATGGAGATACAACTCCCCCGAGTCATATTCTCAACCACCTTACCAACACCTAGCTTCATATACTTCTTCTCCTGAGCAACCATTAGAAAAATCAATTAACTGAGAAAAGAGGATGAAAGCCTTGAAAGAGTTTGAGTGATGAATTCAAATTCTAGAAGACTCAAAATTCTGTCAAAATTTTCAAATCACAGATCTTACTCTATTTTTCAAGAAGAACATACCGACTTAGAAAAGAGTATAGAATTTATGATTCAATTCCTAAGTGATCCACTCGATTGATAGAAGCAAGACTTAGTTGATTAGAAAACATGCATAGGATTAAGGAAACTCTCCCTACCCAATCTTTAATTATTCTCGACACTTCTAGCCATATTGATGAAACCAAGAATCATAGTATCTTGAAGATTTTGACTAGAATTCAATTTTACCACAAAACCTTGAACCTGACTCATATCAACCCATTGACGAATTGGCAAGTTTTCATTTTATTGAGATTGAACTTGATTATGAATGTGAACCCGATCCCTAACTTTGTGATTCAGTTCCCATCTTCGAATCAATGTTAACTCCAGTATTCTTACCCAATTTGGACCAATTTTTAGAGCCAACATTTATTCTTCTACCCATTGATCTAGAATGAATCACTAATTTTAGATAGTCACATTCCATTGATGGAAAAAGAATGTGAATTTCAATTCTTTAATTTGGACTCAACTCTTAAATCAAAACTGTCTCTCGAACCCAATGTTGATTTTTTCGAGTTAGTATTGGTTCCTGAACCTATCATACTTGAGTCGAAGTCAACCATTCCACCAAGTCACATTCTTTTGTTAGACACAGGTATAGACCATGATGACTCCGTGATGATTTTCTAAGACTGCCATGTAAAGGGAATAAGTTTCATGATAGGATCATTCATGATCCTATTCATATTGGAGACTGTAAATATGTAAATAGAAAAGAAGTTAATAAAGGCGGGTTCCATGAACCACCACATTATCTCGATTGGGTAACAATGCTTGACCCAATCCGACCACCATCGGAACCACCACCTTAAGGTAATATTTTCTTTCCCTTTCTTTTTTTTTCAAGCATCTACGCATTCATTCATATATTAAGGACAATGCATGAGATAAGTGTGGGGGGGTGGGTTCTAATATAACATAGGTTTTCTTTTAATTTAAAAAAATTTAAAAAAAAACTTTTTAAAAAGAGAGCAATATTTTGACATATTTTTTGTAAGAAGTTAAGTTAATTTTATAGAATAGGTGAATCATAATTAGGATTTCTTATACATGGTCAAAATAAGATTATTTGTTTGATTTCTAGGGTAAGGAAAAAAAAATTTAAAAAATAATTTAGTCTTGATTTTTACCTTAATGAAATATGCATGCTTTATACACTTACACACTTAGGCTTCAACAACAAAGACTCTTATACCTTTTTAAAAAAAGAAAAAAATATATATAATATAGCAAAAATCTTCTGATTAAGTTGGGTATTTGCCTCATAACGCATAATTATTCAGGCCTAAAAGTAGTTCATATAATAAAATCCTTAGTTTTGTGGCCTTATTTGCTCGAGTCTTTAAGTCCTTAGAGTGTTTTCTCACCCGTGCTGTAAGACTGTTTGGTTTGAGAGTCACCGATTAAAGGCTCATTACATGGGCAGATTAAAAAGTCTAATAGAACTAAGGAATAATATCACCAAAAATTTTAAATAAATAAAAAACAAATAATAAATAAATAAGGTATAAGAGTTAGATTTAAAGAATCTTTAGTCAAATTTTTATGGTGAGGAAGGTGCATATGACTTAGGGTAAAGTAATAGACTAGATGAGAAATACAATTTGACTCTTTATTTCAATTGATAACAAGTTTTTTAATAGAGACTAAGTTTAGAAATGAAAATTTTGGTTTTCCTATAACTTATAGATTACTTAAACTCTTACAATAATACTTCAAATATTTTTCTCTTTCAAAATACTTTTCTAAAATACTAACTCTTAGTTTCTCTTTCTTTATTGATTTTGTGGGTGTAATCCACCCTCACGAGACAAAACTCGTCCTCTAGGAAAAATCTAGAGATTTAATAGCTTGTTACGCATGCTCAGTGCAATCGAGTAACCTGCGAAAGTGGCCTAATAATTTCTAAAGATTGGTTTTGATGTTTTGCTCGAGGACGAGCAAAAGATAGGTGTGGGGGAGTGATCGGTCGCTAATACTGCATATTTATTATCACATTTCCATATTTATTATTTAATAAACTCTATTTTTAATCCTATTTATTATCTAAATTATATGCAGGCCTTGACTAAAGGAGAGGGAAGAGAAACGAGCCTAAAAGCCTATCAATTTCTGATTTAATTCAGAATTAATTTGAATCAAGGATCAAGGCAAAGCAGGGCAAATCAGAGAAAATAAAACCAGTTAAAAACTGCTAAAAATAGATCTTCATAAATCAATTGGTTAAAGCTGAAGATCGAAGGAGGTTTCGTCAAAATTCAAAACCCAAACTGAAAATCCAGCCGGAGATAAAGCCAAATCATCAAAGCAGGAACCTGTACCTCCCAGGTGTGGTCACCTGGCCACACCCAGGCTGGGAAAATGCGGCTCTGCATTTCTATGGCTATCTTATCATATCTCGGGGAGCGTTTTCTCCCCCTATCTTCGTACGCTCTCCCCTTTTAGTTTTTGCCTATAAATATTGGGATTTCTCAGTATACAGAAACAATTAAGCAGAGAAGGATTCTTAGGAAAGTTTTTCATTCTTTTTAGTGTTGGTTTTGAAAATACACCTAGAGGGGGTAAATAGGTGTATAGCTAATCTAATGACAAATGATGCAGAATTAAAAGCTAATTACAGCACACTAAGTGTAACTAAGAGTGTAGCCGAATTCCCGGTGAAGGGCTCTAGACTAACTCTTCTAAATTCCTCTAAATAAGAGTTGAGGTGTTATATGAAGCTCTCTTGGTTCAACACTAGTGAGGAACACAAACAATACCAAGCATATAAGATATGAACAATATGAATCAATGCAAGATATAAAAGAGAGAGAGTTTAGAGATAGTGGATCAATCGCAAACACTGAGATATGTTTCAAGGTTCGAGCCACTGCTCTACGTCCCCGCCTTCACACAGAAGGATTTCCACTAATACATCCATACAGGACTTCCCACACAGGGAACCTCCACTGAGGATTTGTGTAATACAAACTTGGAGTACACAACTCCTCTCTCAAACAACAACAACCTCTGCACAAGAGGCAAGGCACTAAGACACACAAGATCAACCTCTCAATAGAGGGATAAGCACAAAGCCAAACAATAATCACTTCTACACTTAGAGGGGTAGGCACAAAGCCAACATTCCAATCACAATCACCTCTACACTTAGAGGGATACCAACCAACTCAAACTCTTCTCCACAATCACCTTTACATAAGAGGGATACGCAAAAGGCTAACACTCCAACCACAATCACCTCTACACTCAGAGGGATGCCTACCAACTCAAACTCTTCTCCACAGTCACCTCTACTCAAGAGGGATACTCACAACTCAAAGCAAAGAGATTACAACACTTGGTGGTCTCAATAAACCACAAACCAATTTTTCTCACAAAACAAAGATCCTATAGATAGGATAGATACGATAGCCCATGTGTGAGAAAATAAAGAGTTTGAAAATCAAAATCACAAAGAAAAACTCTTGGGAAAACCTCTAAATAGAAATATAAATGAAGATCAAAACCAATTCCCGAAGACTCTCTTTTTCTTTAATTTTTCCAACCCTTTAAAACAAATAAAGATAAAATCTTTTAGCCCAAAACTCTTTGAAAACTTGTTGCTAAAACACTTAAGAAGATGGAAAATTTTGCTCTTAAAATTCTTAATCAAAACAGCCCAAAGGGATAGGTATTTATAACTCATTCCAAAAACTAGTCGTTGGGCCAAATCAACAGCTGAGGCTTGCTGTTGGTTGACCGCCCGATCGATCGGCCAACGGTCAGATTTTTTACTGTTGTGCTATCAGTCGCCCGCCCGGTCAACCGAGGCTGGATCCAGAGAGCAGAGCTCTCTGGCTTGTCGACTGCCCGGTAGACCGGGGCCAGTTCCAAAGAGCAAAGCTCTCTGGACAGTCGACCAGCCCAGTCGACCGGCCCTCAAGCCATTTGGCCGTGCACATTTGTGCACATCAGTCGACCGGTTCGGTCAACTGACTTCTGTATCGGTCGACCGTCCGATCGACCGTCAGAAGGCCAGGTCACATATTTTGGGGATTAAAAACTTGATCTTTTTACCTTCAATAAAATCACATAAATTCGACAAAAATAAGTTCTTATAAGATCTTTGAAGTACAAGTATGTATGATTAAAATTTAACACATATTATAAACAATTTAAACTATTTTTGTGATATAGAAATTAGGCTTTAAACCAAAATCGGTATTTTCTAAAACTTAGATTTTTTAAAATGGAAAACCATTTTCTCCAAAACTCATATGGATACAAAAACATGATATTGAAATAACTTTAAAGCATATTGTATATGGATAGAATTCAATATACATGTAAGATATATATTTATGTTTTTGATATGAAATTCAAAATCGGTTAAACTAAAAACCAAAACCAATAAACTTTAAACTTTTGTGTGTGTGAGAGAGAACTTGAGCATATCAATAGTAGCTATCTTTACACAAGATCTAAACAATTTTAAACTAAACAAATTGATGTCTTCTTATCTCCAAGCCGACTCGATCCAAACGCGATCCAACGAGCTTGACTCCAACCAAGTACTAGATGCGATCTTGACGCGCGAGCTCTTGAATTAACATGTTTAGCTCCAAAACTCCTTTATTGAAGCCAAATATCAACTAAGATCTTGATCATTAACTGAAACTATATAAATGCAAGATCATTAGTAAACTATAACTACATGAGTTAATCATCATCAAAACTAGAGTGAAACTAGAGTGAAACTAAAGTGAAGAGCCTTTGAGCCAACAATCTCCCCCTTTTGATGATGACAAAACTCATGGAGTTATATATGCATGAATTAAAGATAAACTTTATAGAAGCTCCCCCTTAACTCATGCATAGCAATAAACATAAAGATATTCAACAAAGTGCATAAACCAAAAAGCACATATATGCATAAATGATGAGGAAATAAACATAAATAAACTTTCCAAATACTTCTCCCCTTTTTTTTGCATAAACAAAACATATATCCATTGCACAATAAAATAAACATGCATATATAAACTCTCAAAATACTTCTCCCCTATTTGTCAAATCATCAACAAAGGGGCGAAAATAAATCAAACAATAAAGATATATATGCGATATACATTCATGATGAAGAGAGACGTAAAGTTAACTCTCCCTGCATACATGCAATTATATGAAAAGAGATGATTAAACCCTAACCATATAAAGCATAATATACAATGTATAAAAGGAGATGTGAAGCTCCCTCTACACACGTGTATTACATAGAGAAGAGAGGTCAAGCTCCTTAATATGAGATACACTTAACATGAATCTATATATAGAGAAGATGTTAAGCTTCCCTTGCATATAAGTAATATATATCAAAATATTATGATACCAATTTATGATATTAATTGAAAATAAACAAAATTTTTAAGATACCAAAAGATACCGATTGAAAATATCTTGTAAATTTTTGATACCAATAGAAAATGAAATATTGTATATTTTTGATACCAATTGCAATATATATATTGTAAATCTTGCTACCAATTGAAAGTGTAAAAACTAAATTTTTAGGTAAACACAACTCATTTCAATATAGATAACAATTTAAAATGAAACATGATACCAATTGAAAAAAACAAACCAACTTTTTGGGTAAACAATAAAAATCATTTTGCAATAAAGATACTAAATTGAGAATAATACTAATTTAAGATTCTTGATACCAATATTGAAAATGTTAGCATATACCAAAATATAATATTTTTTATCATAAAGTATGGGAGTAAGATACCAATTGAAAATAAAACTGATTGAAAGATAAAACACGAATATTTCTCTCCCTTTATGAAATACTAATAAAAACTATGCATAAGCTTGTATAAGATACAAGATACCAATTAAAAAATAATTGACATTAAGGAGTAAATCAAGCTTAGCATAAACATAATTTGTACTTTAAGATGTCAAGATATTGTAAGCACAATCAAATCATATATATATGTATGAAAATGTAAATACTAATCGAAATTGATACTATTTGAAGTTTGAAGCATACATATATAGGAAACACAAATATGAGTATACAAATATAAAAATATCAATTATGATACCAATTGAAAATATAATAATGATCAAGTGTATTACTCACACCTACTACCCTATTCATGCACATGTTAAGAAGATTTTCAATAAGAGCATATAAGGCATGGTCGCTCATCCATCTGCCCTTGAAGGTAGGGATTTTCAAAAATAGGATTTGAAAATAGTTTTAAACATATTTGAAAACTCTATTAAGTGAAGAATATGAACTAGTTTAAAATAATTTGAAATAACTAATTATAGATTCTTCAAAAGCATGAAATCATACATTTTACACAAAATAGACACTCAAGATATATAAAGCTCAACAAGGTACTCATAAAATAAAGTAATGAGTAAACACAAATAATGTGAGTGTACAAGAATTATGTGAAAAGTATAACCATGAAAATAGGCAATGAAGCTCATATGAAATTCCTTATCAAAAACATGAAAATCATCAAAACTAAATAAGCTTTAAGGTATATATAAGTTTTGTCTATACTATAAGTATACATACATATCCCAAATACAATGAGTCCATAAAAGAGTTTGCATGAAGGCAATTGACTTAAGGGTAGACATGTATGTCTAAAAGTTTTGACAAAATTAACATATACATGAAGCTAAACACATTATCATGAAATACATGTACAAAATAGGGGGAATAGAAGTTGAAATGTAAAAATCACCAAAACTAGGCTATACAAGTATATCTAATAAGTATAAATGAGCAACATAACACAAACATATAACAATCAATTTGTGCCTCACTAGATATACACAAGTTTTAATGAAAACTACATGTAAACATGTAATAAAACATGAAGTATAAAACAAATTATAAACTAATATGATCATTAAGTAAATGCATATGTTTTAAAACTAGGATATACACAATAGCTAAACTATAGTGAGAACATAAAAATATCAATCCATATAAATATGGATGTATCTCAAAGGCTACAGATGCATTTTAGTAGTCTAATAAGCATGGCATTTAATAAGCATGCTAAAAATCAATCAATGAAAGCATGTACACTATATGGGAGTTAGAGATAGTTACTAACCATTAAGGCCAATCTCTAAATCTCAAAACCATGGTGGTCCTCCCACCAAACATCCCTTGAAAGTGATGCATGCAAAATTATCACCATATAGCTCGGAACGCATCCACCATCAAGGCACCATTACTCTCACATCAAGCGAGAGCCCACACCTATATTAAATAAAATAGGAGTGACTTTTGGTACCCATACTCTATTGGGTCCTTGGGGGTTTGCTCCTTTCCTAACCCAAATAAATTTATTTGCAAAATTTGAATTATTTAATCAATCATAACAAAACATTACAAGGTGGCCTGGACGTCCACAATGTGTACAAGTGTACACATGAGCATACCTAGTGTCATGCGTGTGAACATGAGAAGTATGTATATGTCCTGTGTGTGTGCATGCATATTTGGAACGTGTTTCTTATGAAACATGGATTCCAACCGTGTGTGGTTCAAGACACATTGGCTCAAAGTGGAGCCTAAACAATCAACATTTTTCTTCAATATACAAATATCATTTTTAAAGCTTGAAGACAAAATGGAGCAAGCAATAGAAACACTAGATGGTGAAGCATGATAAACATGTGAATTTAAATCATTTTCAAAGATATATTTTTCTTTGAAACCAAATCTAGCTCTTTTGAAATTGAAGCAATTTATTCTTCAAAGATTCATTTTCTTTTAAAATAAAATCAAGTTTTAAAGATAGAACTTCATTTTCTTCAAAATATCATTGCAATAATTTTACCCTTTAAAATTTTGTTTCATTTAGGGCAAGATTAAGTTGGGATTTCAATGAGTCTCTTTTATTTGAAATCTCATCCCTCTCTTGCCAAACAATATCAAGTTTAGAAGACAAATTTTATTTTCTTCTTTTAGTCTAAAGCTTTTCTTTTTCAAAATTTTATATTTTTCAAGCAAGTTTTCACACACAATAGATAGTTCTTCATTCAAAGCATGGGCATCCATAATATCATTTCCTGAAGAACTAGCACAATCATCTAGTTGAGTATTCGAATGTACCTCAAGGGAGTTATTCCCTTGGACCATGTAGCAAGCTTGTTCGGACTCTTCTCCACTAGATTCCTTCTCCACATGATTTGTCGTTTGTAGCTTGAAGAGGTCAAAGTTTTTCACACTGCAAAAAGGAATCATAATGAGAAATCATAGATAAATATTCTTTGCTTAGAGTGCATCTAAGTGCTTTAGGGCTTGTGTATTGTCCTTTATATGCTTGTTATTACCAAGATAGGATTTTCTTGGCAGTAGTAAGGTAAACTGCAAACCTAGGGCTTTAAATAGCACTCATCCTAAGTTTTTATATATCAATGTTAGAAATATCAAACATAGGAGGAGCAAGGTAATCAATGAGTGTGTGTAAATAAATAGGTATGCAAATGCAAATAATAGATTAGCTAACCAAGTCTCACTCCAAGGTGGTTAAACCTAATATCAGGAGTGTAGGCTCTGATACCAATTGAAAATACACCTAGAGGGGGTGAATAGGTGTATAGCTGATCTAATGACAAATGATGCGGAATTAAAAACTAGTTGTAACACACTAAGTGTAACCAAAGAGTGTAGCCGAATTCCCAGTAAAGGGCTCTGGACTAACTCCTCTAAATTCCTCTAAATAAGAGTTGAGGTGCTATACGAAGCTCTCTTGTTCAACACTAGTGAGGCACACACGCAATACCAAGCATATAAGATATGAACAATATGAATCAATGCAAGATATAAAAGAGAAAGAGTTTAGAGATAGTGGATCAATCGCAAACACCGAGATATGTTTCGAGGTTCGAGCCACTGCTCTACATCCCCGCCTTCATATAGAAGGATTTTCACTAATGCGTCCACACATGACTTTTCACATAGGAAACCTCCACTGAGAATTTGCGTAATACAAACTTTGAGGACACAACTCCTCTCTCAAACAATAACAATACACAAGAGGCAAGGCATAAGCCACACAAGATCAACCTCTCAATAGAGGGATAGGTACAAAGCCAAACAACAATTACCTCTACACTTAGAGGGATAGGCACAAAGCCAACACTCTAACCACAATCACCTTTACACTTAGAGGGATACCAACCAACTCAAACTCTTCTCCACTATCACCTCTACACAAGAGGGATATGCACAAAGCCAACACTTCAATCACAATCACCTCTGCGCTTAGAGGAATACCGACCAACTCAAACTCTTCTCTACAATCACCTCTACACAAGAGGATACCACAACTCTAAGAAAAGAGATTACAACACTTGGTGGTCTCAATAAATCACAAACCAATTTCCTCACAAACAAAGACCTATAGATAGGATGATATGATAGCTCAAGTGTGAGAAAACAAAGAGTTTAAAATCAAAATCACAAAGAAAAACTCTTGGGAAAAACTCTAGATAGAAATATAAATGAAGATCAAAACCAATTCCCAAAGACTTTCTTTTTCTTTGATTTTTTTCAACCCTTAAAACAAATATAGATAAAATCTTTTAGCCCAAAAACTCTTTGAAAACTTGTTGCTAAAACACTTAAGAAGATGAAAAAATTTGCTTTTATAATTCTTAATCAAACAGCCCAAAGGGATGGGTACTAATAACCCATTCTAAAAACTAGACGTTGGGCCAAATCAGCAGCTAAGGTTGCTGTCGGTCGACCGCCCAGTCGACCGACCAACGGTCAGATTTCTGACCGTTATGCCATCGGTTGACTGCCTGATCGACCGAGGCTAGATCCAGAGAGCTCGAATCAGAGAGTAGAGCTCTTTGGCCGGTCGACCGGGGCCCATAGAGCAAAGCTCTCTGGATGGTCGATCGACCCAGTCGACCGGCCCTCAAGCCATTTGGCTGTGCACGTTATCGACCGTTCGGTCGACCGGCAGAAGGCCAGGTCACATATTTTGGGGATTAAAAACTTGGTCTTTTTACCTTCAATAATATCCCATAAATCACATAAATTTCACAAAAATAAGTTCGTATAAGATCTTTGAAGTACAAGTATGTGTGACTAAAATTCAACACATATTATAAATAATTTGAACTATTTTTATGATATAGAAATTAGGCTTTAAACCAAAATCGGTGTTTTCTAAAACTTGGATTTTTTAAATGAAAAACTGTTTGCTCCAAAACTCATATGGATACAAAAACATGATATTGAAACAACTTTGAAGCATATTATATATGGATAGAATCTAATATACATGTAAAATATATATCTATATTTTTGATATGAAATCCAAAATCGGTTAAACCAAAAACCAAAACCAATAAACTTTAAACTTGTGTGTGTATGTGAACTTGAGCATATCAATACTAGCTATATTTACACAAGATCTAGACAATCTTAAACTAAACAAACTGATGTCTTCTTGTCTCCAAGCCGACTCAATCCAAACGCGATCCAACAAGCTTGACTCCAATCGAGTACTAGATGCGATCTTGACGCGCAAGCTCTTGAATCAACATGTATTAGCTCGAAAACTCCTTTGTTGAAGCCAAACACTAACTAAGATCTGATCAATAACTGAAAACTATATAAACACAAGATCATTAGTAAACTATAACTACATGAGTTAATGATCATCAAAACTAGAGTGAAACTAGAATGAAGGGCCTTTGAGCCAACAAGTTTTTATTTTCATTTTATGTAATTTTTATTTCTTTGTAAGTATAGTTTAGACTAAGATTCATGTAAATAAGAGAGACAGATTTATGTTGAGAGTGACAGCGATGTAACCTCCTCCTTTCTTCCATCGTTTCTGCAAACAATAAAAAGGTAACTTTTTTTGTTCTTCTTTGTTTTCATTTTCTTCTTCTTCTTTCTACTCTTCCTCTTTCGATTTTGATGATAGTCCAAGTGAGTCAAATAGCATCGGTATTGCCTTGCCTTAGCGAGTGCCATCGATAGCTCATGACAATAGATTCTTTCCTATGTTTGTATCATTTCATACTTGCTCGAAGAGGTCTTGATGATGTAATGTAAATTGGGACTGAGTTAATCTTATGAGTTATGTGTGATCGCCTCCAGATGTAAACATGCAAGGATTTTAGGTAAGTCATCAACTAGAAAAAAGGTAAGATTTCTTTTAGGTTTTCTTTCTTTCTTTTAATCTTTAGTTTAGATCACCTCCACCACCAAATCTTTACTATTTTTCACTTTTTATAAAAAATCACCATATCCTTCTATCTACAACTTCATAATTTAATATAACTTATTTTTCTTTTATTTTAAGAACTAAAAGAAGAACTTTAATCATTTTAAGTAACTTAAAAGAGAACTTGCAAAAAGCTTCCATCGCTAGTCCCTCCTTGAGGATCACAACTAGCATAACCACTTATTATTGAGGTAGCATGGAGTATCTTGCACTATTGTTATAAAGTTCTGAAATTCTGTATTTTCTATGTACAGGTTTTAACTCAATCAGCCCGTTATGGACCCGATACATTGGCGATTCAAAGACCGACCCATGAGATAATCTGGAGACCCGTACCAGTTTGTGTAGTAAAAACCAGATGGCGATTCGGTTAAAAAACTAGGTCATTTCATATGAGTGTTTGCTTTTGTCTTGTTTCCTTAATTATCGTTCTCAATATGTATTTGTTTTACTTTTATTATTTCATATGACTATTTGATATATTTTACTAGTGTGATTACTTATATCACTTTATGAGATATCAGTGAGCATTCACCTTAATTATGTAGTTGATCTGAGCTTGTATCAGCTTAGTATTGATACATCTTAGATGTTACTTAACTCGATCTATTGATTGGATGGGTTAGTTCATGTTTGAGTATCAGATGTATATGGATCTTATATTTTGATATTAAGATACTAGACTTGTACCACTTAATGTGTAAATGTTTACTGTTTTTAGATTCGGATCTAGTTATGATGTACATTAGTCTATCTATGGGATTAATCTTGAGATGATTGGTTTGTGACTGTGACTAGATGTATATTTTATGTGGAGTATTTATCAAACTTATTAATTATTTATTTGGTGATTTACTTAGATAAGAATTTAAATGGATGTAGCAAGAGTTAGAGTTGGCTTGAGGCCTATATTTGTTACAGAGGATTTTGAATAATGTTTTGATAGGATTGATGTAGTTGAATTTATAATTGTAAGTATTTGATTTATGTACAGATTATATCGTTCGAGTACAAATGATGTTTCATTGATGTTGAGTATTATAAGTAGACATTTTTAGATTTCATGTAACTGAGGATGTCTCACTCTCTAGCTATGATCTTGATTGGGTTTGAAACTATTGGTGATGTAACTTATTATAATCAGATTTAGATATCGTATTTGAATGGCTCATGATGGTAGTTATATGAGTAGATATTCGCATAACATTATTAGTAGATTTAACTATCTTATTGATGGTAAAACATGTGAAAGTTTAGTCGGATATTGATGATTGATTAAATAGGAGATTCCTATTAAACGGACGGGATCTTAAACTTATCAAGTAGACTCAATTGGATTGGAGTTGACTTGGGTTTGAGGAATAGACGTTGTTTGGGTTGACCTGACTTGGTGAATTTTAGAGATAAATATACTTCATAAGTTATGAGTTTTGAAATCTTATTATTGATATAGATAAAGAGAGAGTATGTTATGATCTTGATCTGATTGGAGTGTGGGGATATTATTGGATGTATTAGAACATGTAGTTATTTCAGTTATTGAGATTCAGATATATCGATGACTTGAGGATCAGTGTCTAGAATTGTAACTATAATTAATCATGTTACTGAAAGTTACTGGGAAAGTATTATTACACCGTAACACTCGGCATAGCTCTATTCATCATATACACGGTTACTATTACTGTTCATTGTTCTTATTACTATTAACCATGTATATGATTACTGTCACTGTATTTTTCCATTATTCTAGGTAACATGGATATTAACTAATTTAACTGAATTAGATAATAATGTAAAAAGATAACTTATACTGGGATTGGGAAAATGATGGAGGAGACAACGTCTGTATTTTGAGTGGACCTAGGATAAAGGTTGCACAACCGAAATGAGGATTCCACTGCAGGGTTCCTGGAGATGACTGGCATCCATCTGTTGTTATTACTTTTACTATTACTGTTACTGAGTACCTAGCGGTACGGGCCTAGTTCAGTGCCACGCATCTGGGGCCGTAGTCTCGGGTATATACAGGACCCACATAAAGCATAGACAATGTCTCCATCCAATGAGTTTTAATAATTTAAAACCCTGATTGACATGTGTGGTAGGTGTAGTATAGAGTGCGTCTACTGCATGTGGTAATTGGTGTTCCTAACATAATTAATAACAAACTGAAATTTTACATTGACATTATAGACTGAACTTGATATTTATATATGACTGATTGTAGACATCTGATTATACCAATTACCTAATGTATATCTAACTCTAGTACTGACTGACTCAACCCATCTGATATATAGATTGTGATAGACACTTGACTAGATTTCTGGGTGGACATATACTCTACTGTGTGCTATCTACATTACAGTTTATTCACTTATTCATGTCATTTCTTATTCCAGTTTATATTATGATCATATGTTTATATTTATATGCATGTGCATCTTTTCTTTATTCTTACACATTCACTAGGAGTTCTGACTCCTTGGATTTACATATCTAGATCCGTGGCTATTTATTGTAGATCAGATATTTGGAGAGGATCATACGCACCTTGAGGAACTAGAGTCTCTCTTCCTGGTTATCAATATATTTGCTCTTTTATTCATATTATTCCTTCTCTATATCATATCCAGTCATCATTTCATATTCTTATTTATATGCTATCATTGTGTTAGATATTTATATGTCATATGCAGTGATATTGATCATCATAGTAGATTTTATAGCTTGTTCAGGTTACTTTAGGCTTAGCGTGTACACGTGGGGTATTTTTCTTCGCGTATATACATCGCCGACCTTCTTCGCACTCCGTTTTCACGTATTTGGGAAGCGGAGTGTGACAAAAAAGCCTTGAACTTAAGAGGTAGTTTAATGTGCTAAACAATGTTAGCAAATGGACATCACAAACCCCCGTCGTTCAGCATGAAATACACGTTCTTTTCTGAGAAGCACCTCCTAGCATCCCACTCCTACACTGTTCGGTCCTTAGAACCCTTCATTTGAGTCAGATTTTCCGGTAGGAGTTGGAAAACTTCTCCCAATGCCCCCAATGATGTAGAAGAGTTGAGTTGAATAACCGAAGGTTCCAACCATTTCCCGTCCAATGAGAATGTACTGGTCCCGTGGGGTTTTGGCTAAAGAGAAAACGTCCGGGAAAAGCACTCCCAAAGGAACAGGAGAACAACACCTGTCTAACCAAAACCTCGTGCCTCTCCCATCATTGATCTCCTTTCCAATTCCTCAAAAAAAGATGTCTTAAACTTAGGCCATACCCTTCCAAAATGGTGACGAAGAGGCTCTGTTAATGCCCCACTCCGACCACCATCCGGAGGAAGGATGATAACTCTGAGAAACCAACATGGCCCAAATCCTCTTCGGGTTGTCAAATAATTTCCACCACCATTTAAGAAGTAAAGCTTTATTAAAATCCCAGTGGTTGATAATACCTAACCCTCCGAACTCTTTCTGCTTACACACTTGTTTCCAATTAACGAGGCAGAAAACCTTACCATCTTTTTGTGTACCGCCCCAAAGAAACTTTCTCTTCAAAGAATCAATCTCCATTTCCACCCAACAAGGAAGCGCAAAAAAAGACAGAGTAAGCGGGCAAGGTCGTCTGAACTGCATTGATCATTATAATCCTCAACATTCTTCCTTTCCACTGGCCAACCTCTTATGAATCTTGTTAATCAGCGGCCTCCAGAGTTGTTTGTTAAGACTACTTGTAGAAAGTGGCAATCCCAAGTAGGTAAAAGTAGCCTTTGGATAGGGCATTTAAACACAAGCGAGATGAGGAGCTGGAAGCTGAAATATCCCTAAAGAAAATCAGAGAACTTTTTTGGTTGATCTTAAGGCCCGACCATAATTCATAGCACCTCAACACCCCTTCAGGACCAAGGCCTGAGGAAGGCTAACAATACTGAATAATAACGTGTCATCCGCATATTGCAAATTGGTAACCCCATTCGCTTCATCTCTGCACCCCAGCCTCTTCAACATTCCTTCTTTTCTACACTTGGCTATCATGTGGTTTAGACCATCAGCAATGAATACGAAGATTAGGGGGAAGGGGATCCCCTTGCCTCAGCCCCTTTTTACAAACAATCTCCTTCCCCTGATACTGTTCACCATAATTGTCACCTTTGCGGAACTCAACCACAAAGTAATCCAGGTAATCCATGAACATAGGGAACCCTCAAATTGGAAGGCTTCCAAGATAGAATCCCATTCCACTGTGTCATAAGCTTTTTCAAAATCCAGTTTCAACATATAATCCGGAGCCTTGCTGCACTTGGTAAATTGGATCACTTTCTGTGCGCTGCTTTAGATTCCAAAATACTCCTGCCTTTCAAAAAGCCAGACAAATTGTCATCTATACAATCCACCAAAACTTTACTAAGTCTGTTAACAAGAACTTTAGATATGATCTTCACTGATGCATTCAGGACGCTAATAGGCCTGAAGCCCCCCACTTCCTTGGCTTTGTCTCTTTTAGGATCAACTCCACACTCGTGTAATTAAGTCTATTCAATTGTAGACTCCCAGCATGCAAGCACTCCATAAGTTTGAAAACATCTGCCTTGATGATGTCCCAGAATATCATGTAGAAAAAGACTGGAAAACCATCTGGTCCCAGTGCTTTCTCTGCCCACAATCCCCACACGGCCGCTTTAATTTCCTCCTCTGAGAAAGACTTGCTGAGTCCATCCATCTTGCCAGCACACCTTTCTGTCTGAAAAAGACAGCTCGGGATATACCCTGGCACCCTAAAGCTAACCTTAGAGCCGAACAAAATCCTGTAGTTCTCCTGAAAGGTTGTAACAATAAGATCTTCCTACTCGAAGATTTCGCCTCGAGATACCAGCCCTGTGTTCATATTTTTTTCCCTTCCTTATAGCTGTCTTTTGAAGAAAGTCGTGTTAAGGTCCCTTGTTTGATCCATCAAGTCTCACCCGTGGCATGATCTCTTCTCTTTTGTTGGTTACCTATGCATCTAACTGAAGAGACTGCAGCTTAGCTAATTCGGCCTGATCTAGATCCCTAGCTTCTTGTATTCTTTTCAAGGTATCTATATGGGCTGAAAGTTCCTTCTTATTATTAAGAATGGAACCGAAACAACACTTCTCTCACTTTTGCAGCACCTTCCTAAGCCTCCTCAATTTGGAGCCTAGGACATCTGCAGCATCCAAATGCTATACCAGTCTCTCCTAGCTTTCTTTGACGACCACGCCATAGCTTGGGTCATCAAGCTACATCTTTTCAAAACAAAAAACTTTGCTTTTAGGGACCGAGTTCTCACCTGTATCCAAGCACAACGAAACATGATCAGATGTAGGCCTCGGCAACGAACGCAAAGAAGCCAAAGGGAAAATAGAATCCCAATCCGCTAAGACTAGAACCTTATCTAGTCTAGCGAGAATTGGTCTATTTTGAAGATTAGACCAAGTGAATGAACGGCTGTTGATAGGTAAGTCATCAGCTCAGCCCGATCAATGACTAAGTTAAATCCTTTACGGTCATGACCATTCCCTCCCCCCTTTTCTGTTCATAGGAGTATCTTACAATATTGAAGTCTACCCCGATAATCTACGGTAGATTCCATCTCTGCTTAAGAAAGATGGTCTCCTCTCAGAATGCTGGTCGAGAAGTTCTTCTGTTAGGCCCATACACAAAGGTGATGACCTGAGAAAAATTATCTCTTTGGCCTTAAGAACAAGGGGAGAGAGAGAAAAATCCATGTCCAAACCTCCTCCAGGCTGAAAAGAAAAGAGTCATAGCCGATCAAAATCCCTCCCGAGGCACCTTCTGCATTGCGCGATACCACTTATTGATCATGTGCTGACGTAATGCATTCAAGATCCTGAAATATGGTGCCCTAAGTTTAGTCTTGCTCAGGTAAACTATATCCGCCTTAGCCCCTACCATAGTATTTATAGTGATATGACGCTTGGCCAGTTTACCCAGCCCCCTCACATTCAAAAAAAGGACTATCATTGGTCAACCATGTACTCCCCCACACTCTGCCCCAGGTTCCTCATTAAAAGGTAACTCTCCCTGGTCTCCACTGCAGCTGTGTGTGCACCCCAACCCCGTCTTATTAAGCCCAGTGTTCCCAGATCCTTTGACCATTTTAAGGAAAAAGGTTTGATCTACCCGATCACTGCTGACTCTTAGACCAATAGTATTAGCAATTAAAAGCCAAGCATCATCAAATATACACAGACAAATGGGAATAGAGTAGGCACGTGCTTTCGGCGTCTGAGAACTAATGGCGCGGCTGATCATATCACCGACCAAGGATCTGTCGCCCCAAAGAATTCTGTTGCTTCGGGCTTTTTCAGATTGTATGATTATCACATGCCAATGAACTTTCTTTGCGCCAACCTCTATGTGGTTGCCGAAGCTCTGAAATCAGACCGCTGCCCCCCAAGCTGTTGTCGCTCAAAAGAGTCCCCAGCGCTAAGGTTGTCCCCCAACCCGCTACCACCACCACCCCCTCACTCCCATCCAACTCACTACTCCGTAGTGTGACCACCACTGGCTCGCACTGATCTTTCAAAGGTCCGGACTTTTCGCCGTTAGTGGCTCAGACTGACTCTACCTGACCTCTGTCTCTGTCAACCAAATTGTTTAAAAACTGCAGGTCTGCTACTTGGCCCGTGGGGGGAGTAGCGGGCCCAAGAAATGTAAAAGGTCATTTTGAAAAAACTTTTAAGACTCTGGGCCACTTGTTTCGTGGGAGGAAGTTCCTTGTAAAATTTTCTTGAATCAAATGAAAGATTACAGCGGATTAATACTCCGACTACAAGGGAGGGGAGATGTTTAGATTTGAATCTCCCCTTTGTTTAATGCTGGGTTCTTGATGTGGCGGTGGAAAGTGAATCTTATTTTTCGTTGACCGGGTGAACATCCGGACCTCTGGGAATCCTCTCTTTGGATGGCATACGGAGTAACACAGCCCCTGTCGACCAGGAATCTCAAAGAGATTGTAGGCAAAGATTGACTTGCACGCAGCAAGTTGCTTGAAGAGTTACACTCTCTTTCTTTTTGGTGGAAGTCTCAGTGCTTCTACAGCTCACAGGCGAAATTCTTCTCCAAGAATTATCTGATCAACCGACCCCTTCTCCCTAGCAAACGGGGTTATTTATAGAGGTTTCAGGGGTGAACGTGCCCCCCTAAAAATACTCCATAATTGGGTTAACTTCCTCATTATGTGGGCAGTGATTGACCCAATAACGAGGGCAGTTATAACTGAGACGCGGGATTCGGCCCTCACGCCTTGGTGCTAAAGCAATACTGAGACGCGGGTTTTGACCCTCACGTCTTGGTGCGGCAGTGATACTGAGACGCGGGTTTTGACCATCGCGTCTTGACGCTACAGTGAACGCGGGTTTCGACCCTCGCGTCTTGATGCTGCATTGCCTTGATGTTGTAGTGATGCTGAGATGCAGTTTTGACCCTCGTGTCTTGATGTTATTGTGATGGCTATGATTAGCCCTGCGTCTAAAGTTTAGACTCTACTTTTTGATGACTTGTCTTTAGTGATTTTTAGACAGCCTACAGAACCTCCTCCAAAGTTTTCGATATTCTGCGGTTGACTGGGACGAATTTCGAAATCCTTTGGACTTTGGTTAAGTTCATACTTCTCAGGATTGGACTGACAATCATTTTGAGATGCTCTGAGCTTGATCCTATCTAGAATGCGGTCTTCGTGAGTGTACTGTGAAACCCTTTGAAGCCGCTAGAAATGATCGTAGCGAGTGTCTAAATACACAGTCTAGACCTCCCTAGTGCTCTGAGTTTGTTGTTGGTGTACTTTAAACCAGGGGTAAACAGTCATCTGCTTATGCCAGTGTACTGTTGAACTGAATTGCAGAAGTAAGGACTGAATGCAAGTCCTATAGACACAGTGGTCATGCTGCTTTAAAGACGCGCCTCTTGTAGGATGCGTCTTTTGGGATGAAGACACAGCTTTCGCTCTGTGAAGTAGGCGCGACTTTGGCCTAGTTGAAGAGGCGCGACCTTTAGAGGGACACGATTTTCTGTTGAACACGAATCTGTGTTGTGGGGGCGTTGCCACACGTCCAGCAAAATTGAGGGGATATCTTCTTTTTGGCGCGCGAAGTTTGCGTTGCATTTAATATGCCTGCCACGCGTCAGACAGGGATTAGGCATTGAGCCAAGCACCGTATATCTCTGTGAATCACTGTGCCTATAAAAGACAACAGTCTTTCAAGAGTCATCATTAGACTCTTCTTCTTCGCTGAGCCTTTTAGGGTAAGAAAAGCTTGAAGCTTTTTTCCGTTTTCACCATCTTCAACACCGATTCCATGGTTGCGATGGCACCAAAAGCCAAGCATGTTGCTTCGTCCTCGAAGGCTATCGCTCTTGAGACTTAAATGGGCGGTTCTTCCATGCAGGAGGCCCCTATTTCAGGTAGTACAACCATCTGATCTGGGTTTTCACTATTAAAGGGGCTTATAGAGTTCTTTCAACTCCTAAGTCCCTCTTGAATGTGAACCGCCAAACACAGGGCTCGTGCTCGTGTTTGATCGTCAAACGCGGTTCTTGAATTAGTTGACAAGATGCGAGTTTGATGACTTTTGCATCTTTGCTTCATCAATCTGAGTCCATATCTGTTTGCTGAACGCGGGCCTCATTGAGCCCTGTGTCTTGAGTCAGCACTCAAAAAAAATTTCTAAGTATGAGGAGTTCAGACGTAGACTTCTTATAATTCTTACGTCTTGTAAGATCAGACGCAAGTTTTAATGAACCTCGCGTCTGAATCTTATACTTAGAAATTTTTCTAAGTTCTAGATTTTGGAACGCGGGCTTTATACAAGCCTCGCATTCTTTGAGTCTGGACGCAGATTTTTCTGGTCTCCGCGTCTGGATTCCCCCTGCGTTTGGTTTTCAAACACTTAGCCATTTTCTTTTAGGTTTCTAACCAAGTGTTGTTCTCTTTGCAGTACGTGATTGAGATTTTCCTGCACATAAGAATAAAGAATTTTAGATTTAGAACAAGATGTGCGAGTTGCTCAATTCTAATCCGCGGTAGCAATGGCTATGCGGGTCATGATCCTCAGGGAGGGACTAGCGATGGAAGCGTTTAAGTAAGTTATCTCTTTTTTATTTATTTTGTTATTATAAGGTATTTACAATGAGAAGTATTGTATTTACAATGAGTTGGGAAGAAAAGAATGAGTTGGAGTTGGTGGTCTAAGCTAAAATTACAAAGAAATAAAACTATAACACATACATATCTCTTCTGCCTTGTTTACCTTTGATCCATTTACGATGACTTACCTTGTCTTTGAATGCGTTCAAGTATGGCGTAAGGATCTTCCACCTTCGCGATCTACACTACAAAAAGAAAAGACTAGCAAGAGAAGGCTTGTTCATCTCCATAGGCCATCAAGGGCACTTCTTCGGCTAGGCAGTCTCGAAGCAATCGGATCTCATGGTTTACAAAACATCAGAGAGAAACAATGACATAAAACAAGAATAGAAAAACAAAGATAAAGCAAGAATAGAGAAACAATAAAAAAAGAATAAAAACAAACCAACCTTGAGTAGATTTTATTAACAATGGGGGAAAAGTAAGACTTACACCGATGTCACCTCAGTACGAGTATGAACTTCTTCCTCCATGAAAGCATCCTCCACTCTCAGTTACAAAAATTACAAAAGAAAACGAAAATAAAACCTAACCTACAACTAGAAGAAAGCCTAAAAACCCTAACTTTTAGCTCTGTATTTTCTGTCTGCCCTTCTTGGTTGCACTGCAGGGGTATTTATAGATGCAAAAAGGAAGTAGAGTCCCAGAACGACTCCTCCACGAAAGCGGTTCCCTGGACTCATCCAGATTGCGCGGAAATGCGGCTTGGGCCGCGTTTTCGCGGTCAAGTTAAGTCGGCTGGCCACGCGCTTTCGCGCGTGGGCATCCTCTGGTCTGTCCATCTGGGCGTTTCCTTCTGGAAGTTGAATCTCGACTCTTTATTTTGGTTTTCGGGATAACTTGGGAAGCAAGTTACCCTAAATCCAAATCTTTTATCAACGAATTTGTGATCTTGAATTCTCCTTCTTTGGCTTTTATCCTCATCCTGCAAGTATTTAGGGTTGAATAGAAGTCTATCCTTCCCTCTTCTTTTAGAATTTGCAACTATTGCCCTTAGTAATTGCAATTTTGACTTTGATAATTGCAACTTTTGCATTGGGCTTGAACATGGGCTTTTGGGCTTCTTTTAAGGCTTTATTCCTTTATTTTATTAATCAAGGCCTGCACACGATAAATAATAATATATTAGTAATAGTGCATGATTATATGAATAAATATGAAAATGTGATAGTAAATGTGATGATAAATATGCACTTTTACTACCTATCACACCCCCACACTTATCTTTTTGTTCGTCCTCGAGTAAAAATCAAAAAGAAAAAGAAAAAATAAACTAGCTAACTCACTTTCGTAGGAATCACGATTGCACTTAGCACGTGCAACAAGCCGTTAAACCCCTAGGTTACCCTAGAGGACGAGTATTGTCTCGTGAGGGTTTCAGCGGATTACACCACAAAATCCATTAGAAAGGAAAATATTTGAAATACGTTTGAAGAGACTAAGTAATCTATAAGTTTTTAGGATCATCATTTTTATTCATTCTTAAACTTAGTCTATATATAGTAAATTGTTATCCATTTTACGTAAGGATCAAAATTGAATTTTTGTATAGTCTTTTCGTTACCAAAAATCATATGCATCCTTATGAATTTTTACTAAGAATTCCTTAACTTGGACTCTCATGCCTCTTTATTATTATTATTATTATTTCTTTTTTCTTTTTTTAATATGTATAACTCATCTAATTTTCTTTCGTGTAAGCATGAAGGCTTCTTGAGACCCTCATACCTAACTAATTGACTATTAGATGTGTTAGTACATATAAAAGTAATTTTTTTTAGTTTCCTTAGGCTTTCTAATCCACCCATGTAGCGAACTAAAGTCGGTGCCTCCCAAACCGGTCGGCTTTAGGGCACCGGGTGAGAAAACACCCCGCGGACTTAAGGATTCGAGTGAACTAGGCCACAAAACTAAGGGTTTTATTTCATAAAATCACCTTTAGGCGTGAATACTTATGCTTCTTGAGGCACATGTATCCAGCTTAATCAGTGAATTTCTCTTTTTTTTCTTTTTTTATTATTATTTATTATAGGGCACAAGAGTCTTTGTCTTAGAATCCTAGATATGTAAATATTTACGTATGCATATTTCATTAAGGTAAAAATCAAGACTAATTACTTATTCAATTTTTCCTCCTATACCTAAAATTCAACAATTTATTTATTTTGACCAGTTTTTAGAAATCCTAATCATGATTTTCCTAATTCTTAAGATTAACTTAGATTTCTTTCAAAAGATAAGTCAAAATATTGTCCTTTTTCATTTTTTTATTTTTTCTTTTTTTTTAATATTAGCAAATTTTTGTTAGTTTCTACCTATGTTAGTATGTTAGTAAAGCCTCCCCCCACACTTATCTCATGCATTGTCCTCAATGTATGAATGTATGCATGTATGCATGAAAAAGAAGAAGGGAAGGCAGAAGTTACCTCAAGGTGGTGGTTCCGGTGGTGGTCTAATTGGGCCAAGCGTTGCTACCCAATCAAGATAATGTAATATTTGGAGGAATCCACCAGAAATTTCTGTTGTATAACCCACTAAAATGTATGTATGATCATTTTTTAACAATTCCACCCCCATCAAATTTCCAAATTTCAAAATTATTTTCAGAGTCAATTGTGTCAACCGTGTGAAAAGATGGAATGATTGACTTGGACGTTATAAGTATGGGAACGAATACCGACTCAGGAAAGAAACTTAAATCAAGTAATGGTTCAGGAGTCAGGCTAGGTTCAAGAAGTGGGTCCAAATCAATAAGTTGAAACTTAAGTCCACAATCATCTTCCCACAATGGAATGTGACTCAATATTGGTGATTCAAGTTCAGGAATGATAGGTGTGGGAATCAAATCTGACTCTAAAAGATTACCTAAGTTGGGTAACAAAACAGGAGTCAATAATGATTCGGGATTTGAACTTGATCACAGATTTGAGAATCTAGGTCACATATCTCATTGAGTTCAATATCATAAAAATGAGAACTTGCCAATTTATCCATGGACTTTCAAAATTATAAAATTGGTCAAGTTCAATATGATCATCAAAAATGGGTGATTCAATTTCATGATGAATTGGCACAGGATCCAATGTTGACTCGGGAAAAGTAAAATCAGGTGGAGATACCAGAGTCATTATTGAATCAGGAAGTAAAATTGAATCATCAAGTTGGGGATCATGAATCATATTCATGCTCAAGTTCTATTTCAGGAAAGGAATAACTTGCCAAACTATCAAAAATTGGAGTTTCAGCAAGTTCACATGGTGGTACCGAATTAGAATTTTGTTGTCCAAAGCAACGTGACTCTTCGGCTCTAAGAGAGTGGTCAGAGATATCAGAATTGGCCGAACGGTGAGAACGTAAAGATTGAACCATCAGATCTATTTCATGATCACGAGCTAATCTAGCCTAAGTCATGGTTTTAAGCATCTTTTCATAGTCAATTGGTGCATCATTTTGTGATTGGACTTGAAAAGAGGAAGTGTTGTTGGGACAATCGTGATGAAGCTATGAGTCGGTGGACTCACGCATCATCATGTCTAAGATTGATGGTGATTGTTGATTGGACTCCTGCATACTCATCATTTCCCGATAGATGGTTTTCTATTCTGAATAGGTGGATCTGAGTATGAATCTTAGGAATATTGTGGTCAAGGTGGATATGGAGGACAAGTTGGTTGAAAATTGGACTCGGGGGAAGCGAAACCCCATTAACTCTGTGAAGAGTCAAAAGTGGTATGAAAATTATGGTCATAAGATGGGAGGTATGGGTTATATTTATTCGGATAAGACCATTCCGGCACACTAGATTGGTCAAAATTATGATATGTCGGGTTGGTAATATCCGAAAAAGAAGTTGGTGTGTAATATGGATTCTCATTAAAATTGAAAAAATTGTTGTTATAGGCCATATCACACAAACACAAACAAAGAAAAAGAAAACACAAAAAAAAAGAAAAAAAGAAAAAATTCTAACCTAAGTTAGGGCAGACCTATGACCTAGATGACTCCTAACTGGTTAGACTGTCCACGGGAGGTAGAGTGTAGACTTTGACCACAAGTTAATCAGCCAGGTCAGGGCAAGATTGGTGGGAGGTTTTCCGTCAAAGACGTTCCTTAATTAAGTAACCACCAACCTTCGGGCTTTCGGCCCTCAATCCCCTTCCTAGACACTGATTTGCAGGAGTCAAATTCTAACACTGTTTCCCCTTAGAATAATCTCCTAATTGAGTCCGAGATGTCCCTAGGGCCAACGTCTACTAATTTTTAGTTAGGCTTGGGTTAGTGAGTGAGGGATTGTTTGTGGGCCAAGGAAGGGTGATGAAATCTCCACCTTATCTTATTTATAGGACAAGCCTTAAGTCAATTTAGTGCACGTGTAAAGCAATAGATAAATATTCACTCAAAGCAGAAAATCAGCCAAGGGTGCTTCCTAGTCTATATGCAATGCGAACGTACCTTGTCTCCAGCACTCTTCAACAAAAATTAAAAAAAATTAAATAGACACGTGCCTATATGCAAGAGTCTATTTTTTTTTATTTTTCAACAAATAAGTTACTGTTAATTAGTTAGCAGTATGCAGGGTGATCACAGAAACTATTTAACAGAGCAGACAAATCAAATTTGCAAATTGCAGCAACCTGCAGAAAACTGAATCAGTAATGAACTACTAAGGCCGCGAAAACGCGGCTTTTGCCGCGGAACCGCGGTTCTGTAGTAGGCCCTGTTGCTCTGCCTTCGAGGGCAGAGGCACAGAGTTGCTATATGTCCTTGCTGCTTGTTAGTTTTCCTGTTCTCCAAACCTGCAAACAGAAAGAATAAAAGAATTAGTTATTTATTTTTTTTATTTTTTAGAGAATACTTACCGTCCCTCCCCGGCAACGGCGCCAAAATTTTGATTGAGATTTTCCTGCACATAAGAATAAAGAATTTTAGATTTAGAACAAGATGTGCGAGGTGCTCAATTCTAATCCGCGGTAGCAATGGCTATGTGGGTCGTGATCCTCAGGGAGGGACTAGCGATGGAAGCGTTTAAGTAAGTTATCTCTTTTTTTTTATTTATTTTGTTATTTATAAGGTATTTACAATGAGAAGTATGGTATTTACAATGAGTTGGGAAGAAAAGAATGAGTTGGAGTTGGTGGTCTAAGCTAAAATTACAAAGAAATAAAACTATAACACATACATACCTCTTTTGCCTTGTTTACCTTTGATCCATTTCCGACGACTTACCTTGTCTTTGAAGGCGTTCAAGTATGGCATATAGGATCTTCCACCTTCGCGATCTACACTACAAAAAGAAAAGACTAGCAAGAGAAGGCTTGTTCATCTCCATAGGCCATCAAGGGTACTTCTTCGGCTAGGCAGTCTCGAAGCAATCGGATCTCATGGTTTACAAAACATCAGAGAGAAACAATGACATAGAACAAGAATAGAAAAACAAAGATAAAGCAAGAATAGAGAAACAATAAAACAAGAATAAAAACAAACCAACCTTGAGTAGATTTTATTAACAATGGGGGAAAAGTAAGACTTACACCGATGTCACCTCAGTACAAGTATGAACTTCTTCCTCCATGAAAGCATCCTCCACTCTCAGTTACAAAAATTACAAAAGAAAACGAAAAAAACCTAACCTACAACTAGAAGAAAACCTAAAAACCCTAACTTTTAGCTCTGTATTTTCTGTCTGCCCTTCTTGGTTGCACTGCAGGGGTATTTATAGATGCAAAAGGAAGTGAGTCCCAGAACAACTCCTCCACGAAAGCAGTTCCCTGGACTCATCCAGATTGCCGCGGAAACGCGGCTTGGGCCGCGTTTTCGCGTCCAAGTTAAGTCGGCTGGCCACGCGCTTTCGCGCGTGGCATCCTCTGGTCCGTCCATTTGGGCGTTTCCTTCTGGAAGTTGAATCTCGACTCTTTATTTTGGATTTTCGGGATAACTTGGAAAGCAAGTTACCCTAAATCCAAATCTTTTATCCACGAATTTGTGATCTTGAATTCTCCTTCTTTGGCTTTTATCCTCATGTGCAAGTATTTAGGGTTGAATAGAAGTCTATCCTTCCCTCTTCTTTTAGAATTTGCAACTATTGCCCTTAGTAATTGCAATTTTGACTTTGATAATTGCAACTTTTGCATTGGGCTTGAACATGGGCTTTTGGGCTTCTTTTAAGGCTTTATTCCTTTATTTTATTACTCAAGGCTTGCACACAATAAATAATAAAATATTAGTAATAGTGCATGATTATATGAATAAATATGAAAATGTGATAGTAAATGTGATGATAAATATGCACTTTTTACTACCTATCAGTACGATACTCCTCTAACCCTTTGTCCAAAAATTGCCACTTTGGGCATGTAGGTGACGCTGATCGTAATCTGACCTTCGTGCTGCAGAAAACTGCTCCTGTGATTACTGGTAAGCCAAAGGAGCGAAAGGAGAAGATCTCTAAAGCCAGTGTGATGACCCTCCATGAGATTATCTCTGATGGACTGTTCGAGACAGATTCTCTTACTCCATTACGAAAGCCTATCTTCTTCTTTGGTGACGATATTAACGAGGAAGATAGGATTTTGCACGATGGAGATTATAAGTGGCTCCGTCAGATAGGGGATAGTAGGTTCTTTCTTCCCAATTTGGGGAGAATGTATCCCTATCTTATCTTCAGCATTTGTCTATTCACCGTGCAATGGACTGGGATCTTTCCTGATTTATCTCTGGTATCTCTCTTGGCAGACTAGGTGCTAAAGAAATACACTCTGCAAGCCATGGGAAAGAGGTCTTTGGTTTGTTTCCTGGATTGGTCAGGTCTGAATATCCGAGAGGGGAAACCTCTCAGCTTGGCACCACCTTCATCAACTAGTTCATGAAGGTTAGGGGTGATTTTCCCGTCGACTTCCCCCGCTCGGGTGGGTTCATTCTTCCAACAGATCCTGGTGGGGCAAGATGGTTGGATTTGTCCTTGTCGAACTTGGAGCTCTGCTGGAACAAGTGGGGCTGTACTACCCGATCAGGGCTGTGCAGTATGGCCTCCCGCAAAGCTCCCATAATTTCTATGGCATCCTGGAGCACTATAATCCTTTGACGGGCACATTTTTTACCCCGGTCGGAGAGTTGGGGCTCGCTCTTCATGAGCTGTATGAAGTCTTAGGGCTTGTTATGGGAGATGCCCCGTATGAAGAATACGTTCTGACATATGAAGAACTTCATCTCTTGAAGAAGGAGAGCCCTCAAGTATACGAGACATACTGGGAAGTATTGTGTCACTTCCACATCTGCGGTCAAATAACCTCCTGGAGGGACAGGGGTGTTAAGCAGATGTCCTGGGCGAGCTACCTATTCAACGGTATAAATGAGAAAGATAGCCCAGTGACCAGTCTGGCTCCTTGCACTGACAAAGAAATTGCTGAGAGGATCAATGCCTCTACAAGCTCTTACACCATGGAGTCAAATGAGGATACTTTCAAACCTGACACAGTCTTTGAAAGTTTTCATCATCAAGCTCGAGTTCCCATTTCAAACCGAGCGCTATTGGGGGCTTTCTTATGCTATGGCTGAAGCGTTGTGTGGTGCCAACATTGCCACATGAAGTAATTGTTACCTATGTGGTGTACCCGGCGGTTTTGTTGGCCTATGAAAAGTCTATCACCCTTCTCCCAGCAATGGTGGCTGGAATTCAAAGTGGATTACGGGCTCTGGTTAAAAGCCTGTGCCAAGTGGAGGCCATTGTCGACTCCAAAGGTAGACCAGAGGTTGACTCGGAGGGAAGGCCGAGGGTAAAGACCCCCAGCCCCAGGATCGAGCTTCCATATATGTACTTGATGGCTTGGTACGTTATGCACTGCCCTTCGCTGATGACAGCGGTGCCTCTATCTGAGGGTTTGTCCCTTTTGTGCAGAAGCTAGAGAATTCGAGCTGGTCCAACTACTATATGTTCTTCATTCGGAAATGTATTCTGAACGCTTCGAACTACCAACTCGACCGTTGCTTCCCCGAGATTACTGGTGCATCTTACGGGGATAAATTTTCTGACCTTGCGGGACCAGATGATTCCACAAGACTGCCATCGGGAGTCTTCTGGTGGTTGATTAATATTCAGCCTGGGTATCTGCTCTTTTGGCAAGGGAACTCATGTATGATCGAGTCTTATGTGCCGAGCCGTTTTGCTCGACAGTTCGTCTATGATCAATTATATATTGGTAACCCCAATGCTAATCTCTCCTTCAGCAGGAATTTGTTTGAAGGTGCTCGGGCATGGTATTATAGCATGGCTAGAGGGATAAAAGCTATTTTCAGCTTGCCTCACAAGACGCCCAACTGTTACACTACCCTCAGCTTCTGTACTTGGTACTCTCTGGCTAGCAAGATGCCTGGTTTCACAATAAATACCTCATGCATTAAGAGCATCAAGGCATCTTATAAGGACAAATTGGAGTCCAACAAACGCATGCGAGGTATGGACTGTTGGCCCAAAGGCCTATCACCCTAGTTTTGATGATGATCAACTCATGAAGTTATGTTTACTAATGATCTTGTGTTTAATTAGTGACAGATTCCTTATCAAGATCTTAGTAGGTGTGGAGCTTCAACAAAGGATAAAATGTCAAGTTGGAAGCTAGCACCGGTCGATTCACGAGCCTATGCATCAAGACCACATCTAGAGATGAGCTCGGTGGATTGCATGTGGACCAAGTCAAGAAGATGAGAAGACTTCAAGGGAAGACTTCAAGAAGATGAAGACTTGTGTCTAGGTATAAGATTTTGTTTTTGTTTTAGTTAAAATGTAAAGGAGAGAATAGATTAGTGGATTGCTCAAGTTATATCACACACACACTCTTGATAGAACTCTTTATAAGATTGCTTTCATAAAAGAATTTTTATTTTAGAAAAAGATTTTTCATTTGTCAAAATACATGACTTGGTTTTGGTGATCTATTATATGCATATCCTTTAACCAAAACAAGTTTAGTGCTTTATGTCAAAAACTAGATATTTCATCTTGATTGTGTGGTGGATCATATCCATACACACTTTGCTTTATAAGTTCAAAATATCTTGTTTTTGTATTTTGTGAAGTTATGGAAAAACAAGTTTTAGAAAAACATATTTTTATAAAAACAGTTTTTATTATGATTGAAACTATTTTTCTGGATTTACTGTGAATTTCTGGGATTTTTATTAAGTTAAAAGACCAATCTTTAATCCCATTTTTCTGGTTCTGGCAGTTCTGATTTTTCAGAACTGACAGTGGCCGGTCGACCGGACGTGCACGGACGTGCACGCCTGTGTGCACTGGGGAACAGTCGACCGGACCGTCGACCGCTTAAGAGAGCTTTGCTCTCGGGAAGTATCGGTCGACCGGGCCGGTCGACCGACAGAGAGATTACTCTCTGCTCCAGTGGGTCGGTCGACCGAGCCGGTCGACCGGAGGCTGCAACGGTCACATTTTTGACCGTTGCCGGTCGACCGGACCGGTCGACCGGAAGCTCTGACAGAGCCCAACGGTCAGATTTTTCTGGCCTCTATAAAAGGGGGTTTTGTCATTGTTTTGAGCCAAGATTTTGAGGACTTCTTGAGCCAGTTTTTCTAAGTGATTTCAGAAGTTTTCTCCACAAATAGAGAGCAAATACTTCCCATCTTAAAGGGAGTTTTTATCAAGAGAGTGTAAAAAGTGATTCTTTGAGTTTTCCTCCATAGCTTTCTTTCCTTGCTTTCTCACACAAACACTTGAGCATCCATTGAGCTATTCATCCTATAGGAGAGTGTTGTAGTGAGAGTTTTTTGTAAGGTGATCAAAGTGTTGTGATCACCAAAGAGATTTTACTTTGTACTTTGAGGAGACGGGCAAGTGTGCTCGTTGTGGTGTGGAGTTCGGGTGTGAACTCTTGTGGTGATTTGAGGTGCGGCCTCGACGAGCCGGTGGGCTTGTGGTGTGTAAGGGACTTGGGAGTCCGAGGGCTTGTAGGTGTTGCGGCACCAAGGAGAGATCCGGTGGGATCTTGCATAGTGGAAATCCTTCGTGTGTCGAAGGCGGGGATGTAGAGCAAGTGTGCTCGAACCTCGAAACAAACCCTTTGTGTTTGCGATTGCTCACTCTTGCTCTCTCTCTCTTTTTGTCTCTATTTTATATCTTGCATTCAATTTATTGTGTTCATCTTATATATGCATGATATATTCCCTTGTGCTCATAATTGATATACATACTTGCTTGGGATTGTTGTTAACACTAGTATTCAACCAAGAGAGCCAACGCGGCACCTCAACCCATTCAAGGGGAATCTAGAGGAGCTTGTCCAGAGCCTCGCAAGGGGAATTCGGCAACACTCTTGTGTTATACATAAGTGTTTAATTAAAAGAAGTTTAATTTGGTCATCTTAGTTTAATTCCGCATTATTTGTTCATAAGTGACCATTAGATTAGCCATCACCTATTCACCCCCCCTCTAGGTGATCTTACAATTGGTATCAGAGCCAAGTGCTCTTGATATTGGGTCTAACAACCTAGAGTTAAAGATCCTCTTTTAGGCTAATCACAAGATTTGTACACACAATGGACTTCATGTCACCACCCACCTTTGACATTCTTAACATCCAAATTTGGAAGGTTAAGATGTCTTTGTTCCTCAAAGGACTTGGCCTTAGTGTATATCTTGCCACAACTAATAAAGAATATTGCTTAAATGGTAAGAACATTGAGGCTAATGCAAAAGCCCTACATGCTTTAGTATCTTACTTAGATAATGATTATTTGTCTAAGATGACTAATCTTGATTCGGCTTTTGTAGTATGGAACACCCTCATCTCCCTTGGCGAAAAGGATCTATACTATGCGGGGAGCGATTCGGACGTTGGAAGCGACATCTCCAACGTATGCTACATGGTCCAAGGGGATAACCCCCTTGAGGTAAACTCCGAATCCGAGGATGAGGATGTTAATATGTCATATGATGAGCTCAATACATTTTGCCAATTATTGCTTGAGAAATATGACATGATTAAAAAGAATAATAAAAATTTGAAAAAGGACATTGCTTGCATGCATAATGAACATGACTCATTTAGAGATAATATTGCATGCTTAGAAAAAGATAACAAAAGTTTGAAAAAGAAACTTGATTGCATGCATGTAGAAAATGATTCTTTTAGAAATAAACTTGCATGTTTAGAAAAAGAAAATAAAGATTTGAAAAATGAAAATGTTTCCTTGCTTTCAAAATTGAATGATCTTTGTGAAGGGAACACTATTTTGAAGAATAAGATTGATTTGGTGGAAAAACAAAAGGAAAATGTTTTTCAAGAAAATAAATCTTTGAAAAGAAAATTTGTGAAAAAGAAAAAGGTTTTGTTTCACAAAAGAAAAAGAAAAGTGATTCTATCTCTCATCATGCTTCTCATGCACACATTGATCAAAATGAGATTAAAAATTTGAAAAATAAAATTGATAATTTGAGCTCTAATTTGAGCTCATGTGCATTCAATCATACTAGATTAGAATCCTTGTTTCAAAAGAAACAAGTTCCTCATACTCATGCACATTCACATCATGCACATGCTTATGATGCACATCATGCTCACACTCCCACTCATAAGTATGCTAAGGTGTACATATGTACACATTGTGGCCGCAAAGGCCATTTAGCAAAATTTTGTTATGAAAGGTTAAATGTTCTTATTTTTGATAAAAATAAAAATGCTTGGGTTCCTTACAAGACTAACCCCATAGGACCCAAGAAAATATGGGTACCAAAACCCCACCCCATGTTTTTGATGTAGGTGAGGGATCTCTCAAAACGTGAGAGATTTGGTGCCTTGATAGCGGATGCAATGGACATGATGGACAAACTTTTGGATGCATTGCTATCAAGGAAATTTTTGGTGGGTCAACCACCAAGCTAGGAGCTTTGAAGTTGGTAACAAATTCTAAACTCCTATTTTATTTATGTACATGCTTTTATTTTCATAATATCATTCATAGCATGTTCATGTTTTAAGATTTTATGTGTTTCATGTGGCATTTACATGCTTAAATGTAGAATATGTCAAAACTTGTATTTATACATATATGAATAGTGAACTACAATTGACTCATATATATTTGAACTTCATGCTCATTTGTATCCACTATATGCATGTGTATAGGCTAGTTTTGATGATTCGATCATTTATACTTGTTATGCCTATCTTTGATTTTACTTCATGTATATGTGTGTTTAATTCAAATCTAATAAATATACATGTATACCCTTGAGTCATTTGCCTTCATGCAATATATATTGGACTCTTTTCATATTTGGGATATGTATGCATATTGTTAGAATTGGATAAATCATACATATACCATGAAGATTAGTATTTTTAAATTAAAAAAAATGATTTTTCATTTGTACAACAAAATGTGATTTATGATCTTTTTGAGCTTGAATGACTATTTTCATAAAAATGCTATTTACATGATCTTTTGAACACTCATCTTTATGATACAAAATATTTTTGAGCTTTATGGACTATGAGTGCTTGAACTTTTATGTATTTAGTATTATTCATGGAAAACATTTGACTTTGTATTTTTGAAGGATCTTTAACTAGTTTGTCAAAAATCCATTTAAACTAGTTATCTATTCTTCAAATTGATTCACATAATCTTATTTTTAAATCATATGAATAAATTCTTTTGTATTTTCAAAATTTATTTGATACTTCATGATTTGAATATTAGTTTAAATGTTAGCATTTGTCAACACTTGGATTTACACTTATACACATTATGGATCACAAATAAATCTATATATGATTGGGTTTGAATGCTTATTTGTGCCCATTAGGTGTGCTAGTATAGCCTAAGTTTTGATGATTATTACGTTTTAAACTTGTATTCCCATTTCGGATTTATGCTATGATCGTGTGCTTTCATTTCATGTATATGTTTGTCTTGCCAAAACATTAAGATATACATGGATACCTCTTGAGTCATTTGCCTTTCATGCAAATCTATATATGGACTCAATTGTGTTTTAAGGATATGTATGTATACTTAATGTCTTGTCAAAACATACATATATCTTGAAATATAAATTTTAGTTTTTATAAAAAAAAAAAATTTTGTGATGGATTTCATGATTTCAAAATTTTAAGGAATATTGAGTTTTATTGCTATTTTTCATGATACCATGTTCCACATAACACTATCACACTCACTTCTTTTTGATATGGACTTTATGGATAGAGTGTTTTTTAGTGCCATGTGATTTACTTGTGAAAAACCTTTTGATTTATTCCTTGGTTGAAGGATTTCTTACTAGTTGTTAAACATTTCCATTTAACTAGTTCGAATTCTTCAAGTGGTAGATTATGTGATATATACACCTAAGCTTATTTTTCTATTGGTATTATTGGTTATTTGCAATTGGTATCAATATGAACCTTTTTGGTATATACTCATATTTTGCTTTTCCTATATATGTATGTATCCATCTCAATTGATATAATTTCTTCATACATATATATGATAGTTTTTGTGCTTGTTTTACAATTGGTATCTTTTGAAGCACAAAGATTGTTGATGCTAAGCTTAATTAGAATTTCAAATTGGTATCCCATAATAAGCTTGTGCATTGTGTTTTGAAATTAGTATCAAAAACTCAAAAATTTTTTAAGAAAAATTCAAAATTTTTGATTTGTATTGTCTATATGCAAGGAGAGCTTAACATCTCTTCCATATGTAGATTCATGTTGAGTGTATTGTGTATTGAGAAGCTTAACATCTTTTCTTTATGTGGTACACGTGTGTAGGGGGAGCTTCACATCTCCTCTTATGCATTACATAATATGTGTTATGTGAATTGGGGCTTATCATCCCTTCTTCATGTAATGCATATGTGTAGGGAAGCTAACTTAGCGTCTTCCTCTTCATGAATTTATATCGCATATAAATTTTATTGATTGATTTGATTACCCCTCTTTGATTTCTTTGTTTTTGACAAAAAGGGGGAGAAAATTTGTTTGATGTATTTTTACTTTGAACCCTTTGTTGATGATTGACAAAAAGGGGGAGAAGTATTTGTAAGTATTTGTGATATATGCATGTCTTCCTTGCTTAAGGGGGAGTAAGATTTATGTTTTATGCATATATGTCTTTGATTTGCAAATAGGAGAAAAAGATTTGATTTCAGATTTGATTTATATGATTGCATCTCCTACATTTGCATACATGTCATATGCTTCATTGCCATATCTTATTATTTATGTCTATGCATGAGTTAAGGGGGAGCTTCTTTGAAGCTTTACTTAATCCATGCATATATAACGTCATGAGTTTTGTCATCATCAAAAAGGGGGAGATTGTTGGCCCAAAGGCCTATCACCCTAGTTTTGATGATGATCAACTCATGAAGTTATGTTTACTAATGATCTTGTGTTTAATTAGTGACAGATTCCTTATCAAGATCTTAGTAGGTGTGGAGCTTCAACAAAGGATAAAATGTCAAGTTGGAAGCTAGCACCGGTCGATTCACGAGCCTATGCATCAAGACCACATCTAGAGATGAGCTCGGTGGATTGCATGTGGACCAAGTCAAGAAGATGAGAAGACTTCAAGGGAAGACTTCAAGAAGATGAAGACTTGTGTCTAGGTATAAGATTTTGTTTTTGTTTTAGTTAAAATGTAAAGGAGAGAATAGATTAGTGGATTGCTCAAGTTATATCACACACACACTCTTGATAGAACTCTTTATAAGATTGCTTTCATAAAAGAATTTTTATTTTAGAAAAAGATTTTTCATTTGTCAAAATACATGACTTGGTTTTGGTGATCTATTATATGCATATCCTTTAACCAAAACAAGTTTAGTGCTTTATGTCAAAAACTAGATATTTCATCTTGATTGTGTGGTGGATCATATCCATACACACTTTGCTTTATAAGTTCAAAATATCTTGTTTTTGTATTTTGTGAAGTTATGGAAAAACAAGTTTTAGAAAAACATATTTTTATAAAAACAGTTTTTATTATGATTGAAACTATTTTTCTGGATTTACTGTGAATTTCTGGGATTTTTATTAAGTTAAAAGACCAATCTTTAATCCCATTTTTCTGGTTCTGGCAGTTCTGATTTTTCAGAACTGACAGTGGCCGGTCGACCGGACGTGCACGCCTGTGTGCACTGGGGAACGGTCGACCGGACCGGTCGACCGCTTAAGAGAGCTTTGCTCTCGGGAAGTATCGGTCGACCGGGCCGGTCGACCGACAGAGAGATTACTCTCTGCTCCAGTGGGTCGGTCGACCGAGCCGGTCGACCGGAGGCTGCAACGGTCACATTTTTGACCGTTGCCGGTCGACCGGACCGGTCGACCGGAAGCTCTGACAGAGCCCAACGGTCAGATTTTTCTGGCCTCTATAAAAGGGGGTTTTGTCATTGTTTTGAGCCAAGATTTTGAGGACTTCTTGAGCCAGTTTTTCTAAGTGATTTCAGAAGTTTTCTCCACAAAATAGAGAGCAAATACTTCCCATCTTAAAGGAGTTTTTATCAAGAGAGTGTAAAAAGTGATTCTTTGAGTTTTCCTCCATAGCTTTCTTTCCTTGCTTTCTCACACAAACACTTGAGCATCCATTGAGCTATTCATCCTATAGGAGAGTGTTGTAGTGAGAGTTTTTTGTAAGGTGATCAAAGTGTTGTGATCACCAAAGAGATTTTACTTTGTACTTTGAGGAGACGGGCAAGTGTGCTCGTTGTGGTGTGGAGTTCGGGTGTGAACTCTTGTGGTGATTTGAGGTGCGGCCTCGACGAGCCGGTGGGCTTGTGGTGTGTAAGGGACTTGGGAGTCCGAGGGCTTGTAGGTGTTGCGGCACCAAGGAGAGATCCGGTGGGATCTTGCATAGTGGAAATCCTTCGTGTGTCGAAGGCGGGGATGTAGAGCAAGTGTGCTCGAACCTTGAAACAAACCCTTTGTGTTTGCGATTGCTCACTCTTGCTCTCTCTCTCTCTTTTTGTCTCTATTTTATATCTTGCATTCAATTTATTGTGTTCATCTTATATATGCATGATATATTCCCTTGTGCTCATAATTGATATACATACTTGCTTGGGATTGTTGTTAACACTAGTATTCAACCAAGAGAGCCAACGCGGCACCTCAACCCATTCAAGGGGAATCTAGAGGAGCTTGTCCAGAGCCTCGCAAGGGGAATTCGGCAACACTCTTGTGTTATACATAAGTGTTTAATTAAAAGAAGTTTAATTTGGTCATCTTAGTTTTAATTCCGCATTATTTGTTCATAAGTGACCATTAGATTAGCCATCACCTATTCACCCCCCCTCTAGGTGATCTTACAATTGGTATCAGAGCCAAGTGCTCTTGATATTGGGTCTAACAACCTAGAGTTAAAGATCCTCTTTTAGGCTAATCACAAGATTTGTACACACAATGGACTTCATGTCACCACCCACCTTTGACATTCTTAACATCCAAATTTGGAAGGTTAAGATGTCTTTGTTCCTCAAAGGACTTGGCCTTAGTGTATATCTTGCCACAACTAATAAAGAATATTGCTTAAATGGTAAGAACATTGAGGCTAATGCAAAAGCCCTACATGCTTTAGTATCTTGCTTAGATAATGATTATTTGTCTAAGATGACTAATCTTGATTCGGCTTTTGTAGTATGGAACACCCTCATCTCCCTTGGCGAAAAGGATCTATACTATGCGGGGAGCGATTCGGACGTTGGAAGCGACATCTCCAACGTATGCTACATGGTCCAAGGGGATAACCCCCTTGAGGTAAACTCCGAATCCGAGGATGAGGATGTTAATATGTCATATGATGAGCTCAATACATTTTGCCAATTATTGCTTGAGAAATATGACATGATTAAAAAGAATAATAAAAATTTGAAAAAGGACATTGCTTGCATGCATAATGAACATGACTCATTTAGAGATAATATTGCATGCTTAGAAAAAGATAACAAAAGTTTGAAAAAGAAACTTGATTGCATGCATGTAGAAAATGATTCTTTTAGAAATAAACTTGCATGTTTAGAAAAGAAAATAAAGATTTGAAAAATGAAAATGTTTCCTTGCTTTCAAAATTGAATGATCTTTGTGAAGGGAACACTATTTTGAAGAATAAGATTGATTTGGTGGAAAAACAAAAGGAAAATGTTTTTCAAGAAAATAAATCTTTGAAAAGAAAAATTTGTGAAAAAGAAAAAGGTTTTGTTTCACAAAAGAAAAAGAAAAGTGATTCTATATCTCATCATGCTTCTCATGCACACATTGATCAAAATGAGATTAAAAATTTGAAAAATAAAATTGATAATTTGAGCTCTAATTTGAGCTCATGTGCATTCAATCATACTAGATTAGAATCCTTGTTTCAAAAGAAACAAGTTCCTCATACTCATGCACATTCACATCATGCACATGCTTATGATGCACATCATGCTCACACTCCCACTCATAAGTTTGCTAAGGTGTACATATATACACATTGTGGCCGCAAAGGCCATTTAGCAAAATTTTGTTATGAAAGGTTAAATGTTCTTATTTTTGATAAAAATAAAAATGCTTGGGTTCCTTACAAGACTAACCCCATAGGACCCAAGAAAATATGGGTACCAAAACCCCCACCCCATGTTTTTGATGTAGGTGAGGGATCTCTCAAAACGTGAGAGATTTGGTGCCTTGATAGCGGATGCAATGGACATGATGGACAAACTTTTGGATGCATTGCTATCAAGGAAATTTTTGGTGGGTCAACCACCAAGCTAGGAGCTTTGAAGTTGGTAACAAATTCTAAACTCCTATTTTATTTATGTACATGCTTTTATTTTCATAATATCATTCATAGCATGTTCATGTTTTAAGATTTTATGTGTTTCATGTGGCATTTACATGCTTAAATGTAGAATATGTCAAAACTTGTATTTATACATATATGAATAGTGAACTACAATTGACTCATATATATTTGAACTTCATGCTCATTTGTATCCACTATATGCATGTGTATAGGCTAGTTTTGATGATTCGATCATTTATACTTGTTATGCCTATCTTTGATTTTACTTCATGTATATGTGTGTTTAATTCAAATCTAATAAATATACATGTATACCCTTGAGTCATTTGCCTTCATGCAATATATATTGGACTCTTTTCATATTTGGGATATGTATGCATATTGTTAGAATTGGATAAATCATACATATACCATGAAGATTAGTATTTTTAAATAAAAAAATGATTTTTCATTTGTACAACAAAATGTGATTTATGATCTTTTTGAGCTTGAATGACTATTTTCATAAAAATGCTATTTACATGATCTTTTGAACACTCATCTTTATGATACAAAATATTTTTGAGCTTTATGGACTATGAGTGCTTGAACTTTTATGTATTTAGTATTATTCATGGAAAACATTTGACTTTATATTTTGAAGGATCTTTAACTAGTTTGTCAAAAATCCATTTAAACTAGTTATCTATTCTTCAAATTGATTCACATAATCTTATTTTTAAATCATATGAATAAATTCTTTTGTATTTTCAAATTTATTTGATGCTTCATGATTTGAATATTAGTTTAAATGTTAGCATTTGTCAACACTTGGATTTACACTTATACACATTATGGATCACAAATAAATCTATATATGATTGGGTTTGAATGCTTATTTGTGCCCATTAGGTGTGCTAGTATAGCCTAAGTTTTGATGATTATTACGTTTTAAACTTGTATTCCCATTTCGGATTTATGCTATGATCGTGTGCTTTCATTTCATGTATATGTTTGTCTTGCCAAAACATTAAGATATACATGGATACCTCTTGAGTCATTTGCCTTTCATGCAAATCTATATATGGACTCAATTGTGTTTTAAGGATATGTATGTATACTTAATGTCTTGTCAAAACATACATATATCTTGAAATATAAATTTTAGTTTTTAATAAAAAATTTTTTTTTTGTGATGGATTTCATGATTTCAAAATTTTAAGGAATATTGAGTTTTATTGCTATTTTTCATGATACCATGTTCCACATAACACTATCACACTCACTTCTTTTTGATATGGACTTTATGGATAGAGTGTTTTTAGTGCCATGTGATTTACTTGTGAAAAACCTTTTGATTTATTCCTTGGTTGAAGGATTTCTTACTAGTTGTTAAACATTTCCACTTAACTAGTTCGAATTCTTCAAGTGGTAGATTATGTGATATATACACCTAAGCTTATTTTTCTATTGGTATTATTGGTTATTTGCAATTGGTATCAATATGAACCTTTTTGGTATATACTCATATTTTGCTTTTCTTATATATGTATGTATCCATCTCAATTGATATAATTTCTTCATACATATATATGATAGTTTTTGTGCTTGTTTTACAATTGGTATCTTTTGAAGCACAAAGATTGTTGATGCTAAGCTTAATTAGAATTTCAAATTGGTATCCCATAATAAGCTTGTGCATTGTGTTTTGAAATTAGTATCAAAAACTCAAAAATTTTTAAGAAAAATTCAAATTTTTGATTTGTATTGTCTATATGCAAGGAGAGCTTAACATCTCTTCCATATGTAGATTCATGTTGAGTGTATTGTGTATTGAGAAGCTTAACATCTTTTCTTTATGTGGTACACGTGTGTAGGGGGAGCTTCACATCTCCTCTTATGCATTACATAATATGTGTTATGTGAATTGGGGCTTATCATCCCTTCTTCATGTAATGCATATGTGTAGGGAAGCTAACTTAGCGTCTTCCTCTTCATGAATTTATATCGCATATAAATTTTATTGATTGATTTGATTACCCCTCTTTGATTTCTTTGTTTTTGACAAAAAGGGGGAGAAAATTTGTTTGATGTATTTTACTTTGAACTCTTTGTTGATGATTGATAAAATGGGGGAGAAGTATTTGTAAGTATTTGTGATATATGCATGTCTTCCTTGCTTAAGGGGAGTAAGATTTATGTTTTATGCATATATGTCTTTGATTTGCAAATAGGAGAAAAAGATTTGATTTCAGATTTGATTTATATGATTGCATCTCCTACATTTGCATACATGTCATATGCTTCATTGCCATATCTTATTATTTATGTCTATGCATGAGTTAAGGGGGAGCTTCTTTGAAGCTTTACTTTAATCCATGCATATATAACGTCATGAGTTTTGTCATCATCAAAAAGGGGGAGATTGTTGGCCCAAAGGCCTATCACCCTAGTTTTGATGATGATCAACTCATGAAGTTATGTTTACTAATGATCTTGTGTTTAATTAGTGACAGATTCCTTATCAAGATCTTAGTAGGTGTGGAGCTTCAACAAAGGATAAAATGTCAAGTTGGAAGCTAGCACAGGTCGATTCACGAGCCTATGCATCAAGACCACATCTAGAGATGAGCTCGGTGGATTGCATGTGGACCAAGTCAAGAAGATGAGAAGACTTCAAGGAAGACTTCAAGAAGATGAAGACTTGTGTCTAGGTATAAGATTTTGTTTTGTTTTAGTTAAAATGTAAAGGAGAGAATAGATTAGTGGATTGCTCAAGTTATATCACACACACACTCTTGATAGAACTCTTTATAAGATTGCTTTCATAAAAGAATTTTTATTTTAGAAAAAGATTTTTCATTTGTCAAAATACATGACTTGGTTTTGGTGATCTATTATATGCATATCCTTTAACCAAAACAAGTTTAGTGCTTTATGTCAAAAACTAGATATTTCATCTTGATTGTGTGGTGGATCATATCCATACACACTTTGCTTTATAAGTTCAAAATATCTTGTTTTCGTATTTTGTGAAGTTATGGAAAAACAAGTTTTAGAAAAACATATTTTTATAAAAAACAGTTTTTATTATGATTGAAACTATTTTTCTGGATTTACTGTGAATTTCTGGGATTTTTATTAAGTTAAAAGACCAATCTTTAATCCCATTTTTCTGGTTCTGGCAGTTCTGATTTTTCAGAACTGACAGTGGCCGGTCGACCGGACGTGCACGGACGTGCACGCCTGTGTGCACTGGGGAACGGTCGACCGGACCGGTCGACCGCTTAAGAGAGCTTTGCTCTCGGGAAGTATCGGTCGACCGGGCCGGTCGACCGACAGAGAGATTACTCTCTGCTCCAGTGGGTCGGTCGACCGAGCCGGTCGACCGGAGGCTGCAACGGTCACATTTTTGACCGTTGCCGGTCGACCGGACCGGTCGACCGGAAGCTCTGACAGAGCCCAACGGTCAGATTTTTCTGGCCTCTATAAAAGGGGGTTTTGTCATTGTTTTGAGCCAAGATTTTGAGGACTTCTTGAGCCAGTTTTTCTAAGTGATTTCAGAAGTTTTCTCCACAAAATAGAGAGCAAATACTTCCCATCTTAAAGGGAGTTTTTATCAAGAGAGTGTAAAAAGTGATTCTTTGAGTTTTCCTCCATAGCTTTCTTTCCTTGCTTTCTCACACAAACACTTGAGCATCCATTGAGCTATTCATCCTATAGGAGAGTGTTGTAGTGAGAGTTTTTTGTAAGGTGATCAAAGTGTTGTGATCACCAAAGAGATTTTACTTTGTACTTTGAGGAGACGGGCAAGTGTGCTCGTTGTGGTGTGGAGTTCGGGTGTGAACTCTTGTGGTGATTTGAGGTGCGGCCTCGACGAGCCGGTGGGCTTGTGGTGTGTAAGGGACTTGGGAGTCCGAGGGCTTGTAGGTGTTGCGGCACCAAGGAGAGATCCGGTGGGATCTTGCATAGTGGAAATCCTTCGTGTGTCGAAGGCGGGGATGTAGAGCAAGTGTGCTCGAACCTCGAAACAAACCCTTTGTGTTTGCGATTGCTCACTCTTGCTCTCTCTCTCTCTTTTTGTCTCTATTTTATATCTTGCATTCAATTTATTGTGTTCATCTATATATGCATGATATATTCCCTTGTGCTCATAATTGATATACATACTTGCTTGGGATTGTTGTTAACACTAGTATTCAACCAAGAGAGCCAACGCGGCACCTCAACCCATTCAAGGGGAATCTAGAGGAGCTTGTCCAGAGCCTCGCAAGGGGAATTCGGCAACACTCTTGTGTTATACATAAGTGTTTAAATAAAAGAAGTTTAATTTGGTCATCTTAGTTTTAATTCCGCATTATTTGTTCATAAGTGACCATTAGATTAGCCATCACCTATTCACCCCCCTCTAGGTGATCTTACAATTGGTATCAGAGCCAAGTGCTCTTGATATTGGGTCTAACAACCTAGAGTTAAAGATCCTCTTTTAGGCTAATCACAAGATTTGTACACACAATGGACTTCATGTCACCACCCACCTTTGACATTCTTAACATCCAAATTTGGAAGGTTAAGATGTCTTTGTTCCTCAAAGGACTTGGCCTTAGTGTATATCTTGCCACAACTAATAAAGAATATTGCTTAAATGGTAAGAACATTGAGGCTAATGCAAAAGCCCTACATGCTTTAGTATCTTGCTTAGATAATGATTATTTGTCTAAGATGACTAATCTTGATTCGGCTTTTGTAGTATGGAACACCCTCATCTCCCTTGGCGAAAAGGATCTATACTATGCGGGGAGCGATTCGGACGTTGGAAGCGACATCTCCAACGTATGCTACATGGTCCAAGGGGATAACCCCCTTGAGGTAAACTCCGAATCCGAGGATGAGGATGTTAATATGTCATATGATGAGCTCAATACATTTTGCCAATTATTGCTTGAGAAATATGACATGATTAAAAAGAATAATAAAAATTTGAAAAAGGACATTGCTTGCATGCATAATGAACATGACTCATTTAGAGATAATATTGCATGCTTAGAAAAAGATAACAAAAGTTTGAAAAAGAAACTTGATTGCATGCATGTAGAAAATGATTCTTTTAGAAATAAACTTGCATGTTTAGAAAAAGAAAATAAAGATTTGAAAAATGAAAATGTTTCCTTGCTTTCAAAATTGAATGATCTTTGTGAAGGGAACACTATTTTGAAGAATAAGATTGATTTGGTGGAAAAACAAAAGGAAAATGTTTTTCAAGAAAATAAATCTTTGAAAAGAAAAATTTGTGAAAAAGAAAAAGGTTTTGTTTCATAAAAGAAAAAGAAAAGTGATTCTATATCTCATCATGCTTCTCATGCACACATTGATCAAAATGAGATTAAAAATTTGAAAAATAAAATTGATAATTTGAGCTCTAATTTGAGCTCATGTGCATTCAATCATACTAGATTAGAATCCTTGTTTCAAAAGAAACAAGTTCCTCATACTCATGCACATTCACATCATGCACATGCTTATGATGCACATCATGCTCACACTCCCACTCATAAGTATGCTAAGGTGTACATATGTGCACATTGTGGCCGCAAAGGCCATTTAGCAAAATTTTGTTATGAAAGGTTAAATGTTCTTATTTTTGATAAAAATAAAAATGCTTGGGTTCCTTACAAGACTAACCCCATAGGACCCAAGAAAATATGGGTACCAAAACCCCCACCCCATGTTTTTGATGTAGGTGAGGGATCTCTCAAAACGTGAGAGATTTGGTGCCTTGATAGCGGATGCAATGGACATGATGGACAAACTTTTGGATGCATTGCTATCAAGGAAATTTTTGGTGGGTCAACCACCAAGCTAGGAGCTTTGAAGTTGGTAACAAATTCTAAACTCCTATTTTATTTATGTACATGCTTTTATTTTCATAATATCATTCATAGCATGTTCATGTTTTAAGATTTTATGTGTTTCATGTGGCATTTACATGCTTAAATGTAGAATATGTCAAAACTTGTATTTATACATATATGAATAGTGAACTACAATTGACTCATATATATTTGAACTTCATGCTCATTTGTATCCACTATATGCATGTGTATAGGCTAGTTTTGATGATTCGATCATTTATACTTGTTATGCCTATCTTTGATTTTACTTCATGTATATGTGTGTTTAATTCAAATCTAATAAATATACATGTATACCCTTGAGTCATTTGCCTTCATGCAATATATATTGGACTCTTTTCATATTTGGGATATGTATGCATATTGTTAGAATTGGATAAATCATACATATACCATGAAGATTAGTATTTTTAAATAAAAAAAATGATTTTTCATTTGTACAACAAAATGTGATTTATGATCTTTTTGAGCTTGAATGACTATTTTCATAAAAATGCTATTTACATGATCTTTTGAACACTCATCTTTATGATACAAAATATTTTTGAGCTTTATGGACTATGAGTGCTTGAACTTTTATGTATTTAGTATTATTCATGGAAAACATTTGACTTTGTATTTTTGAAGGATCTTTAACTAGTTTGTCAAAAATCCATTTAAACTAGTTATCTATTCTTCAAATTGATTCACATGATCTTATTTTTAAATCATATGAATAAATTCTTTTGTATTTTCAAAATTTATTTGATGCTTCATGATTTGAATATTAGTTTAAATGTTAGCATTTGTCAACACTTGGATTTACACTTATACACATTATGGATCACAAATAAATCTATATATGATTGGGTTTGAATGCTTATTTGTGCCCATTAGGTGTGCTAGTATAGCCTAAGTTTTGATGATTATTACGTTTTAAACTTGTATTCCCATTTCGGATTTATGCTATGATCGTGTGCTTTCATTTCATGTATATGTTTGTCTTGCCAAAACATTAAGATATACATGGATACCTCTTGAGTCATTTGCCTTTCATGCAAATCTATATATGGACTCAATTGTGTTTTAAGGATATGTATGTATACTTAATGTCTTGTCAAAACATACATATATCTTGAAATATAAATTTTGGTTTTTAATTAAAAAAAATTTTTTGTGATGGATTTCATGATTTCAAAATTTTAAGGAATATTGAGTTTTATTGCTATTTTTCATGATACCATGTTCCACATAACACTATCGCACTCACTTCTTTTTGATATAGACTTCATGGATAGAGTGTTTTTTAGTATTGACGCAGAAGGTAGTACAGTTCAAACTTCGACTGGGGAACCCGATATCGCAAGGTTTGCTGTTACTCTTGTCGTAGTGGAGGCCGCTACGACAATAACCGTCCCGGAGGTATCGGTGACCACCTCAGTACCTGACGAACCTATCGTCGGCCTCACTTATGTACAAGATGAACTGATTCTCATCTCTCACCCTGTCATGGAAAGGGGCTCCGGGAGTACATCAGCAGGGTTATCTCTAGCTAATGACATGATGGAAGAGCTGGCACGTCAAATGGTGCAGCAATTTTTTACTTCCATGAGATCTTGTATTGACCTCATCCATTCTGGGAGTAGCACTCTCGAGTTTGCCTGAATACTTCTCGAAAATCAAATCCAGAACATGGTCATACTGGGAGTCCTTCGCAGGCTAAGGCATGCCTGATGCTGGTAGAGCAGCTGGGAAGCCATCTGAAGAAGCTCAAGTCTCTTGAAAATGCTGGTTCAGTAGATGAGGCTCGGATAACCCTGAATAAGCTTCTTGCCGCTCAAGAACATGAGCGAAAGGAGATGGAGGAACAAATAGCTGAAGAGATCCGCCATCTCCAGTATTTCCAAGCTGACCACCAAAGGCTGATTCGTGATTCCAAGGAATCTGAAATCATCATACAGAGTGCAGAGCAGGTTATTGCCACTGCTCAAGCTACCATAGCCAGGGCACAAGCCTTGATCGAGGCCAATGAGCAGAAGCTTATCGCTGCTAGAAAAAGGCTGGAGGAGCTGGAAACTGTCAAGACACAGGCTGAAGAAAACCTCTCTGCTCATTCCTCCAGGTTAGAGTCTCTTCAAGCACAACTGGCTGCGAAGAGATTTTTGTCTGAGGAGGAGCTGCGGGTCCAAGCTCTGATGGAGGCTGAAAAGGCACGTCAGCATGAGATGCATCATCTCCGGGAACAAATCTGTTCTTTGGCGAAGCAAGATTATTAGCCTTCTTCTCCTCTTTGTATTTGTTCACTCCCTTTTTTTTAAAAACACTCTATTTGTCAAGAGTGTCTGTATCACTTTTACTATTTTTGAATCAAATAATAAAAGTTTTCAAATTTTTGCTCCATCTTCATCCCTTCAAATTTTTGCTCGCAGTCGATGAACTCAATTTTCATAACTGTAGTCTTTGACTGTTTATAAAACGTAGTCTTTAGTCGGCCATGAACAACAAACTCAGGCTAAACTGAGCTCTTGAGTGAGACGCGGTTTTCATTCATAATGGAGAAGCGACCCTGGGGGACGCGACCCTAAGTCATTACTGAAGACGCCGTTCAAGCTTATCAAGGAAGACGCACAAACCTTCCTTTCCGATTAAGGGCGCAGCTTAGCTTAAGGACAAAAGAGCGTTGTTCTGAAACGCAAATTTGTGTTATTCAATAAAGGGGACGCGGCCTTCAAATTTATGAAAGGATGTGGCCCATAGACACGGCCTTCATGTTTATGAAAGGATGCAGACCCATAGACGCGGCCCTTTATTCTGTCAGGATGCAGTGGAAGTGCGATCTTAGACTCCTCAAAAACTGATGCATGGATCCCAGATAATTGATGGGGACGTGGCACTGGCTCAATAGAGACGCATCTCTGGACCCTTGATAAGGCGCAAACTCAGCCTGTATTGAGTTTATGATAAAGACACGACTGTAATCTCGCAATAGAGACGCAGTTCCGGGCTCCTCGTGAATGACATAGGCCTTCTTTGAGGACGCAAGCTTCGGAACGCAGCTTTCAAGTTGATGCGGACTCAGGATCCAATTCGATGAGGAGACGCAGCTCTGAATCACTCTCAGAAATGCGATTGCGGGTCTCTTAGCAGAAATGAAAGGAACGCAGCCTTTAGGTTTATGAAAGGACGCGGATCTCAGGACGCGACCTTTCAATCTGTGCTTGACGCAACCTTCTAAGCTTTACATGTAGCTCGTTTTAAAGATTTTGTTAGACCTTTAAATGCCAAGTCGCCGTTGATGATTAGGGACACGTGTCCTCCGACATTTCCCGAAACGGCAATCCACGCGTCAGCTCTTCATTGGGCTTTGACGTTAATATTTTTAAATGCCAAGTCGGCGTTGACGATTGGGGACTTGCGTCCTTGACGTTTCCCGAAACGGCAATCCACATGTCAGCTCTTTACTGGGCTTCGATGTGCGTGCGGGAATTAAGGCTGATGGCTCTAATTTTACGCCATTAATTACAGGCCTTATGGGTTGCCTATAAATAGGCCTCGCCCCCTTAATAGTCCATTGCTTAGACTGTTTTCCCTTGAGAGCAGGCGCTCTAAAGGTTTTCATCTTGACTTAATCTTCTTCTTTCAATGGGATGTGCCTTAATGGATAGTGAAGACCCAAAGCTTTCATGCTTTTCCTTAATCTCCCTGTAAATTATCACTGTCAAGTGATTTCAAGATCAAAAAGCGTCCCTCTGAGTACCTTTTATACCCGCGCCTTGATGCAGAAAGTTTAACCTCTAGAGGGTTCTTCTGTGGGTAGGAATTAATTGTCACCATGAAATACTCAGCCCAACATGAGTTTCGATTTTGCTACCCCTTGAAGAGATTCACCCTCTTGACCTTCTCTTGAAGCCTAACTGGTGCGCTCATTATTTGAAAGTCGCGACTTTTAGACTTCTTGATGAAGCGCGAATTGATTAAGTCTGAACTCTAACTTAAAGTCCTTTGGACGCAAGTGTGATGAACTCTGTACCTGGACTGTGAGACGCGAGCTTTGCATATAGAGCTCGCGTTTAAGGTTATTGACTTCAAAGAACTTTAATTCTGGTCAAGGGCTTCAGACTTGGATGTAGCAACCCTTATTTCTCAAATAAGGATGTGGCAACTTTCGCGTCTGGTTCCCTTTGCATCAATTATTTTGGACGCAGGTCTAACACTAGACCGCGTTCAGATCTGTGTGTATCTAAAATCCACAACTTCGATGGCGTCTGTTTCTATCCAACAGAATTTTGACTTTCTGCGTGGGTCATCCCTGCGTCTGAAGTTTACAGTTATAGTCACGTCTGTTCTTCAATCTTTCTGTTTCAGAATTCTAACCTTCTAGTTTTTACTTCTCGCAGGTAGCCTCAATCATCCTTTCGCATATTCGCTGGGCCCTTGGGAGAATTATTAGCCAGCGAACTTGTTTAATGGTTGACCATTGGAGGAGAAGTCACGGCTCTTGTTTATGGGAGACGAGGATTTGCGCGACTGATGACATCCGTCAAGACCTCATTGGACATAATGCATCGACAGTACCACCGGGCTCGTGATCGTCACAGTGGGTATGGCGGTGGATATGGTGGTGGGTATGGTCCTCTTGCAGGTCACTGGAAAGAGGACGTCACCTGTAAGGTCTTGGATTCTCCCTTCACCAGTCTTACCCCAGAAGTGACATCGACGAAAAATCCATGCTCATTGGATGACTTCTTGGTGGTAGAGATGTTCATCAATGAAGGGCCATGACCTATACCAGTTAGTCAGGTGGAATTAAAAGGTCTTGCTATATTTTAACCTCAAGAAACACCGTCTTGGCCAACAATGGACTCCTTCGATGTTTACGTCATGCATCATGATGTAATCAGCATCCGATCGTCACCATAGTGCTCAGCCCTTCTTTGGCGCCCTTAGACATCTTGTATTTGGAGTGGTGAGCATGCTTCAAAACGTGAGCGCAACCTTTTACTGAGAGAGAGGGACTTCTTTGTACTCTTTTATTGTAACACTCAATCTTGTTGTATAAGAGCGTCTTGTATCACTTTCATATGTCTGGACATAAATAAAAGTGACACTTTTTTCCTTGGCTTCTTCTATTGTCTTGAATTCCTTTTTTGTATTGAAAATTAGATGAATAGAAGTAAAGGATCTTTGGCTAGCTAAAAATATGATAATACTCCTAACGAGTCAAAGTTTGTAGGAAAATCCTATTTCAGGAAATTCAACAATGCTGTCAGAGGTGTGATATTAACTTGACAGAAATAAGATAATTCTTGTGGACCTGCCAATCTATAAATGAGAATGACAAGTGAAATTTGTACCCCCAGGGAGGATGAGTTTTCATCAGAGGTTCGGTGTTAACTTGACTAAGACTCAGTTGGAGATTTAATGAAAACACTGTTAACGGTGTAATATTAACCGACTTGTTATTCTATTGACGAGAATAACAAGTGAGACCAGACTCACGGGGAATCTAGGAGGACTTTTTTCGTTAGAGGTGTGATATTAACTTAACAAGTTGAATATAGTCTTGTCAGAAGTGTGATGTTAACTCGACAAGGGTGTGAGTCAGAGGTGTGATATTAACTTAACTCAAGAGTGTTCCAGCTACATTTGAGAAAGCTGAACGTGTCACTGTCATAGGTGTAATGTTTAACTTGACAATGAGGGTAATGCTAGAGGTATAATTTTAAACTTGGCATTAATCATCTCGACTTTGACAAGGAAGTCCGAGGGAAAGTCATGGCCATAGGAGTATTGTTGAACTTAGCAATGACCTGGATGCTAGAGGTGTAATGTTAAACTTCGCATCGCTTATTTCAGCTTCGATACAGAAGTCTGAGAGAAAGTAACTGTCAGAGGTTTAGCATTAAACTTGGCAGCAACTTAATCACTGTTAGAAGTGTAATGTGAAACTTAACAATAATTTGTCAGAGGTGTGGTATTAACTTGACAGAAATTGGCTCAAGATAGGAGCAATTTGAGGACCTACCATTCTACTGATGAGAAGTGACAAGTAGAATTTAAAATGTCAGAGGTGTAATTTTAACTTGACAGTGATTGATTTGCGATATAAGCAATTTTAAAGACTTATCATTCTATTTGATGAGAGTTGACAAGTGAAGTTTGAAGTGTCAGAGGTGTAGTGTTAACTTGATAAATTTGACGACTTGCTACTTTATCTAGAGTTGAGACAAGTAAGATTTGCACTTACTAGGGAGTATTGAGATTTTTCATTACCAGAGGTATAATGTTAACGTAGCAGTGACTGTATTTTATGGACCTACCATTCCGTGTATGAGAATTGGTAAGAGATTTTGGAGGAGGGAGTGGGACCAAGTCCATTTAGGATTTTTAGCAAACCCTCAGCTATCAACGATTTGGGGTGCCTTTACCAACTACCGTTTGAGTTAGGCTAGCCATGCTATTCCCCTCAGCATGATGAGTTATCGAAAACTTATGTTGGGCTTAGAAGCAAACATTTTCCTTTGTCCTTAGCCCCCGGAGGCGTCGGATGTTAATGAAGGTAGAAATACTAAAACCCAAGTTTCGCCTTTTTTTGCTTTCTTAATATGTACACCATACATCACGGTGCAGTCAGTGCTTAATTAGCTTATCACTGGTCTATCGTGATGTGACCTAGTAAAGGAAAGCTTCTCTTGGATCTGGAGTTTTGATCAGAGGTGTAATATTAACTTGATCAGAGGAAAAGTACTATTCAAGGAAAGTACTTCTTCAAGAATCTGCCGTTGATCGGCATCATGAGTGTATCGCCATTTAAAGTTATGAGGCGATATGCTCCATTTGAGTAGACTGACTCTACGACAAATGGTCCTTCCTATTTGGGCTGGAATTTTCCTTTTGTCTTATGTGTCATCACCATAGGTCTTCTGACGGCTAAGACGAGGTCACCTTTCTTGAAAGTTCGCGCCTTAACTTTCTTGTTGAAGGCTCTGATAATCCGGGCTTGGTAGAGCTCGATTTGTTGTTGGGCCTACAAACGTTTATCATCTAAGGCTTCCAATTCTTGGGGTCACAGTCGATGCTTCTCCTCCTTTGTCATCTCTGCTGCCAAGGCGACGCGTAGAGATGAAATTTGGATTTCTAGTGGAAGCACAGCTTCACACCCATATACCAAAGAAAATGGCGTAGCTTTAGTTGGGGTTCGAACAGTTGTGCGATTGGCCCATAAGCATTCACTTAACTTGTCGTCCCAGCCACGCTGACTTTTCGAGACGAATTTCTTGAGAAGCTTTCCAATGGTCTTGTTGAAAGCTTCTACGAGACCATTAGCGGCGGGATAGTATGCCGTTGAGGACACACTCTGGATTCTGAGCTTAGTGCAGAACCTCTGGAAAGCCTGACTGACGAACTGAGATCCATTGTCATGGACGATTCGCCAAGGTACACCAAAACGGTAGTTGACGTGATGTTTAATGAATTTGATCACATCAGATGACCTCCTTCAAAGGAATGGCCTCAGCCCATTTAGAGAAGTAATCGGTTATGGCTAAAATGAACCGATATCCTTTTGATGATTGTAGGCTGATGGCCACTACATCCATGCCTCACATCTCAAATGGCCAGGTAGAAGTTGTAGAGTGGAGGTATCCTGGTGCTTGATGGATAAAATCACCATGCACTTGGCAGACGTAACATCTTTTGGCATAAGTGATAGCGTCAGTGATCATCTTAGGCTAATAATATCCCAACCTTTGGAGTCGATCCCCAAGTTTTGGGCCAGGTTGATGGGCTCCACACATGCCGTCATGAGCTTCTTTCAATACCACCTGTGCCTCTTTTTGTGATAGGCAGCGAAGCAAGATCTCGTTATGCGATCGATGACACAATGTTCATGTGATCGCATTATAGTAGAATTTGGGGGCTTTTCTTCTAATGGCAGTCTCTTCTTTGGTATCATCAAGCAAGATGATGTACAAGACATAATCAATGTAAGGGAATTGCCAGTCTCTAGGCTCTGGGCCGGTTAACGACTCAAGAGCTTTTTTGACTTGACAATCTCCTGTTGGCTTCTGGTAATCCTCAGAAGTGACTCTTGGGTAATACAGGTCATGGCTGTGACAAGTATTTTCTCTACTACTCCAGTTGGAAGGCTAAAGAGGCAGCGAGAGACGCCAATGCATCTGCATGCGCATTTTTCTTGCGTGGTACATGATCGATGTAAAAGTTTATGAACTTCGCGGCCATGTGGACAGTTGCGTTGTAATAGGGTACTAGATCTTCATGTCTGACTTCATACTCCCCACGAACTTGGTTGACGATAAGTTTAGAGTCACCATATGCCTCGAGATTTTTAATGCCAATCTTATCGGCGAGTTGCATTCCAATCAAAAGGGCATTATACTCCACTACATTGTTGGAATAAGGCTCGGTTAATGAGACGGCTCGAGGAATCACATAGTTCTGTGGGGAGACGAGTACTACCCCTACTCCTGCTATGATATGTCCTTTCAGGCATGTTCTCGATGCACCATCAAAGAAAAGTCGCCACACCTTTCTTTCAAAAGATGTCTGGGTCAGGCAGACTTCAGCGACCTCGTCTGGGAGATCTTTGTAAAGTTTGGCTGCCCTCGGATCTGGATACCTAGCCAGAAAATCCGCCACCGCTTGTCCCTTCATGGCTTTTTGTGGTAAAAAGCGCATTTCATATTGGGATAGCAGTATGGCCCATTTTGCCAATCGGCCGTTTAACAATGATGGCTTTGTCATGAGTAACCTCAAAGGGTTAACCTTTGATACGACGTTTATAATTTGGCCTACCAAATAGTGTCGCATTTTCTGAATAGCGAACACCAATGCCAAACATTCCTTCTCGATCGATTTGTATCGATGTTCGGCCCCGATCATGGTTCTACTCAAATAATAGATTGCTTGTTCGCGTCCTTGATCATTGTTGTGGGCTAGTAAAGCTCCTAAAGAATGATCCATTACTCGGACGTATATCAGGAAAGGTTTTTCAGACACCGGAGCTGTAAGGACTGGTGGTTGTGTGAGGTATTGTTTAATTTCCTCAAACGCTTGTTGGCAAGCATTGTCCCAAATGAACGAGACACTCTTTTCCATTAATTTGGTAAAGGGTTGGCATCTTTTGGAGAGATTTGAGATGAACCTTCGGATGTATACCAATCGTCCTTGCAATCCCTTGAGTTCTCTGAGATTCTGTGGAGTTTGCATCTCCTGAATGGCGCGAACCTTCTCCGGGTCCAAATGAATTCCTGTGGAAGTTACCACAAACCCTAGGAATTTGCCGCTTGCCACCCCCAAGAAGGATTTGGTGGGGTTCATCTTCAACTAATGGGTCCGCATGATGTCAAAGATAGCCTTTAAATCGGCTATGTGATCACCTTTGGCACGGCTTTTTACTGCAATGTCGTCAACATAGCATTCCACCGCTTTGCACATGTGTTCACAGAAAATGACATTCATGGCCCTCTGATATGTCGCCCCCACATTCTTTAGTCCGAAGAGCATGACGGTGTAGCAGTATACCTCCAGTGATGTCCTAAAAGAGGTATATTTTTCATCATCAGAATACATTTTGATTTGGTTATACCCTGAGAATCCATCCATGAAGGACATTCGCTCGAATCCACACGTATTGTCAATCATGACATCCGTGATTGGAAGTGAGAATTCGTCCTTAGGACAGGTGATTGGTCACTAATGTTGCACATTTAGTATCATATTTCCATACTTATTATAGAATAAAATCTGCATTGTCCTAATTAAATGTTTAATTTATTTGCAGGCCCATTCCTTAAGGAGAGTGAAGAGAAATGAGCCAAAAGCCCACCAAATTCTGAATTAAATCAGAATTAATTTGAACTCAGTGAATCAGGGAAAAAATAAGAGGTTGAAAACCGGTTGAGAAGAATCCTCCCAGAATCGATCGGTTGAAGCCAAGGAAAAAGGCCATTTCGTCACAATCCCGGACCTAAACGAGAAAACCAATTGAAGATAAAGTCAGAACGTGAAACCGGGGAGACCCACCAACAGGGTATGGCCACCTGGCCACACCCTGGTCGCGGAAATGCAGCCAAAGCTGCGTTTCCGCGGCTTGGTTAGGGAGTTAGGGGGAGCACTTGCTCCCCCAATCTTCCCAGGATTCCCCCTTGTGGTTTTTCCGTATAAATACTGGTTTGGGCTGAGAAAAAGAGGACGATCATGCAGAGATAGGATTTAGTCCAGTTTTCATTCTTTGTAGTATAGGTTTTTGTTTTCTTTTTATGTAATTTTAATTTGTATGTAAGCTTAAGTTAGATTGAGATTCATGTAAGTAAGAGAAAGAGGCTTATGTTGAGAGTGACACCGATGTACCCTCCTCCTTTCTTCCATCGTTTCAAGCAATAAAAGGTAATATTTTTTATGTTCTTCTTTACTTTCATTTTCTTCTTCTTCTTTCTACTTTACCTCTTTTGGTTTTGATGAGAATGCAAGTGAATCCAGAAGCATAAGTATAACAATGTTTTCATGAGTGCCAACGATTATTCATGATGACGTTCTCCTCCTCAAGATCCGTATCACTTCATTCTTGTTCGTCTTGATGATATAATGCAAATGGGGACTGAGCTCGATCCTATGGCTTATGCGTTGAAAGCCTCCGAAGCAAGGTAGAACATGCAAGGGTTCCAGGTAAGTCATCAACTAAACTAGGTGAGTACTTCTTTAATCTTCTTTGTTTTCTTTCTTAGTTTAGATCACCAACTCAACAACTTCCAAATCTCTTTCACTCTTTCATTTCTTTGTACATAGTCATTTTCTGATTTTCTCCACCTTCTCATCTATCGCTTTCTTTTTAACTTTAACCTAACTCTCTTTTTCATTTTCATTTCTTAAAACAAAGAAGAACCTTCGTTTTTCTTCACAAAGATTTCAATAAAAACCTTGAACGCTTCTATCGCAAACCCTCCTTGTGGATCACGACCCGCATAGCCACTTGCTATCACGGTAGAATTGAGCACCTTGCACATCCTATTCTTAGATCTGAAATTCTGTATTCTTTTGTGCAGGTTCAAGCATCAATCAAAATTTTTGGCGCCGTTACCGGGGAGGGTAACGATTTTTGTTGAATTTTTAGAACTAAAATGAATTTTTCTTCTCTGTTACAGGTTATAGGACAGGAAAAGCAGGAAAAAAAGATTGCAGTAACATATAAGTGGTCTTGGGCCTCTGCTCTAGAAAGTAGAGACCAAGTACCCTTTGAATTGCCGCGTTTGCTCGGCTCTAGCCGCGTTTCCGCGGCAAGGAAAAGCTTACTACTTACTGTCTTTTTGCAGGGCTGCTTGCTTTGCAAAATTATAGTTTTCTGCAAACTTTATTTCTTATATGCCATCACCAGAAACTTGCTAATAAACCAACAGTAAAATATTTGTTGAAAAAGTTAAAAATTGATTAGACGTTTGCATTTTAGGCACGTGTCTTTTCAATTTATTTACTTTGCTGTTGAAGAGTGCTGGAGCAAGGTACGTTCGCATTTGCATTTAGAATAGGACTCATCTCTTGGTTGATTTATATCGCTTCGAGTGAATCTTGTTTGTTTATCTTGTACACTTGCACAAACTGATCTTAAGGGCACTAACCCTTAACAAGATAAGGTGGGGATTTATTCACCCTTCCTTGGCCTAAAAATCAGATTTCAAGCACTCACTAACCCGAGCCTAACTAAAATGAGTAGATGTTGGCTCTAAGGACATCTCGGACTCAATTAGGAGATTATCCTAAGGGGGAAAGGTGTTGGAATTTGATTTCTGCTAAATCAGTGTCTAGGAAAGGGACTAAGGGCCGAAAGCCCGAAGGTGGTGGTTATTTAATTAAGGAACGTTTTTGACGGATAACCTCCCACCAATCTTGCCCTGACCAGGCTGATTAGCTTGTGGTCAAAGTCTACATTATACCTCCCGTGGACAGTCTAACCAGTTAGGAGTCGTCTAGGTCATAGGTCTACCCTAACTTAGTTTAAGATTTTTTTCTTTGTGTGCTTATTTGTTTGTTTTTCTTTGTTTGTATTTTATTGTGTGATATGGCCTATAATTACAATTTTTCCAATTTTAATAGTAATCCATATTACATACCGACCTCTTTTTCGGATATTACCAACCCGGCATATCATAACTTTGACCAACATAGTGTGCTGGATTGGTCTTATCCGAATCAATGTAACCCATGTCCCCAATCTTATAACCATAATTTCCATGATAATTTCAACTCTTCACAGAGTCAATGGAGATTCACCTCTTCCGAGTCCAATTTTCAACCAACTTGTCCTCCTTATCCACCTAGTCCACAATATTTCCAAGATTCATACTCAGTTCCACTAGTCCAAAATAGAAAACTATGAATTTTGGAAATGAGTATGCGTGAGTCCAAACAAAAATCACAAAATCTGATGGACTCACAATTTCACCACCAATTCCAAGACAACACTTCATCTTTTCAACAAGATAATGAACCCATCAACTATGAAAAGATGCTTGAAGCCATGACTCAGGCTCAAAATGCTCGTAATCGTGACATAGATATGATGGTCCAATCTCTACGTTCTCACCGTTTGACCACTTCTGATGTCGCTAACCATTCTGTTAGAGCTGAAGAGTCATATTGTCTTGGAAAACAAGGTTCCATTTCAGAACAATCATTTGAACTTGTCCAAACTGTAAATTTTGAAAATGATATTGACAGTTTGGCAAGTTATTCCTTTCCTGAAATAGAACTTGAGAATGAATATGATCCTGAACCTCAACTTAGTGATTCAATTCTACTTCCTGATTCAATAATGACTCCGGTGTCTTCACCTGACTTCAATCTTTTTCCGAGTCAACATTGGATCCTGTGCTAATTCATCATGAAATTGAATCACCCATCTTTGATGATCATATTGAACTTGACCAATTTTACACTTTTGAAAGTCCTATTGACAAATTGGCAAGTTCTCATTTTTATGACATCGAACTCAATGAGAAATGTGACCTAGATTCTCAAATCTGTGATCCAGTTCAAATTCCCGAATCAATATTGACTCCTATTTTGTTACCCGACTTGAGTAATATTTTAGAGTCAGTTTTGATTCCCACACCTATCATTCTTGAACTTGAATCACCAATATTAAGTCACATTCCATTGTTGGAAAATAAATGTGGACTTGAGTTTCAACTTCTTGACTTGGACCCACTTTCTGAACCAATTTCGACTCCTGAACCTTTACTTAACTTAAGTCACCTTCCTGAGTCGGTATTAGTTCCTGTACTTCCTGAGTCCAAGTCAATCATTCTATCTTTTCACACTCCATTTTGGGACAAGGCGGTCGACAAATTTGACTCCGAAATTAATTATGAAATTTGAAAATTAGATGGGGTTAAATTTTTAATAAAAATCCTTCATGGATACATCATTTTAATGGGTTATATTAGAGAAATTTCTGTTGGGTTCCTCCGAACTCCACGAAAAGTTGATTGGGCCACATTTCGTGGACCAATCAGACCACCACCGGAACCACCACCTTAAGGTAACATTTTCCTTCCCTTTCTTCTTTTTCATGCATCTATGCATTAATTCATACATTGAAGACAATGCATGAGATAGGTATAGGGGAGGGTCTAACATAACTTAGTTTTTTTTCTTTTATTAAAAAAAATTCTTTACTTTTAAAAACTTTTGAAAATAGAAACAATATTTTGACATATTTTTTGTAAGAAATTAAGTCAATTTTAAGGAATAGGAAAATCAAAATTATGATTTCTTAAATTTGGTCAAAATAAGATTATTTGTTTAATTTTTAGGGTTAGGAAGATAATTTGTCAAAGTAATTTAATCTTAATCTTTACCTTAATGAAATATGCATACTTCATACACTTACACACTTAGGGTTCAAAACAAAGATTATTATGCCTTACATAAAAAATATATATATAAAAAATGAACAAATCTAATTATTGATTAGCTAGGTACTTTGGCCTAAGAAAGCCTTAGTATTTATGCGAAAGATGATTAGATAAGTTTGAGAAAAAATATATATATAAAAATTCTCTGATTAAGCTGGGTATTTGTGCCTAATTAAGCATAAGTATTCACGCCTAAAAGGGGTTCATATAATAAAATCCTTAGTTTTGTGGCCTTATTTGCTCGAGTCCTTAAGTCCTTGGGGTGTTTTCTCACCCGGTGCCCTAAGACCGTTTGGTTTGAGAGTCATCGATTAAAGGCTCGTTACATGGACAGATTAGAAAGCCTAATAGAACTAAGGAATAATACCACAAATATATATATATAAATAAATAAGGCATAAGAGTTAGAGTTAATGAACCCTTAGTCAAAATTTTCACAGTCACAAAGTGCATATGACTTAGGGTAAAATAATAGACTAAATGAGAAGTACAATTTGACTCCTTACTTTGATTATAACAAATTTTTGAATAGAGACTAAGTTTAGGAATGAAAAATTCAGTTTTCCTATAACTTATAGATTACTTAAATCTTACAATTATATTTCAAATATTTTTCTCTTTTAAAATGCTTTTCAAAAATACTAACTCTTTATTTCTCTTTCTTTATGGATTTTGTGGGTGTAATCCACTGAAAACCCTCACGCGACAAAACTCGTCCTCTAGGGGAAACCTAGAGGTTTAATGGCTTGTTGCACATGCTCAGTGCAATCGCGTAACCTACGAAAGTGGTCTAATAATCCTTAGTATAGTTTAGCTATTTTGCTCGAGGACGAGCAAAAGATAGGTATGGGGGTGTGATTGGTCGCTAATGTTGCACATTTAGTATCATATTTCCATACTTATTATAGAATAAAATCTGCATTGTCCTAATTAAGGAGAGTGAAGGGAAATGTGCCCAAAAGCCCACCAAATTCTGAATTAAAACAGAATTAATTCGAACTCAGTGAATCAGGGAAAATCAAGAGGTTGAAAACCGATTGAGAAGAATCCTCCCAGAATCGATCGGTTGAAGCCAAGGAAAAAGGCCATTTCGTCACAATCCTGGACCTAAACGAGAAAACCAACTAAAGATATAGTCAGAACGTGAAAACGGGGAGACCCACCAACAGGGTGTGGCCACCTGGCCACACCCTGGCCGCGGAAATGCGGCCAAAGTCGCATTTTCGTGGCTTGGTTAGGGAGTTAGGGGGAGCGTTTACTCCCCCAATCTTCCCGGGATTCCCCCCCTGTGGTTTTTCCTTATAAATACTGGTTTAAGCTGAGAAAAAGAGGACGACCATGCAGAGATAGGATTTAGTCCAGATTTCATTCTTTGTAGTATAGGTTTTTGTTTTCTTTTATGTAATTTTAATTTGTATGTAAGCTTAGGTTAGATTGAGATTCATGTAAGTAAGAGAGAAAGGCTTATGTTGAGAGTGACACCGATGTACCCTCCTCCTTTCTTCCATCGTTTCAAGCAATAAAAGGTAATCTTTTTTATGTTCTTCTTTACTTTTATTTTCTTCTTCTTCTTTCTACTTTACCTCTTTTGGTTTTGATGAGAATGCAAGTGAATCTAGAAGCATAAGTATAACAATGTTTTCGTGAGTGCCAACGATTATTCATGATGACGTTCTCCTCCTCAAGATCCGTATCACTTCATTCTTGTTCATCTTGATGATATAATGCAAATGGGGACTGAGCTCGATCCTATGGCTTATGCGTTGAAAGCCTCCGAAGCAAGGTAGAACATGCAAGGGTTCCAGGTAAGTCATCAACCAAACTAGGTGAGTACTTCTTTAATCTTCTTTCTTTTCTTTCTTAGTTTAGATCACCAACTCGACATCTTCCAAATCTCTTTCACTCTTTCATTTTCTTTGTACATAGTCATTTTCTGATTTTCTCCACCTTCTCATCTATCGCTTTCTTTTTAACTTTAACCTAACTCTCTTTTTCATTTTCATTTCTTAAAACAAAGAAGAACCTTCGTTTTTCTTCACAAAGATTTCAATAAAAACCTTGAAAGCTTCTATCGCGAATCCTCCTTGTGGATCACGACCTGTATAGCCAATTGCTATCGCGGTAGAATTGAGCACCTTGCACATCCTATTCTTAGATCTGAAATTCTGTATTCTTTTGTGCAGGTTCAAGCATCAATCAAAATGTCATCAACATAGCATTCCACCGCTTTGCGCATGTGTTCACAGAAAACGACATTCATGGCCCTCTGATATGTCGCCCCTGCATTCTTTAGTCCGAAGAGCATGAAGGTGTAGCAGTATACCCCTAGTGATGTCCTGAAAGAGATATATTTTTCATCATCAGGATACATTTTGATTTAGTTATACCCTGAGAATCCATCCATGAAGGACATTCGCTCGAATCCACACGTATTGTCAATCATGACATCCGTGATTGGAAGTGGGAATTCGTCCTTGGGACAGGCTTCGTTTAGATCGCGAAATCAATACAGATCCGGATCTTTCCGTTCTTTTTGGCAACGGGGACTATATTGGCTACCCAATCAGGATGTTATTCTTCCCTAATGAAGCCAGAGTCTATAAGTTTTTTGACTTCTGACTGAATTGTCTCCATTATTTCTGGACGAAACCATCGCTACTGTTTTTTGACTGGCTTTACATTCGATTAATGTTGAGGTGATGCATAGCCACTTGAGGATCAAGTCCAGGCATGTCCTCGTAATTCTAGGCGAAAATATCTATATATTCTCGTACAAGAGATATTAAATCTTCTTTCTCAGAGGGCGACAAGCTTTCGCTTATAAAGATGGGCTTAGGATTAGCCTCATCTCCTAGGTTAATTTGAACAACCTTATCCTCCGTGGTGGCTCGCACTGCTCAAAGTTTGTATCCCAAAGAGCATTTAAGTGTTTGATCCAGGATCTGTATCAGATTGGATCATTTCTTCATCCCTATCTTCCAGGTGGCTTGTTGAAACCATATTCACTGAAAGTTCTCTGAAGATGTTGCCGACACTAACATCTAACTCCCACGATGACGTGCCCGATGAGTAATTATGGCGTAATGACTCTTCAGACTCAGAGGCTGATGGGATCGGAGTTGACACATAGCCCAACCCCCTGTGAGTCTGAAGTTAATAATCAGGTTTTCCCTTTTGGCACAAAAGATTAGAGTAGTGTTCTCCTTCCTCTGCCGAAGTTCAACCCTGGACCGTTCGTCAGATCATACGCCATACTTTCCATCATTCTAAGTGCATTTGGCTCATAATGACCAACTGAGGGGGTTTCTTCTCGCTTTCTGATTCTTCACGAGATATCAGCTCGGATTTGATTTGTCCAAAAGAATTGGTTTATGGCCTTCCCGTCTTGCTGGAACCATGAATATTGATTCTTGCGCATCACCGCATCTTGGTGCATTTCGAAGGATGACTTCACTGGTACATGCAATGATGTCAAAGCATCCATTGCCAACCAGAGGTCATCATTCACTTCAATACTAGTGTCTGACGGCACTGAATCAGAAGTGAACACAGAAAAATAAGCCAAATTTAATTCTTCATTAATATACCATCCGCCTACATCATTGGCGGTGTTATCAACATCGATCTTATTAATGCTCGTTACAAGTGAATCTAGTTCCCACATGCACTCTTCTTTTTTTGGCTCGGTGTCGGCTTCATTACCAGAGTCTGGCTCCTCTGGTTGCGGGATCTCATTCGCTTCCACAGAGTCCCGTACAGGAGAGAGTCTGTGAAATAGTTCTCAACTCCCTTGAACGGATGCCTTTCGACAATCAACGTTCGTACCTTTCCACTCCCGTCGATGTATTTCATAACTTGATGGAGTGGAGGGAACGATGGAATTACGATGAATCCATGGTCGTCCCAGCAGCAAATTGTATGAGGTGTCGGCTTCGATCACGTAGCATGTCACTTCCGACTTTAAGTCTCTAATTTGGCATTTGAGCTTGATCTTCCCTATTGGACGGGTACCATTGCATTGAACCCATAAATGATCATCTGGGTAGCGCTCAACGGTGGGTAGGAATCCCTAAATGTTGCATTACCGGGCGAGGCATAATGCTCAATGCAGACCCTGAATTTACCTGAATACGGCTTACTTCAGATGATCCGATGTACCCTATGAAGTATAGGGGTCGATCATGTTTCCCTTAACCTGCATATCATTTGCCGTGAAAGTGATGCAGGGAGCATTTTGGGATGTGATCGAAGTACAACCTGCACACAAAATACGGAATTTCAGAACTTATGATAAAAATGTGCAAGTGCTCAATTCTTCCGCTATAGCAAGTGACTATGCGGGTCGTGATCCACAAGGAGGGTTTTGCGATAGAAGCGTTTACAGTTTTATTAAAATCGTTATAAAAACCAAACGACAGTTCTTCTCTATTTTTAAGTTAAGAAAAAGAAAATTATGTTAAAGTTAGAAGAAAATGAAAGATGAAGAAGGTGAAGAAAAATCAGAAAATGAAAGAAGCGACTATGTACAAATGAGTTTGGGAAAGAGAGTGAAAACGATTTGGAAGAGGTGGTGATCTACATTAAAGAAATAAAAGAAAAGAAAGAAAGACAATTACTTACATTCTTTTTTATCAAAAGCTTACCTTGAGTTCTTCAGCGATGTTTTTACCTTGAAGTGGAGGCATTCAGCGCATAGCCCATAAAATTAGATTCTTGGTCTCTTCCACATTACATCATCAAGACTACTTCAAGTATGAAATGATACAGAGAGACTCACAATTCCATCGTCATGAGCTATCGGTGGCACTCGCAAAGGCAAGGCTCGTTCGATACTTTTAGACTCACTTGGAAGACAGTTGTAAAAAGAAAAGTGAAGTAGAAAAGAAGAAGACGAAGAAAACTAAACAGAAGTACATACACAGAAAGAATAAAGATTCGATTTCATAACAATCAAAGAAAAGAAAGAAAACTTACACCATTGTCACTATAGCTCCAGCTTCATTCTTGTTCTTCGATGAAGTCTGATCTCCTCTTATTTACATAAATGAAAATTACAATTATATGAAAAGAAAAACAAAAACAAAACTAAAGAAATGGAAAACTAGTCTAAATCCTAACTCCGCATTGGCGTCCATTTTCAGTGCAAGTACAGGCCTTTTATAGGCACAAAACCCAATCTATAGGATCCCGGGGAGGTCGGGGGAGCAAACGCTCCTCCTAACTCCCCAACAAAGCCACGGAAACGCGACTTTTGCTATGTTTCCGCGGCCAGGCTGTGGCCACACCCTGTTGGTGGGTCATCTTGGGATTATCTTCTGACTTTATCCTTTGTTAGTTTCATCATTTGAGTCCCAGATTCTGACGAAATGGCCTTGGATTCTTGGATTTAACCGATCGATTCTGAGAGGATTCTTCTCAACCGGTTTTCCACCTCTTAATTTTGCCCTGATTTACTTGGTACGAATTAATTCTAATTTAATTCAGAATTTTGGTGGGCTTTGGGCTCATTTCTCTTCAACTCCTTAAAGATTGGGCCTGCAAATAAATTAAACAATTAATTAGGACAATGCAGGCTTTTATTCTAAAATAAGTATGGAAATATGACACTAAATATGCAACATTAGCGACCAATCACACCCCATACCTATCTTTTGCTCGTCCTCGAGCAAAATAACTAAACTCTACTAAGAATTATTAGACCACTTTCGCAGGTCACGCGATTGCACTGAGCATGTGCAACAAGCCGTTAAACCTCTAGATTTCCCCTAGAGGGCGAGTTTGGTCTCGTGAGGGTTTTCAGCGGATTACACCCACAAAATCCATAAAGAAAGGGAAACAAAGAGTTAGTATTTTCGAAAAGCATTTTGAAAAAGAAAAATATTTGAAATATAATTGTAAGATCTAAGCAATCTATAAGTTATAGGAAAACTTAATTTTTCATTCCTAAACTTAGTCTCTATTCAAAAATTTGTTATCAATCAAGGTAAGGAGTCAAATTGCACTTTTCATCTAGTCTATTATTTTACCCTAAGTCGTATGCACCATCGTGACTGTGAAGTTTACTAAGGGTTCTTCAACATTAACTCCTATGCCTTATATTTATTTATTTTTGGTGAAATTTATTCTTCAATTTCATTAGGCTTTCTAATCTGCCCATGTAACAAGCATTTAATCGGTGACACCCAAACCGGACAGTTTTAGGGCACCAGGTGAGAAAACACCCCTAAGAACTTAAACACTCGAGCAGATAAGGCCACGAAATCAAGGTTTTTATTTATACGATGTACCCCTTTTAGGCGTGAATACTTATGCTTCATGAGGCATAAATACCCAGCTTAATCAGAGGATACACATTTATTTATTTATTTTTTCAAACTCATCTAATTATCTTTTGCATAAATACTAAGGCTTGCTTAGGCCAAAGCACCTAGCTAATCAATAATTAGACTTGTTTTTTTTTATTTTTGTTTTGTTTTTGTTTTTGTTTTTTTTTTATAAGGCATAAGAGTCTCTGTTTTAAAACCCTAAGTGTGTAAGTGTGTATTGTGTGCATATTTCATCAAGGCAAAGATCAAGACTAAATTACTTTGACAAATTATCTTCCTAACTCTAAATATCAAACAAATAATCTTATTTTGACCAAGTATAAGAAATCCTAATTTAGATTTTCCTATTCCTTAAAATTAACTTAATTTCTTACAAAAAATATGTCAAAATATTGTTTCTATTTTCAAAAAGTTTTTAAAAGAAAGAAAATGTTATTATTATTTTTTTTATAAAAAGAAAAGTTATGTTAGACCCTCCCCCACACCTATCTCATGCATTGTCCTCAATGCATGAATTAATGCATAGATGCACGAAAAAGAAGAAAGGGAAGGAGAATGTTACCTTAAGGTGGTGGTTCCGGTGGTGGTCTGATTGGTCCACGAAACGCGGCCCAATCAACTTTTCTTGGGTCTCGGAGGAACCCACCAGCAATATCTTTAATATAACCCATTAAAAAGATGTATCCATAAAGGATCTTTATTAAATATTTAACCCCATCTAATTTTCATATTCCATAACTAATTTCGGAGTCAAATTTGTCAACCACCTCGTCCCAGAAAGGAGTATGAAATGATAGAATGATTGACTTGGACTCAAGAAGGACAGGAACTAATACCGACTCAGAAAGGTGACTTAAATCAAGTAAAGGTTCAAGAGTCGAAATAGGTTCAGAAATTGGGTCCAAGTCAAGAAGTTGAAACTCAAGTCCACATGTGTTTTTTCCAACAATAGAATGTGACCTAATATGGGTGATTCCAGTTCAGGGATGATAGGTGATGGAATCAAAACTGACTCTAGAATATTATTCAAGTTTGGTAATAAAACAGGAGTCAATATTGATTCAGAAAGTTAAACTGGATCACAGATTTGAGAATCTAGGTCACATATCTCATTGAGTTCAATATCATAAAATGAGAACTTGCCAATTTGTCAATAGGATCTTCAAAAGTGTATAATTGGTCAAGTTCAATATGATCCTCAAAGATGGGTGATTCAATTTTATTATGAATTGGTACAGGATCCAATGTTGACTCCGGGAAAAGATTGAAGTCAGGTGAAGATACCAGAGTTATTATTGAATCAGAAAGAAGAATTGAATCACTAATTTGGGGTTCAGGATCATAATCATTTTCAAGTTCTATTTCAGGAAAGGAGTAACTTGCCAAACTGTCAATATCTTTTTCAAAATTTGGAGTTTGGGCAAGTTCAAATGGTTGCTCTGAAATAGAATCTTGATTTCCAAAACAACCTGCCTCTTCGGCTCTAGCAGAATGGGTAGTGACATCAGAACTGGTCCAACGGTGAGAATGTAGAGATTCGACCATCATATCTTTGTCACTATTACGAGCGTTTTGAGCCTGAGTCATGGATTCAAGCATCTCTTCATAGGTGATATGTTCATTGTTTTGATGAAAAGATGAAGAATTGTCTTAGAAGTGGTAGTGAAATTGTGAGTCCATCAGATTTTGGGATTTGTGTTTGGACTCATGCATACTCATTTCCAAAATTGATGGTTTCCTATTTTGGACGGGTGGAACTGAGTATGAATCTTGAAAATATTGTGGACTAGGTGGAGAAGGAGGACAAGGTGGTTGAAAATTATGCTCAGGGGAGGTGAATCCCCACTGACTCGGTGAAGAGTTGAAATCATTATGGAAATTATAGTTATTAGATTGGGGGTATGGGTTATATTGATTCGGATAAGACCAATCCGGCACACTAGGTTGGTCAAAGTTATGATATGCCGGGTTGGTAATATCCGAAAATGAAGTCGGTGTGTAATATGGATTATTATTGTAGTTGAAAAAATTATTATTATAGTCCATATCACACAATAGAATACAAACAAAAAAACAAACAAATAAGCAAACAAATAAAAGAAAAAAATTCTAACTAGGTTAGGGTAGACCTATGACCTAGACGACTCCTAACTGATTAGACTGTCCACGGGAGGTCTAATGTAGACTTTGACCACAAGCTAATCAGCCAGGTCAGGGCAAGGTTGGTGGGAGATTTTTCGTCAAAGACGTTCCTTAATTAAATAACCACCAACCTTCGGGCTTTCGGCCCTCAATCCCTTTCCTAGACACTGATTTTGCAGGAGTCAGATTCCAACATTTTTCCCCCTTAGGATAATCTCCTAATTGAGTCCGAGATGTCCCTAGGGCTAACGTCTACTCAATTTTAGTTAGGCTTGGGTTAGTGAGTGCTTGGAATGTGATTTTTGGGCTAAGGAAGGGTGATTAAATCCCTACCTTATCTTGTTATGGGTTAGTGCCCTTAAAATAATTTTGTGCAAGTGTACAAGATATGTAAATAGGAATCACTCAAAGCAATGAAAATCAACCAAGAGATGAATCCTATTCCACATGCAATGCGAACGTACCTTGCTCCAGCACTCTTCAACAGTAAAAATAAATGAATTGAAAAAACGCGTGCCTAAAATGCAAACGTCTAATCAATTTTTAACTTTTGCAACAAACGTTTTACTGTTGATTATTAGCAGGCTTATGTGATGGCATATAGGAAATAAAGAGTTGCAGCAAACTAGAATTTTTGTAAACTAAGCAGCCCTGCAAAAAGCTGTTAGTAGTCAACTCTTCATTGCCGCGGTTCCGTGGCTTTTGCCGTGGAAACGCGGCAATTCAGAGGGCCCTTGGTCTCTGCTTTCTAGAGCAGAGGCCCAAGGCCACTTGTATGTCACTGCAATATTAATTTCCTACATTGATTGCCCTGTAACCTGCAACAGAGAAGAAAATTCGTTTAGTTCTAAAAAATTTTCAAAAAAAATTCAGATTTTAATAAAAAACATGTTACCCTCCCCGGCAACGGCGCCAAAATTTGATCGAGGTACAACCTGTACACAAAATACGGAATTCCAGAACTTATGATAAAAATGTGCAAGTGTCAATTCTTCCGCTATAGCAAGTGGCTATGCGGGTCGTGATCCACAGGAGGGTTTTGCGATAGAAGCGTTTACAGTTTTATTGAAATCGTTATAAAAACCAAACGAGAGTTCTTCTCTGTTTTTAAGTTAAGAAAAAGAAAATTATATTAAAGTTAGAAGAAAATGAAAGATGAAGAAGGTGAAGAAAAATCAGAAAATGAAAGAAGCGACTATGTACAAATGAGTTTGGGAAAGAAGAGTGAAAACGATTTGGAAGAGGTGGTGATCTACATTAAAGAAATAAAAGAAAAGAAAGAAAGACAATTACTTACATTCTTTTTACCAAAAGCTTACCTTGAGTTCTTCAGCGACGTTTTTACCTTGAAGTGGAGGCATTCAGCGCATAGCCCATAAGATTAGATTCTTGGTCTCTTCCACATTACATCATCAAGACTACTTCAAGTATGAAATGATACAGAGAGACTCACAATTCCATCGTCATGAGCTATCGGTGGCACTCGCAAAGGCAAGGCTCTTTCGATGCTTTTAGACTCACTTAGAAGACAGTTGTAAAAAGAAAAGTGAAGTAGAAAAGAAGAAGACGAAGAAAACTAAACAGAATTACATACACAGAAAGAACAAAGATTCGATTTCATAACAATCAAAGAAAAGAAAGAAAACCTTACACCATTGTCACTATAGCTCCAGCTTCATTCTTGTTCTTCGATGAAAGTCTGATCTCCTCTTATTTACATAAATGAAAATTACAATTATATGAAAAAGAAAAACAAAAACCTAAATTAAAGAAATGAAAAACTAGTCTAAATCCTAACTCTGCATTGGCGTCCATTTTCAGTGCAAGTACAGGCCTTTTATAGGCACAAATCCCAATCTATAGGATCCCGGGGAGGTCGGGGGAGCAAACGCTCCTCCTAACTCCCCAACAAAGCCGCGGAAACGCGGCTTTTGCCGCGTTTCCGCGGCCAGGGTGTGGCCAGATGGCCACACCCTGTTGCTGGGTCATCTTGGGATTATCTTCTGACTTTATCCTTTGTTAGTTTCTTCGTTTGAGTCCCAGATTCTGACGAAATGGCCTTGGATTCTTGGCTTTAACCGATCGATTCTGAGAGGATTCTTCTCAACCGGTTTTCCACCTCTTGATTTTGCCCTGATTTACTTGGTGCGAATTAATTCTGATTTAATTCAGAATTTTGGTGGGCTTTGGGCTCATTTCTCTTCAACTCCTTAAAGATTGAGCCTGCAAATAAATTAAACAATTAATTAGGACAATGCAGGATTTTATTCTAAAATAAGTATGGAAATATGACACTAAATATGCAACATTAGCGACCAATCAGGATGCGTGGAGGCAATCCTCTACATCTTCCTCCTGTGGTCCAATCGGTACCTGGGTCATGAAAACCTCAGCATTAGCTAGAGCCTCTCTTAAAGCTTCTCTGGTTGACTTTGATAGCCTCAGGAGCTCGTAAAGAGTGATTCGGGCCGGGATATTGGCCAGTTGAGTCAGGACGTCGAAGGGTAAGGTGTTGTGGATCCTTCCGCGATGTCTTTTGAGAGAGCTTTGGAAAACCGAAGCTCTTTCTGTCTCTCCACGGGTTGTTTTGTGGAGGGCTTGGCTGACTCTGTAGCGGGTTTTGGAGGAGTTGGCGCCATTTCGTCATACTTTTTCAAATATGACTGACCCAAACGAGTTTCTGCCACAAGTTTGGTTGGGTTCTGCAGTGAGAACTATTGTTTCCTCTTCTGAATCAGTCAGTGAGGGAACATTAGTTTCCGCTTCTTGGGAAGAAGCGCACGCCACATTACAGGACGAAGCTTTCACTTTGCCTTTGGACCTTCTGCTGGTAGCAGTGGTCCATTGCTGGCCATCCACAAGGTCGGGATGAACCCACATAACTTCTCCCTGAGGTGTGGGAACAGGTACAAAAACCCTTCTCTTTCTGATGGTGAGGGTCTTTGTTGATCATTCTTAGCTCCCCTTTTAGGATGGGGACTACTCCAGAGGGTGTTGGAAGTTGTCTTCCAAACTGGAGGAATAATGTCATATTGGCCGTCGCATTCTTCTGCTCTGGACGGAGTTTTAATACCTCTGCGTCAATCAATGCCTGAAGGATGTCTTTGAAGACATAACAGTTCTTGGTGGGGTGTCCCAGCATCCTATGATACAGGCAGTAGTTGGGATTATCGGTTTTACCGACTTCTTCAGGGCGTTTAGCTTCAGGAAGCTTCAGTCTGTTGCTCTTTTTAAGTAACTTGAACAGCAAGTCAACATGTTCGTCCTTGAAGGAATACTGCTTGCTGGCACGCGGCTGACTTGAAGAGCCACTTTCCTTGACCGGTTGAGGTTTGATGGAGGATTTGGTTTCTGTTGCCAAGTTATCTTTCCTTTTGTTTGAAGGGATGCGTCTGGCGCACGCCTTGTCGACCTTTCGGGTCTGGGTTTGTTTTCTTCTGCCCTAACCCAGGCGACAATTTCTTCAGCCTGTTCACCTTGCTGGATCAATTGTTTCCAGGTGCGGCTTTCAGCAGCACCTATCTGGGTGAGGAGCGAAGTTTGTAGATTATGGCGGCATGTTTCCACCAGGTTGACCTGGGTCATACCGCTTGGACATCAGAGTGCTACATTCTGAAATCTTTCTACAAATGATTTGACGGACTCCCTCTTTCGCTATTTTATGGCCAAAAGAGTAGACATTGTGACCTCTGAGTCGTCTTCAAAGAAGCGAGTCAGAAAAAGCTTCTCCAAATCGCCCCAATTTTTAATGGAGCCTTCTGGGAGTTTCATGAACCATTCAAAGGCGAGCCCTTTTAGGGTGCCAATGAACAAACGTGCCAGGATGGCATCGTTATCTACCACATTCCCTATCTGAGACTTAAAGTAGTAGATATATTGGTTCGGTGACCCTTTGCCGTCAAATGCTTGGAGGGTCGGAGCTTTGAACTTGGGAGGGTATGGAACAAGGTCCTACTCAGCCGGATATGGCCGGACCACTCCTGCTTCTTGAAGGCCTTTCCGATTAGTAAGGGCCTCAAGACGTTGCTCTAATTGATTCATTCTTTTAGAATGAACCCTTCCCTGGTCTCGGTCGTCTTTTTCCTGAGATGAGGATTTAGACGAGCCAGAAGTAGATTGATCTTTCTCCTTAATATGTACAGAAGATGAGCTTTCTCCCCCTTTTGTTTGCCTTTAGACTTTTTAGAGGAGGCTTTGTCGGTTGACTTCCTCTTGTCTTCAAGCAATTGTGCTAACATCTTCTTGAGGGAATCGATAGATTCTTATTGAGCACGAATCATCTAAAATTGTTCCTTTTGGACTTGGGCTTGCTGCTCCAAGCGCCTGGCTGTCTCCTCAGGAGTATTTGTCATGTATATAAAGGCCTCCTTCTCTATGGAAGAGTTCGAAGCCTGTGACTCTGCAATAGCGGAATGTGAGTCATTTACTTCAATGCCCCGAGCTAGGGCACTGTAATTAATGGGGGGAATTACCCCAGTCCGAGTACGAGTATGTCGGTAAACTCCTTCCGGTTCTGTGTCAGACTCGTCGGAGCTGACCACAGGCTGCTTTCCCCTACTCCTGTTTGTCATGTTTGCAGTGAGTTCAGGGTATTCAGTGTCAGAGAAGGTCCTCCTCCTATGGGAGCGATTTCTTTTAGCTAATTGGGGAGTTAGAGTCAGTTGTCTAAATTTAGACTGCTGGCTCGCACGTGAACTACAACGGCACTCAGAGAGCATTATAATAAGGCATTTGTAGCAACACGATGGAGTGATCCGAGCACTTCTCTTCCTTGTCAAATAATCCCTTAGATCCGTGAGAGGGGGATCAAAGAGATTAGCCTCAGATTGTCGAGGGCTTTTCAACTTGCGAGAGTTCTCCTTGATTCGTACAGCTGAGATGCAGGGTTCTGAGATGCGGGGCTCATGAACACAGCTCTTGTGTCGCAGCTCCAGAACGCGAGTCTAGCGTCTCTGCTGAGAAGAGACGCGGCTCTCGTGTTGCCGATTATCGCATCTGGACAAAGATGCTTGAGAAACGCAGGGCTGCTGGGTCCCGCGTATAGAGGCGCGCGTCTCGTCTCTTTGACAAAGAGCACAAACTTCGCGTTGGAGTTCGGGAAGCGGTGCTTCAAAAATGCAAGCTTGGTGAATCTCACGTTTAGGTTGCCAAACGCGGACTTCATGTGTCTGATAAGGTACAGAAGAGACGCCGGTTTGAACTTCGCGTCCTACCTCTGTTGGACAAATAGTCGTTCCAACTTGTAGTTGACGCGCACGCCACTTTTGTCGCCGCTCAGCGTTCTAGTTACGTCGTGTGGGTTGAAGGGAACCCCCAGTAACCTGGCGTTGAGGAAGGGGATGAACAGGCTGAATGTCAGGGACGTTAACCATGCGGGCCTCCTGAGAGGCGTTGGCGCGGGCGTTACGCATGATGCGATTAGCCACTACATCCTTCTCACCAGTCGTGTCTGGGAGAATCTCAGAGCGAACTTGAGAGCAAGTCCCCGAAGAGACTTTTTGGTAGACCCTTGCCTTTGGGCTCTTGGAGCCGGAAGAGAGGAACTCTTCATACTTCGCCTGGTCGAATTCTATGACAAGTGATTCGACCGTTTTTCCCATACAGGTGACGTCACCTTGCGCCACAATTTGCTCGTCAGTAGAGAAAGTAGTCCCCAGGGGAGTCGCCATCTCTTGTTTGGTGGGAGGAAGTTCCTTATAAAATTTCCTTGAATCAAATGAAAGATTACAGCGGATTAACACTCCGACTACAAGGGAGGGGAGATGTTTAGATTTGAATCTCCCCTTTGTTTAATGCTGGGTTCTTGATGTGGCGGTAGAAAGTGAATTTTATTTTTCATTGACCGGGTGAACGTCCGGACCTCTTGGGAATCCTCTCTTTGGATGGCAGACGGAGTAACACAGCCCCTGTTGACCAGGAATCTCAAAGAGATTGTAGGCAAAGATTGACTTGCACGCAGCAAGTTGCTTGAAGAGTTGCACTCTCTTTCTTTTCGGTGGAAGTCTCGGTGCTTCTACAGCTCACAAGCGAAATTCTTCTCCAAGAATTATCTGATCAATCGACCCCTTCTCCCTAGCAAACGGGGTTATTTATAGAGATTTCAGGGGTGAACGTGCCCCCCTAAAAACACTCCATAATGGGGGTTAACTTCCTCATTTTGTGGGCAGTGATTGACCCAATAACGAGAGCAGTTATAACTGAGACGCGGGTTTTGGCCCTCGCGCCTTGGTGCTGAAGCAATACTGAGACGCGGGTTTTGACCCTCACGTCTTGGTGCGGTAGTGATACTGAGAAGCGGGTTTCGACCCTCGCGTCTTGACGCTGCAGTGAACGCGGGTTTCGACCCTTGCGTCTTGATGCTGCAGCGCCTTGATGCTGCAGTGATGCTGAGACGTGGGTTTCGACCCTCGTGTCTTGATGCTATTGTGATGGCTATGATTAGCCCTGAGTCTGGAGTTTGGACTCTGCTTTTTGATGACTTGTCTTTAGTGATTTTTAGACAGCCTACACCACTAATCGACAAAAAGCAAGCACAAAAATAAGTAAAGAAATGTGGGTCGATATTACTGCTTTTGTGATTCTTTTGTACTAGAAAAGTGGCTATACGGGTCGTATCCACAAGGAAGGAGAGCGATGAAAGCTTGATGCGGCTTCTTTGTTCAAGAAAAGAGAAAGTTCTTTGTTTCAAATAAAGAATTTAAAAATGAAAATAAGTATTATTTCAATAATTTTTTGAATTGGTTTGCTTGTTTGTAAAAGTGATTCTTTTTAGATGGTAAAAACGCATGACTAACTTTCTACTAAGCGCTCTTACTAATCTCTAACTTCTTGAAGATGTAACCTCACAATGGATCATAAGCAAGCATAACCCTTATGCATAGGAACTATTCACATAAAAATCGAATGAAAGTTCTTCCTTTAACTTAGCTTTACACAGCAAAAACTTGAACATTCTCTTATCAAGATCCAATTGAAGGCGAGAATAAGGGAAGACACAAGTGCACTAATGATATCAGCAAAGTTAATAGGAATATCTCTATTTATAAGGACAAGCAAAGTTTATAATCTATAGATCGTCAAAAATCCATTAAGCCTGAAATATAAGAGAGCTAATACTTGTATGTAAGTGACAGTTAGAGCCGTCGTCTTAAGATGTCATAGCTCTCATTTACACAATGATGTTTGATACTATTAACTCATTTGGGTTATCAATCAAGTTGCTAAAGATTAGTGTGTTAGTAGTTAGTTAGCCATGCAATGAAAGAGTGAGTTAGACATGGTAGTAAAGGAAACAATAAGAGAGAAGAGGTAAAGAGAAAAAGAGTTATACTAAAACAAGAAAGTAAAAGTAAATAGAAAACACCAAGTAAATGGAAAGAAGAAAGAGAAGTATTACTTGTATTAGCATGTCACCCTTCAAATACAACTTTTACACACTCTCCCTTTCACTCTAATGGCTAAACTAATTAGAAGAAGAGGCAAATATAGAAACAACTGCAATCCCAAAAATAAAATAACAACAACTTCCTAAAGCTCTGGATATCTCTATCTGAAGAACCCCAGGGGGTATTTATAGGCACCAAGGAAAGGGGGCCAGGGGGACAGCCCCTGGCACAAAGCACGGGTGCGGCCGCGCCCGTACTGCCACAGAAACGTTGCCCGGGCCACGTTTTTCATGGCCCTGCCAGGGCGGCGCACGCCTGGCTGCCCGCTGCGTCTGGTCACGACTGTTCCCTGTTAGTTGGATCTTCTAGTTTGTTGATTGATCCCCTGAGCTGACAAAATCTCCTCCCTAAGGTCAATGGCTACTTGGTAAGCCTTTAATTACCCATTAAATGGTGATTTAAGGTCTTCTTCATTGCACACCATGGACCTAGGATCAAACAAGTAAAGCTTTTTTATACGGAATAACTATGCAGATGTGATAAAAATTATATAATATTAGAGACTAATCACACCCCGGCACTTATCTTTTTTCTCGTCCCGAACAAAACAAAAATAAGAGAATTATTATACCACTTTCGCAGGTGACGCGATTGCACTGAGTATGTGCAACGAGCCTTTAAACCTCTAGATTTCCCCTAGAGGAGGAGTGTTGTCTCTTGAGAGTTTTCAGCAGATTGCACCTATAAAATCCAATAAATAAAAATATTAGTTGTAAGCAAAACCTTTTTCAAGAAAAGAAACTTGCAATCATCTAAGTAAAAATGACCGAATGATATGAGAATTAGGTTTAACCCTCATAAGTTCTCCTATACTTTAACTTTCATAAAAGAAGAAATTATGATTTTTCTTTGAATTAGAAAGGAGCTTGTACTTCTAACTTATTCTGTTATTTTGCTTTAGATAGATATGCATAATATGTAAGTGTGATGTGCTTGAGATTTTTCAACTCAATTTTGAATATCATTTAATTTTATTAATGTTTATCTATATATTTATTCTTGGTTTCATTAGGGCTTTCTACTTTACTCATGTAACGTATATCAAACCGACGACTCCCAAACCAGATGGTTTTAGGGCACCAGATGAAAAAATACCCCTCAGGTCAAATATGCAAGTAGCGTAGGCCACGAAATCAAGATTTACTTATATATATTATAATATATTTTAGCTTGAGTAATCATGCTTCTTGAGGCACAATTATCCAACTTTTTTTCTGAGTTGTGTCTCTAAATCCCAAGCATGTGTGTGGTTTATGTATATTCTACTAAGGCTAAATAAAAGATATGAGTTATTTTTTTTGTTCCTCCCAACTCTTAGTCAAACTAATGTTTCATTTTTATTTAGGCTAAAATAAAGATTCCTTAATAAGATTCCCTTAATTTTTTAACCTTTTGGCATTTTTATAAAGATAATAAAAATTCTTTTTTCATTAAGAAATTTTTTTTTAAATACAAAGAAAAGAAAGAATGTTAGCACCCCCCACACACACACCTATCTAATGCATTGTCCTCAGTGCTGAGTTATGTAATTGCAAATGCAATAAATAGGGGAAGAAAAGATATCATTGTCTCCGTTGACTCGGACCGGCCAAGTGCGAATAGGCTTAAGGGAGAGGGAGAAGAAGAAATTTCCAAAAAGCTTATGTACAAGTATATAAGGGGTGAACATATACACAATAAGTATAAAGAAAAATGTTTTTAATTACACTTTTTTTGGGTGGTGTATGGATGGCGATGGTCAGGTGTACGACGGAGCGAAAAGACTCAGCACAAGTTTAGCCTGGGGTGTAGGCTTAATGGTCAAAAAGGGCTTCAGTTTTTGCCCATTCACTTTGAATTCCGTATTGCTCTTAGGATCTACAATAATCACAGCACCGTGTGAGAAAACGGTGCGCACAATGAACGGTTCAGACCAACGAGTCTTCAGCTTCCCCCCGAAATGTGAAGCCTCGAGTTGTAGCAGAACATTGTCTCCCAGGGCAAAGTTTTTTCAGTGTATGATCTGGTCATGAAAAGGTTTAGTCCTGCTTTTTGTAATTCGAGCGTTCTCATAGGCTTCATTCTGTACCTCCTCTAATTCTGAGATCTGCAGTCTCCTTAGCTCACCAACCTTAGTCAGATTAAAATTGAGTTGTTTAATGGCCTATAGGGCATGGTGTTCTAACTCGACTGACAGATGACAGGCTTTTCCTAATATGATTCTGTAAGGAGACATCCCCAGGACTGTCTTAAAAGTAGTGCGGTAAGCCCACAGTGCATCATTGAGTTTGACCGACCAATCCTTTCTGTATTATCTGACAGTCTTTTTCAAAATGAGGTTGATCTGTCGATTGGCGACTTGACCTGCCCATTTGTTTGGAGATGATACAGAGTGGATAACTTATGATTGATGGAATATTTTCGCATCAGAGCTTCAAAAACTCTATTGTAGAAATGCGATCCATTATCACTAGTTATCGCTCTGGGGGTGCCAAATTGGGAGAAGATGTTTTCTTTAAGATATTTGAGAATCACTTTGCTGTCATTGGTCTTAGTTGGCACAGCTTCTACCCATTTAGGGACATAATCTACAGCAACCAAAATGAACCGGTTGTCGAAGGAATTAGGGAATGATCCAATCAAGTCGATACCTCAAACATCAAAAATTTTAACTTCAAGGATCGGGTTCAGGGACATCATGTCACTTCTTGAAATTTTCCCAATCTTCTGACAATTTGCACATGTCTTGCAAAAGTAGAATGAGTATTTAAATAAAGTGGGCCAGTAAAACTCACTTTGTAAAACTTTCTCTGCAATCTTGTAGGGATCGAAGTTTCCTCCGCATGCAAGTTCATGGAAAAACCCTAGTACACTCCTCTGTTCTTCCTCTGGTATGCATCGTCAAATAATCTAGTCTTGACAATAATTAAAAAGATACGGCTCTTCCCAGAAGAAGTACCTTACTTGGGCAAAGAAACGACACTGGTCTTGCTTTGTCCAGTCAGCGAGTAATTATCCAGTGGCTAGGTAATTGACTATGTCCGCATACCAGGGTTCCTTGAAAATGGTCAGGATGCGCTTGTCTGGGAAATCCTCATTGATCAGAGCTTGTATGAGAGGTGCGTATGAAATTCGTGATAGATGATCAGCAATCACATTTTCTATACCTCGTTTATCCTGAATTTTCAGGTCAAATTCTTGAAGTAAAAGGATCCACCGAGTCAATCAGGCTTTTACTTCCTTCTTGGTCATGAGATATTTCAATGCCGAGAGATCTGTGAAAATCACCGTTTTCAATCCTAACAAGTAGGGTCAGAACTTTTCTAACGCAAAAACAATGGCCAAGAATTCCTTCTCGGTCGTTGTATAATTCTGTTGGGCGTCATTTAAGGTCCTACTCGAGTAGTAAATCACGTGCTGTCTATTATTGATACGCTATCCTAGAACAGCGCCAATAGTAAAATCAGAGGCATCGCACATGATTTCAAACAGTTGTGCTCAATCAGGAGCAGAAATAATAAGCGCAGAAATAAGTTCTTACTTAAGCTTCTCTCATGACTTGAAACTGTTGGCCCAAGGTTACAATCACCCGTGTTTAGTGTGTTTTGATGATTACAAAACATATTAGTTATTTGTACTAATAAAGTTTGTTGTTTAAGTGTGTTTCAGGGATCTAACTCATCTAGAAGGTTTATTCCCTATAAGCAAATGTTTTGGACTCAAGTCAACTCAAATTGGGCTCAAGAATCAAGTGTTGAAGACCTTATGGTGAAAAGCCCTCTTGAAGCACTTGTAGTACTTAGAACCAATGTAAGAAATAGAGTGTTAAAGTTTGAGTTTTGGAAATTGGCTCTAGGATACACACACATGTTTTTGTATTCAAGTTTTCATGGTCAAAACTTTTGTTTTATGCCTTAGTAAATATATATACATGACCCTAAGTTTTACAAATATAAATATCATGTTTAGATCATGTATGTATACTCTTTCCAGCATATTACTTAGCTTTCCCTACTTCAAAACATTTTTTTTTACAAAATTTTCCAACTTCAAAATCCTACTGTTTTTCCTGTTTCAGGCTGACCGGCCGACCGGCACGGTCGACCGGCGCCAGTGCCAGGACGTGCACATTTGTGCACGTCTGTCGGCCGACCGTCCGGGTCGACTGACTGTAAGCAGTTGCTCTCGGGTTTTCTGGGTCGACCGCTCCGGTCGACCGCCCAAGGAAAACTATGTTTTCTCTTAGAGGACGGTCGACCGGACCGGTCGACCCGAGCCAACGGCTCTTTGCCAGCTGAGCTGGCGGCCGACCGGCCCGGTCGACCGCCAAGCCTGCAAAAGCCCAACGGCTCTTTCCTCTTTTGTGCAATTCTGAAATCTGTTTTTTGGACTGTTTTTTGGCAGACTTTTTCAGGGTTTTCCAGATCTTTTTCAGGTCAAATAAGATTAAAATAAATTGTTTTTAACCTATTTTTCTCCCTATAAATAGAGGAGAAGAGTCTCCTACAAAATACTAAGAAAAATCCTCAAGTTTTCATAGTTTTCAAAAGAGAAGAAAAGTGTTTTTAAGCCCTTCATTTCCAACTCTTTCTTGAGCTTGTTTTCAGTTGTGTTCTACAGCAAAAATCATCTCTACAACTGAGTTTTTCTCACTACACTCCTTAGAGCCAAAAATTCCCTTACTCATTCTATAAGGAAGTTGTAAAAGAGTGAGAGTTTGTAAAAGAGTTTAGTGATCTTGTTGTGATCACTTTTGTTACTTGTTCCTCTTCTTGTTCTTGTGGAGACACCTCTTCGGTAGAGGTTATTGTACTTGGTGGAGCTCGGTGCTCAGGTCTTCAGTAGACCGTTGTAATCGTCCTCAGTAGATAGTGGAAACCCTTCACGGAGGTGAAGGCGGGGAGTAGAGCGGTGGCTCGAACCTCGAAACAAATATCTTGTGTTTGCGATTGCCTTGTGTCAATTCTTGTTTTAATTTCTCTTGCACTCTATTGCTTTTAATTATTTGCTTGTGATCTTGTTTCTTTCTTTGTGCTATTACTTCAAGTTTGTGATACTTGTGATATCTTGTGTGCATTTCATCATTGCATATTATTCATCCTTTGTTCGATCAATTCTCATACAACAAGGTTGCATTGCGCACCTCTAACCCATTCAAGGGGAATTGGGAGGAAGGAGTTCAGAACCTCTCACGGGGTATTCGGCTCTTAGTCTTGTTTTGAGAGATCGTTGCATCATTCATTCATCCTAATTTTAAAAAGATTGTTAGATTAGCAATTACACCTATTCACCCCCCCTCTAGGTGTTTTTTAATTGGTTTCAGAGCTTGGTTACTAGGCTCTTGGCTTAACAACCCTAGAGAGATCCTAATATTGCTAATCATTTCATTCATTCTCACTTAGTAAAGATGGCCGATGGTATTAAGACACCCCCTAAGTTTGATGGACTTAACTTTCCCATATGGAAGGTTAAGATGACCGTTTTCTTGCAATCTCTAGGTAGTCGAGTTGCAAAGGCCGTGACCAAACCCTTTAGTGCACCCCCGGTGATGAATCCACTTGGTCCGAAATAGAGATCAAAGAATTTGATGCCAATGCTAGGGCTCACTATGCACTTCTTCAAGCCCTTAATGATGATGATATAGTTAGAGTTATTCATTGCAAGTCCGCGTATGAAATTTGGACACATTTGCTAGTTACACATGAGGGGACTTCACAAGTGAAGAGGGCTAAGATTGACCTTCTTCGGTCCCAATATGAGAATTTTTGCAAGCAAGAGAATGAAACCATAGATGATATGGTTACAAGATTTACAAAGATCACTAATGGACTTTCTTCTCTAGGTGATGCTATCGACAACGATCAAAGAGTTAGAAAGATCATCCGGGCTCTTCCTCCTTCATGGGAAGTAAAAGCAACCACCTTGAAGGACTCAATGACAAGGACGAGATGGAGCTAATTGGTCTCATTGGGAACCCTAAAACCCATGAGATGGAGAGGAAAGTGAGGGAGGACATGGCTCCTTCCAAGAAGAAGACAATAGCCTTCAAAAGTCAATCCACACACTCCGACGAAGACGATGAAGAAGAAGAAGATGACGAAGAGCTCTCACTTCTTGTGAAGAACGTCCGGAGGATGTACAACAAGGCTAAATTTCAAGGAAGAAGGAGATGGCAAGGAGGTAAAGAAGAAAGGAAGATTATTTGCTTCAATTGTCAAAGGCCGGGACACATAGTGGCGGAGTGTCCGGATAAAGTAAAGCCTTCCACCTCCAAGAAGCCCTACAAGAAGAAGGCAATGAAAGCTACATGGGATTCCGAGAGCGAATCCGAGGAGGAAATCGACACCGCTAACATGTGCTTCATGGCAAATGAAAGCACAAGCAAGGTAACCCCTTCCACTTCTCCAAATGATGAACTTTCCATGGATGAGTTAGGAGAAGCTTTTGTAGAATTATCACATAACTATGATTTTCTTAAGAAAAAGTATTTAAAAATGAAAAAGGAAATGAATCTCTTAATCATCAAGTTTTTACTCTTTCTAAAGAAAAAGATGAATTACTTTCCACTCTTGTTTCCACCCAAAAAGATTTTGACAAGTATAAGATTTCTTGTAAAGGCAAGTCCCCACTAGTTGATTCTAATGAGATTACCATGCTTAAAGAAAGAATAGACTCATTAGGAATGGTTTTAAAAAATTGTGAGTTTAATAAGAAGAAGATTGAGGCTATGTTTCCTAAGAAACAAGCCCCTAAGAAAAATGTTTACCATGCTCATGCTCATGTTCATACCACACAACCTTTACATCGTGGCAAACCCCTAAGACATGCTCACACTTCACACACACATCATGCATTTATGTATGGAAGAGTGTTCTCATGTTCACATTGTGGGCGGAAAGGGCACTTAGCTAATTTTTGCTATGATAGACTAAGTGCAACTCATCATAATGTTTGGGTTCGCAACACTAACTTTCAAGGACCCAAGAAAATTTGGGTACCAAAGTCAACTATTTTGCTAAATGATGTAGGTACCATCCAAGGCCCAAAGACGTAGAGGATTGTGGTATCTTGATAGTGGTTGCTCAAGGCACATGACTTGGGACATCAACAACTTTGCAACCCTATCAAGATACCATGAAGGTGGCACCGTCACCTTCAGAGATGATGCCAAGGGTAAAATCATCGGTATTGGTAATGTAAAACTCGGCACATCCCCTTTAATTGAGAATGTTGTTTTAGTTGATGGCCTCAAGCATAACCTCTTGAGTGTTAGTCAACTTTGTAATAAAGGTTTTGTTGTAGTTTTTGATAATGTAGCTTGTAAAGTAATTGATAGAATTTCTAATACTTGTGTGTTTTCCGATTTTCGTGAAAGTAATGTTTATTTGATAGATATGTCTAATATGTCTTGTAATATTACTTGTTTAAAAGCTCTCGATGACGACTCTTGGTTGTGGCATAGAAGATTAGGCCATATTTCATTTGACCATATATCTAGGTTAAACACAAAGGAAATGGTGAAAGGTATTCCTTGTTTGAGTTTTGAAAAGGATCGAGTTTGTGACGCATGTCAATTTGGGAAACAAACTAAGTCTTCTTTCAAGTCAATTAAGGATATCATGACATCACGTCCTTTGGAGCTAATTCATATGGATCTATTTGGCCCTATACAAACCAAAAGTCTAAGTGGGAATAGATTTGCATTTGTTTTGGTTGATGACTTTTCACGGTTTACTTGGGTTTTCTTTCTTGAACACAAAAATCAAGCACTTTCATATTTCCAATCTTTTAAGAAAAGAGTTGAAAAAGAAAAAGATGTTTCAATTTTAAGAATAAGAAGTGATAGAGGAGGTGAATTCATTAACCTACCCTTTACCACTTTTTGTGAAGAACATGGAATTAAGCATGAACTTTCTTGTCCTAGAACTCCACAACAAAATGGAGTAGTTGAACGGAAAAATTGAACTTTACAAGAGATGGCTAGGACAATGCTAAGTGAATATGGTCTACCACATTATTTGTGGGCCGAGGCCGTAAATGCATCATGCTATATATCAAATCGTGTTTTCTTGTGTAAAAATACTTCAAAGACTTCTTTTGAAATGTACTTTTCTAGAAAACTAAATGTTTCATATTTCAAAGTTTTTGGATGCAAATGTTTTGTTTTAAATACAAAAGATAATTTAAGAAAATTTGATGCTAAAGCTTATGAGGCAATTTTTGTGGGTTATTCTAATACTAGTAAAGCTTATAGAATCTTCAATAAATCATTTTTGACTATTGAGGAATCTATACATGTTAAGTTTGAAGAATCAAACTTGTTTGTTAAGAATGTTGTAGAAATAGATGCTTTGGATGAAGGCTTGGAGAAAGTGACCTTGGAGGATACACCTACTATGGGAGACAAGCCAAAGGATGATGAAGGAAGTGAAGCTAAAGTAGAAGAGGCTCAAGGACATGAAATTCAATCAATTGAAGTGGAGCCTACTCAACAACTTACAAAGGATTGGAGATACAATCCTCATCATCCCAAGGACCTCGTCATAGGTGAAGTATCAAAAGGGGTAACCACTCGCTCTAAACTTCATGATTTTTTTGAACATTATGCATTTATTTCTCATGTTGAACCCAAGAACGTCCTCGAAGCCGAGGCCGATTCATATTGGTTGCTAGCCATGCAAGAGGAACTCAATCAATTTGAGCGCAACCAAGTTTGGCACCTTGTTCCTAGGCCCCACGATAGACCAACAATTGGTACTAAGTGGATCTTTAAGAACAAGTTGGGTGAATCGGGTAACGTTGTTAGGAATAAAGCTAGGTTAGTTGCCCAAGGTTACACGCAAATTGAAGGAATCGATTTTGAAGAAACCTTTGCACCCGTAGCACGGCTTGAAGCCATACGGATGACACTAGCATTTTCCTCATATAAAGATTTTAAATTGTTTCAAATGGATGTTAAAAGTGCTTTTCTAAATGGTTTTATTGAAGAGGAGGTGTATGTTGAACAACCCCCGGGTTTGTTGATCCTACACATCCGGATTTTGTGTTTAAATTAGATAAAGCTCTTTATGGTTTAAAACAAGCCCCTAGGGCTTGGTATGAAAGACTTTCTTCATTTTTGATTTCAAATGGTTTTAAGAAAGATAAAATTGACACCACTTTGTTTACAAAACATGTAGAAAATGACATTCTTATTGTGCAAATTTATGTAGATGATATTATTTTTGGTTCTACTAATGAATCTCTTTGCCAAGCTTTTGAATCATGCATGAAGGATGAATTTGAAATGTCTATGATAAGGGAACTCAACTATTTCCTTGGACTCCAAATCAAGCAAAGGAAGGATGGGATCTTCATCAATCAAGCCAAGTACACAAAGGAACTCATCAAGAGATTCGGACTTGAAGGCGCTAGAGTGAGCAAAACTCCCATGGCAACAACTACCAAGCTTGATAAGGATGAACAAGGTAAAAGTGTAGACATTAAATTTTATCGTAGCATGATTGGTAGTTTATTGTATTTGACGGCTAGTAGGCCGGACATCATGTTTTCCGTTTGTCTTTGTGCTCGTTTTCAATCATGTCCTAAGGAGTCTCATTTAGTAGCGGTAAAACGCATTATTAAATACCTTAAGGGCACTATTGAAATGGGTTTGTGGTATCTGAAAATCGGACTATTTGATATGAAGAGTTTTTCGGATGCCGACTATGCGGGTTGTAGGGTAGATAGGAAGAGCACAAGTGAAACATGTCAATTCCTAGGTAATTGTCTTGTATCTTGGTCTTCCAAAAAGCAAAATTCGGTAGCCCTATCAACCGCCGAGGCAGAGTATGTTGCAGCCGGAGCTTGTTGTGCACAAGTTCTTTGGATGAAACATACTCTCCTCGACTATGATTTACACTTTGATCATGTTAAAATATTTTGTGATAATACTAATACAATTCACATGACAAAGAATGCAAATCAACATAGTAAAACCAAACACATTGACATTAGGTATCACTTTCTTAGAGATCATTATGAGAAAGGTGATATTGATATTGATTATGTTTCTACCGATTTTCAACTTGCCGATATTTTTACTAAACCATTGGATTATGCTAGATTTTCCTTTATTTGTGGTGAGTTGAATGTTTGCATTATGGATTCTTAAAGAAAAATCTCTTTTGTTTTTGTTTTGTTTAACCCTTTTTGATGTATGACAAAAAGGGGGAGAAATAGTATAAGTTTGTTTGTTGTTTTGTTTGTTACTATGGTATATTTTGAATTTTTAGTTTGTTTGTTACTATGGTGTATTTTGAGATTTTAATTTTTGACAAAAACTATGTGTTTTCAATATCTTATGTATTTAGCTTCTCATAGCCATTCTTGATACATAGCATTATTTGAGGGGGAGCTTTCCAAGCTCTTCTTCCATTTTTGTTTAAATAACCTATATGTTTTGTCATCATCAAAAAGGGGGAGATTGTTGGCCCAAGGTTACAATCACCCGTGTTTAGTGTATTTTGATGATTACAAAACATATTAGTTATTTGTACTAATAAAGTTTGTTGTTTAAGTGTGTTTCAGGGATCTAACTCATCTAGAAGGTTTATTCCCTATAAGCGACTCAAGTCAACTCAAATTGGGCTCAAGAATCAAGTGTTGAACACTTTATGGTAAAAAGCCCTCTTGAAGCACTTGTAGTACTTAGAACCAATGTAAGAAATAGAGTGTTAAAGTTTGAGTTTTGAAAATTGGCTCTAGGATACATACACACGTTTTTGTATTCAAGTTTTCATGGTCAAAACTTTTGTTTTATGCCTTAGTAAATATATATACATGACCCTAAGTTTTACAAATATAAATATCATGTTTAGATCATGTATGTATACTCTTTCCAGCATATTACTTAGCTTTCCCTACTTCAAAACATTTTTTTTACAAAATTTTCCAACTTCAAAATCCTGCTATTTTTCCTGTTTCAGGCTGACCGGCCGACCGGCATGGTCGACCGGCGCCAGTGCCAGGACGTGCACATTTGTGCACGTCTGTCGGCCGACCGCCCGGGTCGACCGACTGTAAGCAGTTGCTCTCGGGTTTTCTGGGTCGACCGCCCCGGTCGACTGCCCGAGGAAAACTATGTTTTCTCTTAGAGGACGGTCGACCGGACCGGTCGACCCGAGCCAACGGCTCTTTGCCAGCTGAGCTGGCGGCCGACCGGCCCGGTCGACCGCCAAGCCTGCAAAAGCCCAACGGCTCTTTCCTCTTTTGTGCAATTCTGAAATCTGTTTTTTGGACTGTTTTTTGGCAGACTTTTTCAGGGTTTTCCAGATCTTTTTCAGGTCAAATAAGATTAAAATAAATTGTTTTTAACCTATTTTTCTCCCTATAAATAGAGGAGAAGAGTCTCCTACAAAATACTAAGAAAAATCCTCAAGTTTTCATAGTTTTCAAAAGAGAAGAAAAGTGTTTTTAAGCCCTTCATTTCCAACTCTTTCTTGAGCTTGTTTTCAGTTGTGTTCTACAGCAAAAATCATCTCTACAACTGAGTTTTTCTCACTACACTCCTTAGAGCCAAAAATTCCCTTACTCATTCTATAAGGAAGTTGTAAAAGAGTGAGAGTTTGTAAAAGAGTTTAGTGATCTTGTTGTGATCACTTTTGTTACTTGTTCCTCTTCTTGTTCTTGTGGAGACACCTCTTCGGTAGAGGTTATTGTACTTGGTGGAGCTCGGTGCTCAGGTCTTCGGTAGACCGTTGTAATCGTCCTCGGTGGATAGTGGAAACCCTTCACGGAGGTGAAGGCGGGGAGTAGAGCGGTGGCTCGAACCTCGAAACAAATATCTTGTGTTTGCGATTGCCTTGTGTCAATTCTTGTTTTAATTTCTCTTGCAGTCTATTGCTTTTAATTATTTGCTTGTGATCTTGTTTCTTTCTTTGTGCTATTACTTCAAGTTTGTGATACTTGTGATATCTTGTGTGCATTTCATCATTGCATATTATTCATCCTTTGTTCGATCAATTCTCATACAACAAGGTTGCATTGCGCACCTCTAACCCATTCAAGGGGAATTGGGAGGAAGGAGTTCAGAATCTCTCACGGGGTATTCGGCTCTTAGTCTTGTTTTGAGAGATCGTTGCATCATTCATTCATCCTAATTTTAAAAAGATTGTTAGATTAGCAATTACACCTATTCACCCCCCTTCTAGGTGTTTTTCAGAAACATTCATCGTTAAAATCAAAGGGCACGTCCTTTGTGAGTAGGTTGGTTAAGGGCCCAGCGATCTTGATAAAATCCTTAATGAACCATCGGTAGAACCCAGTATGCCCTAGAAAGAATCTAATATCCTTAATGCTTTTGGGTGGTGGAAGCTTAGCAATCATTCTACTTTTGCCCTGTCCACTTCAATGCCTCTCCTAGGAATCTCATGGCCAAAGACACCCCATGTCTCACCATGAAGTGACATTTCTACCAGTTCAGAGTTAGGTTCTTTTCCTTGCATCTTTGCAAAACCAACTTAAGATGATGAAGACATTGTTCAAATGAATCTCCGTAGATGGAGAAGTCATCCATGAAAATATCAAGAAAACGTTCCACCATGTCAGAGAACAAACTGAGCATGCACCATTGGAATGTCGCAAGAGCATTGCATAATCCAAAAGGTATGCATCGATAAGCGAAGGTTCAAGACGGGCAGGTGAACAGTCTTTTCCTGGTTTTCTGTAGCAATGGGGATTTAATTGTATCCCGAGTACCCATCTAGAAAGCAATAGTCGGGAAGTGGTCTTTACGGGTGGCCGCATTAAACTTTCTATAGTCAATACAAACATGAATCTTGGTAGGCAGTCTTGTTTGTACCAACTCTTTTTGCTCATTTTCAACCACCGTAAAGCCAGCTTTCTTCGGAACTGCATGATCAGAGCTAACCCGTTGGCTATCAAAAATAGGATAAATGATCCCATTGTCTAATAGTTTTAAAATTTCCACTTATACTGCCTCTTGCATGAGTGGGTTAAGCCTGCATTGTGGGTCCCTCCTGGGAGTTACTTCGTCGGTTAAATGGATTCTATGTTGAACTATTGATGGACTTATCCCTTTGATATCCTTCATCGTCCATCCAATGGCTTCCCTATATCTCTTCAGAATAGACATTAAGTTGTTCTCTTGTTTCTCAGTTAGGTGGGATACTATGATGATTGGCAGGGTTTCTCTTCCATCCAGGTAGGCGTATTTAAGGTGTTCAGGTAAGGCTTTTAGCTCTATAGAAGGTGTTACTTCATTGGATGTAATATCTGGACTTTCAATCCTGTGACAAGGTACACTTAGGCTTGACGCCCAGTCCACTGCTGAATCTACGATCTGATCTAGATTAAAATCCTCAGACTCTAGATTAAACTCTGCCTCTGTTTCTATCTCCAGGCTTTCCTCATGCTCACTGGTCATATTTTTAATGGAATTGACCTCAAAAGTCTGATCTTGATATCCCTGGGTTGTCTCTAAGATTGAACATATTGACTTCCTTCGTCATGTCTCCAAAGGTCAATCGCATGGACTCGTTCCTATAGTTGATTATGGCATTGGCTGTAGCAAGGAATGGGTACCCTAAGATGACCGGAGTTTGAGACTGCGGATTTGACACAGGTTGGATCTCAAGCACAATGAAGTCAACGGGGTAGATGAAATCCCCGACCTGGATAAGGACATTTATGATTTTCTTCTTGGAGATTTTCACAGATCGGTCAACTAACTAAATGGTGACTCGAGTTGGACTCAACTCGCCCAACCCAAGTTGCTGGTATAGTGAGAGAGGTAGTGATTGTACTCCAAAATTGCATTTTTATCATCACTTTTACACATATATCCTTGATCATTCCTTTATTAATTAATGCTATTAATCCTCTTTTTCTTATTATGGTGTGTAGTTATTTAAATGAGAGGATAAATATACAAAAAGCTTCATTTTATCCCTAATTCTATCTAAAGTTAGATTTTAAATTAAATTGAATCCAAAGGAGAAAAGGATTATCTTCATCTTCTATTCAAGCTCAAATTCAGAAGATAAAGTTCTAGAAGATGAATGAGATAAAGCTAATCCTAAAAGGAAAAAAGGAGGATAATTCAAATTAAACAGAGTTCAGAATCAATTCAGACTCGGATTCTCACTGTATACTGTTTAGTATTCGGATCATAACTTTTACTACAGATATTCAAATCCAATGATTGTTATATTTATCACTCTGTCTAATTCAGCCATCTAATAAGACATATTCAGCAAACAATATGCCAACCTGCTACAGGACTGAATTTCTTGTTGAATTAGGAAACCTTCTAATTTGTATCCTATTGTAAATAGAAATGAGGCCTATTTAAATATCTGAAATCTCTCATTATAAAACATCTCCACATCAGAGATCATAACCTAGGATTTTTCTTTTAGTCTCTTCTCTAAATTTCTTTTGTAATTTTTAGATTCTAGTTCTACTTCTAATGCAAGATTTGTGAGAAAGAGAAGCCATTGTAATTCGAGGTGACAGATCAATATAAGGTGCTTTCGTTCTTTTCATATCTCTTTTGTTATTTATTTTATTTTTACTTTTTCTTATTTTTTATTTCTTGCTTTCTTTTACTTGTCATATTTACCATGAGTAGCTCAATTTTTCTCATGGCTTGCTAAAACATCACCACCATCACATCTAATGTCTAGTAGATAACTAGATTAGATCATATGCATGCCTACTATAATTTTTATTCTTGAAGACTCATTAGGATAAGCAACTAGGTCAAATATTTGCTAATACTTCTTAACTGTTTTTCTTAATCTATGCTTAATGAAAATCTTGATATTTTAATGTTAAATTTTGATTAGTGTTATTTCAAATAAGGATAAGATTTGCTAAATACTTTCTAATGATTTTTTCTTACTTTATACTTGATTGACAACCTTGATATTGTAACGTTAAACATGGATGGTGTTATTTCAAATCATAACCTAGTTTCTATCCTATGTATCTTGCTTGGTTTTGTGGTAGAATATCATGTTTAGGATTTAAAGTGAAGTAATTATCTATCTAGCATTAGCATGTATGGTGGTTGATTATTAGTAAGCTGTGAACCTTTCTTTTAGATTAATTCTTTTTTCACATACAATCCATCCCCTCTTTTTCACGTTCTTTAAAAACAGAGAAGATAATAAGAAGACAATATTACCGAAAAGCTTCCATCGCATCTCTCCCTGAGGTTCGACCTGTTTAGCTCTTGCTACAGCAGATTGCAAAAGATTCAGAGTTAAAACCAATCATATACACTTTTCATATTCTCTATACTCTGTTTTGAGAAATCAGGTAGCAAGTTGATACTCGCTTTCAGGTCAAGGAGTGCTCTACTAATTTCTATTTGTCCTATGGTGCAGGAAATTGTGGGACATCCGGGATCTTTGTATTTCATCGGAATGAGACCAGACAGAGTTTTGCTTATGTTGGTTGCCAGGAACACTTTCTTAGGCACATTTGTCTTTCTCTTCTTTGTATACATATCCTTAAGAAATTTGGCATAGACTGAGACTTGTTGGATAGCATCAAGAAGAGGCACATTCAGTTTGACCTGGTTAAATAGCTCAAGTATCTTCTCCATGTGCATATTCTTATTATTGTTCCTAAGCCTATTGGGAAAGGGTGCTACAGGCTTATGAACTTGTTCAGCGGCTTTGTCCTCGTCAGATGTTTTAGAGCAGATTGGGAGGAGCTAGCAGAGGTGGAGGCTAGAGTAGGATCAATGTGGACATGATTTTTCTGTTGGTGGACCTAGTTGTCCACTTTCTTTCCAGATCGAAGTGTGTGAACAGCATTGCACTGGTTGATCGAAGGATCCTGAATTTCATACGCTGATTGGAGTTTTTTAGGTTAACTAGCGGCTGATTAGGTAAAGTACCCTTTAGTCTTTCACTTAGAGAGCTAGCTAAGTGACTCAGCTGCATTTTCAATCTCGATATGGCCTGTGAATGGTTGCTCAGCGTTTGTCCCCGATTTTGCATGAAAGCAGCTTGAGACTTCATAAAAGCCTCCACGCTCTCCTCCAATTTACTGAATTTCTTCTCAATTGGTGAACTTTGGAAGGAGGAAGATGGAGCTTGACTGGAGAAATTTGTTGGATGAGTGGGATGGTGAAAATTATTGGAAACGTTTGGCCTGGGAGAATAATTCTGGGCCCAAGAAAAATTTAGGTGATTTCTCCAACTGGGGTTGTACGTTTGCGAGTACGGATTGTGTGGTGGCCGTGAGTAGGTCGCATTCATGTATTCTAGTGGCACTTGCTGAGTATGGAAAACAGGGCACTCTTCAAAGACGTGGTTCGGTATCGGACAGTATAAACAACCCGGATTGTGAATTGATTTTGGGTTAATTTGGTTGACATTGGCTGTCTCTTTTATTTCTAGAGTCTCTATTCTCCTCATCAGGGTAGCAATCTTAGCTTCTGCAGTTATGAATGATTCTAAGGATAGGAGTCCTCCTTTTGAAGCTATAGATTGTGAATTCCTTAGTGTTTCTGAGGCTAGCCCCCATTGCAGGGTTTTCTTAGCTAGATCCTCAAACAAATACCAACCCTGATTCTCATCCTTTTGTGAGAACCCTTCCTGACACATGGTTTCTAACAAGATTTTTGTTTGATAATCTAAACTATCATAGAGAATCTGGCACTGACGCCATTTCTCCACACCGTGATGAAGGCACTGAGTTAGGATATCTTTGAATTGCTCAAAGTATCTCCAAAATGGTTCGCTCAGTTCTTACCTGAACTGCATGATATTCTTTCTAATGAGGGCAGTTTTATAGATTAAGTAGAATTTCTTCAAGAAGTCCTTGACGAAATCGTCCCACGTTATAACTGAATCTACCGTCAAACTGTACAACCATTTTTTAGTTAGGTCCTTTAGGGAAAATGGGATGAAACGTAACCTAACGGCATCGTCGCCTATCTAGGGAATGCGCATCATGAGGCATACTTCTTCAAATTCTCTAACAAAGAAGTATGCATCCTCCGATTCTAAACCATGAAATTTTGGAAGAAAGTTGATGAATTGAGGCTTTAATTCAAAGTTATTTCTATTCGCCTCAGGCAATTTTATACAAGATGGCAATGAGGTTCTGATAGAGTAAAACCTGTCCTAAAGTGACGCCATCACCGGTTCTGAATGCAAAGGTACAGAAGTGTTTCTGGTTAATCTGGAAGTTACAGGATCTCTCACCTACTCTTGCATGTAGCACACCACAAACAACGTAAAGGCAACAAACAATCGAAAAGAATAAAAAAATAAACAAAATAAAGAAAAACAACTACAAAGCCTTAGTCTAAGGTACCTGAGCCTAGACGACCCCTAACTGGTCGATTCTCCGGGGGAGGTTGTTGCAGGAACTCGACTACAAGCTAATCAGTCAAGAAATGGCAAAACTCGGTGGGAGGTATCCGGTCATGAGCCACGGACCTTAATTACGCTAAACCACAGAGCTTTCGAAGCTTTACCTCTCAATCCACTTTCCTTAGACACTAATTTTGCAGGAGTATAGTTCTTGCAATTTTCACCCTCGGTTAATCTCTTAATGAGTCCGAGATTTCCCTAGGGCCAACGTCTATCAATTTTTAGTTAAGACTTGGGTTGTGTTAGTGCACTTAGAGATGGTTTTTGGGCTAAGAAAGGGTGATGAAATTTCCACCTTATCTTGTTTATTTGGGATTTTGCCCTTAATGTCAATTGTGCAAGTGTACAGTATATTCACAACAAAATAACACTCAAAGCGATAAATCACTCTAAAATGTTGGTCCTATTCTATATGTATGCACACGTACCTTTTCTCTAGCACTCTTCAATAGAAATTGAAATGAATTGAAATAGACACGTGTCCTAAATGTAAGAGTCTAATTCGATTTTCAATTAAGCAACAAGTGAATTTCTGTTGAGTTTATTACACATGTATAAGGTGAAGCATTCAAGGGAACCTAAAAAATTTGAGAAAGCAATTTGAGCGATTTTCGGTAACCTTGCAGAAGAGTTTGTTAGTACTTCAATCGGAGAAACTCGCTTTTACACGAATTTTCTGAGGGCAAATGAATCCTCATGCAATGTATTTGGCCACCACTTTCGCTTCTCGTGATAGTGAGCTCCTTGGTACTTCTCCTACATACAAGAACAAAAAAAATCTTTAGTATTGAATGATAAAGTCGTTCCCTCCCCGACAACGGCGCCAAAATTTAATCGGCAAAAAGCAAGCACAAAAATAAGTAAAGGAATGTGGGTTGATGTTAGTACTTTTGTGATTCTTCCGTACTAGCAAAGTAGCTTTATGGGTCATATACACAAGGAGGGAGAGCGATGAAAGCTTGATGCGACTTCTTTATTTAAGAAAAGAGAAAGCTCTTTGTTTCAAGTAAAGAATTTGAAAATGAAAACAAGTATTACTTTAAGAATTGTTTGAATTGGTTTGTTGGTTTGTAAAAGTGATTCTTTTTAGATGGTAAAAACATATGGCTAACTTTCTACTAAATGCTCCCATTAATCTCTAACTTCTTGAAGATGTAGCCTCACGATGGATCATAAGCAAGCATCATAACCCTTATGCATAGGAACTATTCACGTGAAAGTCGAGTGAAAGTTCTTCCTTTAACTTAGCTTTAAACGGCAAAAACTTGAACATTCCCGTATCAAGATCTGATTGAAGACAAGAATAAGGGAAGACACAAGTGCACTAATGTATCAGTAAAGTTAATAGGAATATCTCTACTTATAAAGACAAGCAAAGTTTATAATATATAGATCTTCAAAAACCCATTAAGCATGAAATATAAGAGAGCTAATACTTGTAGGTAAGTTAAAGTTAGAACCCTCGTCTTAAGATGTCATAGCTCTCATTTGCACAAGATTTGTTTGACACTATTGACTCATTTAGGTTATCAATCTAGTTGTTAGAGATTAGTGAGTTAGTAGTTAGTTAGCCATGCAATGAAAGAGTTAGTTAGACATGGTAGTAAAGGAAACAACAAGAGAGAAGAGGTAAAGAGAAAAAGGAGTTACCTAAAACAAGAAAGTAAAATTAAATGGAAAATACCAAGTAAATAAAAAGAAGAAAGAGAAGTATTACTTGTATAAGATTGTCACCCTTCAAATACAACTTTTACACACGCTCTCTTTCACTCTAATGACTAAACTAACTAGAAGAAGAAGAAGCAAACATATAAACAACTACAATCCTAAAAAAAATAACAACTTCCTAAAGCTCTGGATATCTCTATATGAAGAACCCCAAGGGGGTATTTATAGGCACCAAGGGAAAGGGGGCCAGGGGGGCAACCCCTGGCCCAAAGCACGGGCGCGGCCGTATTTTTGCGGCCCTGCCAAGGCGGTGCGCGTCCGGCCGCCTGCTGCGTCTGGTCACGTCTGTCCCCTGTCAGATGGATCTTCTGGTTTGTTAATTTGATGCCCGAGGCTGACAAAATCTCCTCCCTAAGGTCAATAACTATTTGGTAGGCCTTTAATCACCCATTAAATAGTGATTTAGGGTCTTCTTTTTTATTGCACACCATGGACCTAGGATTAAACAAGTAAAACTTTATTAGCAGAATTTTATATAGAATAACTATGCAGATGTGTTAAAAATTATGCAATATTAGAGACTAATCAGTCACCACTTGCTTAAGGTGATCCTCATTAATATTATGCCTATAATGGAGCCCTCCAACACCTATAGGCTGAAAAGAGCCTCCTTGTGAATGGTCCACGTCCCCGGGAGCTAGGTCAAAGCTCTGAGTCCGCTCAACTTGCAATGCAACTTGATCGCCTCGACCTCCGCGCGTCCCTTCATGCATAGCCCCAAACTGACGAACATGGCACACCTCCATGGGAATGCAGCTGTCAACAGTGACGTTTTGACTGCGGGTTGGCCTGCCGCTCGCCTCGTCCTTGCTACCTCTATTTGAAATTGCGCACTCAATGGATTAGGAAACACCCTCGAACAGTGAGAGTCGAGCTGTCTCATTCTCATCATCCCTCAGCGGTCGATGCACTGCACTTTTTGCTGCCTTGAGATAGGGAGAACCATCCTCGTACACCCTCGCAAGAGACCTATTCCTGCATGCCCCCCCACCACACCCACATCTGGTGGGTCCACTTTAAAGTGGAAACTCAAAATGTTTCTCCTCACATAATTCCTTGCCCTTGGTCTGGCCAGTCTGATGCATAACTGCTCCGGTCTGAATCAGAATAGAGACACCATGAGAAGGCAACACTTGTTTGCACTTCCGGACAAAACAGTCCAAACTCGGACTGGATCCAAGATTAGTGTTCCAATTCATAATTGGACTGTGTCTCTCATCTCCCTCCAACCCACTGTTAATGAACAACCATTTCTAAACTAGCGTCGTGACATTTCAGCCTCCGCCCGGTCCATCCATCTCCACCATGAATCTCAGCTTGAAACTCAACCCGTCAGCAATAATAGTCAAAACGTGTGGGATGTCATCCTGCTCACAGCAACCCACCTTGATCCACGCCCTATTCACCCGTGTCCTTGACAATGTCAGATCGTCGACTTCTAGTAGATAACCAAACCGTGAAACAATCTCCTCGAAGGCCGACTTCTCCCATATGTGTAATGGCAAGCCGTCCACCATAAGCCATAAGATGAATGCCGGCGAAAATGGAAAGCCCCCTTCGTCCCTGACCATTTCTTGAAACGAGCGCCGAATTAGTCTCCCTTGCCTTTGAAAACATTAAAAAGGAGGGCTCTGTCCAGCGCATTCTCCGATGGGAACTCAGCAATGAAGCCATCACCATTGGCTTGATGTCCCAGTTCCAAGATCTGAAAGACTCCGACGCTTCGCGCAAATTCTCTGTGACATCTGCCACTGATGGCTTTCCGAACATGATCTTGATCTAGCTGAACTTTTTGCTAAACTTCATTTTTTGTTCAGCCATGGGCTTAGTCAGAGTAACTCTAACCACTAGATCCTTCTTCTTCCTCTTGGCCACTTTTCTGTTTAACCCATACTATAATATCCTGGTTCCTTACCGCCTTACACGCCCCTCTAGCTCTCGCCGGACAGTCACTGGCGAGATGACTTGGCAACCTACACAAGAAGCAAGTCAGCCTGAGTTTACACTCACCTTTCTAGTGACCAAGTCTCCTGCATAGATAGCAGGGGGCGAGGATGGATCTTCCTTAATCTTCTTCGGCGATCTTTGTTCACCGACGCCCTTCTGAGCTGCCCTCTCCGTCTTGATCGCAGATCTGGACTTGAACTCCACCCACCCCTCTACCTCTTCCTCATGATGGTCTGTAGGTGTAGTAGCTAAAGGTTTAAACTTTTCCAGGTCCTGCAGCATGCCCCGCAGCTCCTCCTCGAAAAACATTCGCTTTGGTGATCTAGATGACCTAGGTATGGCACGTGGTAGACTGGAAATGCGACTTGACAAGCGCTGCCCCTTCCCAACCTACCTTAATCCTTTGTTTGTTCCCTGCAATCCAATATGTCACGTCAATGGCTTTAATAAATTAGATGATTAACTTAAGAAAGCTATAGAACATTCATTTAAAAAGCTTAAAACTCAGCTTTGGTCTTGGTCCGAGGTTGTCATCCTCAGACCAAAAAAACACCTTACTGCAAACTCAACCCGCCATTTAGGAGGGGTGAATTGGCCCAGTGTCTACATGACACTGAGCTGGCCTGTCAGAGGTCAATTTTTGAAAATAAATTTAAGGGAGGTCTATTTTATAATTAAATTTAAAGATAGGATTGAATTAAACATATTGCCCTTGTACGAAATTAGTAAAATACATGTATATTTTTTTAAATTTTTGCATATACACCCTCTAAAACTAAGCTTTTTTGCTTAGTTTGCCCTCAAAAACTTCCATTTGCATGTATGCTCTTCTAACTTTAAAGTGTCTGCAGTTACTCTTTTACATTTCAATATAATAAAATACCATTTATATGTTTACCTTCGTGAATAATTTTTGTAATGCTCCACAATTTTTCATATTAATACAATAGTTTTATGGGTTTTTTTCCATATCAACACTTGAAATCTTTGCTAAATTTTTTTCACCCTTGAAATATTTGTATTTTAATTTTGACATCCAAAATCTTTTAAGTTAGGACAAAAATCTACCATCGTGGGTCACTATTTATTTTGTAACGGGCTAAGGTTTCAAAGATCAAATTACCCTCAAGGATTGATGAAGTTTGGTATGCTCTTCTCAATTTTATTATCACTCTCTCTCTTTCACACACAGACACACTCTCTCTATCAAATTACCCGCAAGGATTAATGAATTCTTTTTAATTTTGAGGTTGGAAAGGATGTGGATATATAAGATTTGTGAATTATGCTAATGGGTCTCAAGCTAAGAGGAAATTCACACTACTAAAGAAAGGGGAATTCGAGTCAGATTTAATCAGACGCGAAAAGGAAACAGCGTTAGTCGTAAAACTGAAGCGTACCCTAGGTCACAAAAATCAATACGTTTCATGTTCGATCTATATCAACACGAAAAGTTAGACTTTTAGTGTCAATTATATAATATAACCAACGCTAAAAGTCTGAGTTTATTTTTTAAAAAAATTATTCTCGTGGTCGAGGCCGTAGCCATCCCCTCCCAGAATTACCTGCAAAGTTCGATTCCAGCCTTATAATAATTTCTTTCTTTCTCACCGTCTTCTCCTTCCAATTATCTCCTTTGGTTCATTCTTCAGGATCATGTTCTCAGCTTCAATAAAACCCTTACACAAAAAAAACCATCATATTTCAAGAATCAAGAACCCTAGCTGCAACTTCAAAGCAAAATTCTACCTAAATTTCGGTGAGGCTCATCTGACGAGCGTCTCCGGGGCCAAAATCAGAGAGGGGACGGCAGAGGGGGGTGACATGAGGGTTTGTAATATAGAGGCTATGGAGCCTCCATCAGCACACTCTTGCCGTCGGTCTGGTGGCTGACGACGAGGAAAGCCGGGGTGTTGAATGGGGTCCGACCTCTCCTCTAGTTTCAAGCAAGAATCCGACCTCTCCTCCTTCTTGTTCTCTTCAGATTGCTCTCCTCGCTCTTCTCAATCCATTTGAAACTTGCTTCTTCTTCTCTCTCTTTTTGTGTGGATTTTAAAGGAGCTTTGGATGCTGGAGAGAATGATGAGAAAGGAGTTGATTTGAGGTCTGGATGGAGGGTGATGAAGCTTTGAATTTTAGAGGAGCTTTGGATTGATGAAGGAGGAGGAGAAGAATGAGGGGATGATGCCTCCGATCAATGACGTGGCCAGATATAGATAACATGTGTCGGTTCTTATCCTTTCCCTTTATTTACAAAAATGCCACCAAGTTTTATATTTTCTCTTTATTTACATAAATGCCACCATTTCTTTATAGAGAACCAGCGCGAAAAGCCACCGCGTCAATTCTTTATTTTCAAAAATGCCACTGAGTCAACCTTTTATGTCGATTCTCCGTAGAACCGATGCGAAAGTTCTAAAATTATGTGTCGGTTCTTCATAGAACCATTGCTACAGATCTATAATGTCGTTTGTGGACAAAAACGATGGTGTAACCACAATCGTTTATTCCAATATTTGTACTAGTATCAAGACTAAAGTTTAATCTTTTCCATGATTTGATATTAAGTAATGAATTTTCATCATTTACCAAGATTGGAGAAGTAAACTTGTGGGTTTCATGATGGTTATTGAGATTTACGTAGAACTTTTGTAAGATTTGGTGAGAAAATGAAGAAGAAGAGGTTGAAGAAGATGAAGAGAAGTGCAATTTGAGCATATTACTTCCTTTAAATAGATTCTACCCTAATGCAAGGTATGCAAGGTAAATTCTTAGCATATTCTAAGATAAATAAAATGACTAATGACAGGCAGCTTTTTTGTTCAAACTTACAAGATTTCGGGGATCAAAATGCAAATACATAGATTTCAGGGGTGAAATGGAATTGGCAAAGAGTTCAAGTTTCAATATGAAAAAAGCCCTAGTTTTACAGATGAAAAGCTAAGTCTCTCGATAATGATCTAAGTAAAAACCAAATTAAAGCAACATCGATAAAAGGATTTCATTGAGGAGGTGGTAGGTGAAAAAATGGCTTCACTATTTTATCAAAAGATAATGTAAATACATTGATAAATGGTATGTTAAGGATGAATATAATAGGTGAAGGACTTGGGGCACCATCCCAAAAGACTAGCCTTTTATGTGGAGTTGCCCAAATCCTTATATACCCAAGTCTAGCCGATGTAGGACTATTTGTTCGACCCAAATCCCAACAATCCCCCTCGAACAAAGAGTCTCCCCCCTGTAAGGGATTCAAATGCTCCATTGAGATCCAACTTTTCAGTGGGTGAGGTGGGGCACGCCTTATGTGAAGCAGTTGTGCACCAACTACAGTCGGTCACTCTATACACCGGAAGATCAAATGCTCTATCGAGATCTAACTCTTCAGTGCGTGAGATGGTGGCACGCCTTATGTGAAGCAGTTGTGCGCCAACTGCAGTCGGTCACTCCTCTACACACCGGAAGAACAAATGCTCCATCGAGATCTAATTCTTCAGTGCGTGAGGTGGTGGCACGCCTTATGTGAAGCACCAACTGCAGTCGGTCACTCCTCTAAATCGCGAAATTTCTCGAGAGCCCAACATTAGCTTCACAGGGGCCTATTGCGCCTTCTTGCGCCATTGGGGTGTCACGCCCATTGCGCCTTTGCGCCATTGGGGGATTTACATTGTCGAACGTCACCCACACACATGACTAAGTTCGGGGCATGGCTCTACCACTTGAAGGACTTGGGGCACCATCTCAAAAGACTAGCCTTTTAGGTGGAGTTGCCCAAATCCTTATATACCCAAGACCATCCCCACGTCTAGCCGATGTGGGACTATTTGTTCAACCCAAATCCCAACAATAGGGGATATGTAATTCTGTAAATTCTAAAAAAAAAAAAAAATGATACGTGCACCTATTTTTTATTATATGTTTTTTTTTTCAAATATTATCTTCTAAATATAAATACAAAAAAGCAATACGTAAGTTGTATTTGCAGATTTAACTTTTTATAAGATTTAAATGCAGAAAAAATATTGTGAAAGTGTCTATGCAAATTTTAAATTTGCAATGTATTACTATGTAGACCTATATGTTTTTTTCTATTATCTGTTTTTTTTTCAAATATTATCTTCTAACTATAAATACAACAAAGCAATACGTAAGTTGTATTTGCAGCTTTAACTTTTTATAAGATTTAAATGCAGGAAAAAATGTTGTGAAGGGGTCTATGCAAATTTTAAATTTGCAATGTATTACTATGTAGTCATGTAAAGAAGGATCAAGGACAAATTTGAATAAAATTGTCAAATTAGTAGAGGATATGCAGGCCGACAGTCATGCTGCAAGCTTGACTGATGAGAGCATCATGTACAGTTGATTTCATTCTTAGGTACTTCTAAGCTAAAATTGATAATAAAAAAATTATCGAAGTTTAAGCACTTTAAGGATACAAGTGCAACATGTATAAAAAAAAACATATTAAAGTGTTTATCATATCATACAAGTGTTATCTACATTAGAATTTTGATAATCTCTAGAATTTTTTGGGAGAGATGGTATGAGGAATATAAAAGACCATCACCTCTTAGATTTTTTTTTTTTTTTTTTTTTAAATGGCAGATGAAATAGAGAGGAGTAACTAACAAAATAGCATGGTGAAGGAAAATAAATAGAGAAGTCAGCAATGGAAAGCATAAAGAATACAGATACAAATTAAATCACTCATTCTCACCATAAAGAGAGACCCAAAGGGTCCAGCACATGACAAATAGATAAATAATGACGATACAAGAGATCAAAGGAAGCGAGATGCTCGAGAGAAGCAGCAACGCAAACAGGACTGCATACACGCGATCAAGGAGGCAGTCGTTGGTGTTGTACAACGCCGTCCACCATTTTGGTTCCCGATCTCGAAAGAGTTGTTCTGGCAACACCCAGAAGGTGCTCTTCGGTTTCCCATGATCATGAACACAGCCTATGCTTCCCTCACCTCTATCCAAATCAAACACCCCAAATGATCCTTCGCCGGCCGTGTAGACCCGAGCCCGAGCCCTCATGCTTGCCTGTTCCCTTGCTTCCACTGACATAGATCCTCTCCGACCTAAAAACAGTTTTTGGTTCCTCATCATGCCCCTGGCATCAACCCATGTGGATGTTTTCGTATCCAGCTTAAATATCCTACATGCCTGCATGCTGACATCGCGTTGTTTAAATCTTGAGCATACAGTGATGGCAACAAGCAGTTCTCCTTTAGACTCTACCAAATATACATGTTCTTTTGCTCCATCAAATTGGACTCTTCTAATCTCATCCTTCCATTCGAGCACCATATCCTTATCAGAGTCAATGAATGCTAACCGTCCTCGAGTTGTCATGGCATAAAATTTTCCACCGACAGCTACCGCTTGGATAATCTCTTCGTTACGGAAGCCATAGTTATGATTAGGGGAGGACCATTTCTTGTCACCGCATCGGAAGTAGTGTAAAGATTGTGGGTAGCCATTGAAAGCGATGAGTGTGAACTCAGGAGTGCCAGGCTTTGAGAACGCAATGACAGGCTCATAAAAATGAGGTCTATTCTTTTCTGGCCACATTATCTTGCTGAGAGTGAACGGGTTGTAGATGTAGTGCCTGCGACCTTTCATGATGAGCCAACTCCCAGAGGACCCGATGCATTTCTCAGCAAACAACTCGTAGAGAGTGAAATTGTATCGTCTTCCGTTTAAGGGATTGAGAAAACGGCGACGACAACTGACGGAGGAAGCAGGGTACATCAACAAGGCAGACTGAGGCGGAGCAAGGTTACGACAGGTGCGATGAAGAGAACGAGTTGATCTCCAGTGACTGCAAACCCCGCCAAACTTGAGGCTGTCGACTGGATCGAGGCGCTTGATAACTGTCTCAAGGATATCGATCTCGAGATTGCACCAATCTCTCATTTCGACTTTCTTTTCTTCAAATTGGCTCTCATGCCATGATTGAGAGAAAGGAGCAAGATAATTATTTGCAACTATTACAGGCGCTTGCGAATTCTCCATTCCAAATCACTCGCAATTATTTTACTTTTAGTTTGCCTTTCTTCGTTTTTGTCATCCTTTTTATATAGAGTTCTGACCTAAATGGAGATTACTATACTCAGGTATTATAATTAGTTAGGTTATGTGTAGAAATAGTAAATATCCAACTTGTTTACACATCATTTCATCTTTCATGTTTACATGCACGTTGATTTGGGCAACAGTCCTTTGACATTTTTCTTTTACTATTCCTTTTTTGTACTTTTGACTTCTGGCCACAACTTCAATATGTACGTAAATAACCAAAACTAAAACGAGCTACCAAATTGAAAAGGACAACGTAATTACACCTTTTTTCTACTATTTATTACCAACCCCACGTTAAATAAAGTTAGAGAAGAGTAGATAATTGTTGACTGATGATTACTTTATCTTTATGATGAAAGTTTGTCCTATTTCTAAAAAATAGTCATGGAAAATTCTTTTTCTTAAGCTGAAGCATTGTTATTATCTTGAATTGAAAGGATAAATCATAGAAACTCTCTTATACTATTATTGTTTTATAAAGGAAAAACCATTATACTATTATTATTGTTGTAAAAAAAACCCTTGTTCTAGTGAGATTCAGTAGAAACGCTCGTTCTAGTGAGATTCAGTAAAAAAGAGGTGTAAAAGGGAAATAGAAGAAGGAAAAGAGGTTTTCTCATTTCTCATTTTCAATTCCAAACAAACATCGGAAGTGAGAAATGAGTTTTCTCACTTCCCCACTTTTACACTTCCGCGGCTCCATCTTAAAACAAACAGCCCTTTTACCAACCAAACACTGTTAAACACAATATACTTTCTCACCTATAATTTCTCATTACCAACCAAATACCATAAAACTTGCTTGCATAAAATTCACTTACGCCTGTAATAGCTTACCATTTAGTACTTACGGACAACCGAGACTCACTTGATTATTAAGTTTGAATCTCGTATTTCCAATAAAAAATCAAATCTATTTCAAAAAGTCCTCATTATCAAATAATTGGGCCAGATACTTCAATAAAAAAAAAGAGATAACTGGGCCCCATACTGAATCTGATGAGCCAACGGTCAAAACATCAGAACGAATTCCTCAAGACTTGTCTGCCCCCCACGTCTCTATCGAGTCAACGACAGTGACCCCCCAACTATCTGCCGGCCGTTGGATTCTTTCTCCGCTCCCGGTTTGAATGCAGCCTCCTCGATCCCCGGCCCCCACGTGTGCGGCACGGGCTCCCCCGCCGGGGCCCACCAGATATTTTTCTTCCGCCGCGGTGGGACACGCGTCCGGACCCCGTTGGCCAATCGTGTTCCCACCATGGGAAGCTTCTTTCGTTGGTACAGTATAAAGAGAGCGACCGCCGCGTGCGGCAGAACCGATGCCCTCGAAATCTTCTCTGATACGCTTCTCCTCCCACTTTCTCCTCTCTCCCCCTTTTTCCTCTCAAAGAGAGACAAACGGAGGAGTGGGATTGGGATTAGGGTTCGGGTTACCAGTGTTCTGAAAGGGAATCGGAGCTCAGAGAGCAGAGAATTCGAGCCGGAAGGAGCTCGGATTTGTGTGCGGGGAGCTGTAAGTTTCTTCAACTTCTGTTCGATTGACTTGATGCTGCGAATTGGATCGGAATTGTGGTTTTGATGGCTGTGCGGTTGCTAAAAAACGAGATTTTGGTGGCCTGATGGGGAAAAAGTAGGGTTTTGCTGAGATTTATGAAGGGAAAGTGGAGATTTTTAGTTGGTGAAGGAAGGAATTGATCGGATTTTGAATATGATTACTTTGTTAATTAGAAGGAATTGAGAAATTTTTGGTTTGGGATCAGTTTATTGCAAGCGGTAATCTATGTTGTTTCTGTAAATCATGTGGTTTAGTTAGTGTATGTGAAAAGGTTCAGTCTTGAGACTCTTCTTTTGTGAGCTTTGGGAATTCGAGGTCAGGATTCTGTTTGGTTCTTGGAATCAAGTATGAGCTGTTGCGACAAGAGCAGAGATGGCGAGGAGTTTAAGCGGCCGGGACCCAACAAGGTAGCTGATGACTCTGTACAGCTTGGGAGGTGCTCATTTGGGAATGGGAAGAATGAGTCCGCGCAAAGTTCGCCGAGTGGGACAAGGAACCGGAAGACTCAGACAGCTGAAAGTTCACCGTCTGGGATTGATGAGAAGGTGCTGATCGACCCAAGGCTACTATTTATTGGAGCAAAAATTGGGGAGGGAGCTCACGGGAAGGTCTATGAGGGAAAGTAAGTTGCAAATCGTGATTAGTTGATTGCCCCTTCTCTTTATTTAATAGATAGATGCGCTTGTGTTGTTCTCTATGATGCTGATGTTAGTACAGGGGTGGGAATTTTATGCGAGTCAGTGTGTTAATATTCATAGAGAAATCTGGTGCTAATCGATTTTCCTCACAAATTCTGTGTTTGGAATTGAATTACATTGTTCCCTTTGGGCAATGCCATTATATGGTTGATTTTTCATTCTAAATGTAGAAGTCGATGTGGCAAATCCGTCATCAACCATCCATGTCGCATTTTCATTGATAAATGTTTTTTTTTTGTTTCACCCATAACACATATTTGTGGGGGAGAAGATGAAAATTAGAGTTTTCAAACTCAATTGGATAGAGAAGAGACATTTGGAGTTCGACGTGCACGAGATGCACAGTGGAAAGAAGAAAAAAGAGCAATTGAAGGCCGTTGTCGACATGCTCTTGGAGCTGTCGACAGTGGATACTCGGATACTCCAGACAGAGACTGCGTGTTTGACATTCTGTCTGTCGACAGCCATTGGAGGCATGCCGACATGTCAATAGTCACAACTCAAATTGTTGACAACGGTTCAACTCAAGAGTTGGGTTTGTTCAGTCTGTCGACATGCCCTTGGATCTGCCGGCAGTTGCGGGTTATGGGCAATTTTCAAATAGGATTCTGATTTCATTTCTGAGGCTGTTTGGATTCAAGGAATTGGGTGGAAGTGAGGAAGTGGGAAGTGTCTTTTCCCATTTTCACTGTTCATCCAAACAACGGAAAAGGAAAATGAAAAAATGTTTTTTCCTTTTCTCTTTTCTCTTTTACACAACCTTTTCCTCACTTCCAGAGTGCTACAGTTAATTTTGTGGTCATGTAAATCTCATTTGTAATAAGTTGTAATACAAAACAGTTAATTTTTTGCTCATATAAATCTCACTTGCATTCTAATTACAGTCCAATTTTTATTTTTCTTAATTAATTTTTATTTTAATATTATTTTGCGGTCAACTTTGTGGTCAACTTTTCCATTTCCACTTCCACATTATCATCCAAACACCGGAAAAGACATAACATTTTTCAAACCACACTTCCCAACAACATCCAAACACCGAAAAACTTACTAACCAATTCCCAAGTTCCAAAGGGAACTATTATCACTTCCTCACTTCTTCACTTCCTCACTTCCACCCTTAACCAAACAGGCCCTCTGATCAGATTTCAAAGTTGTTGGTTTTCTTTTCTTCATGGATTCTCTGCCTATAAATTGAGGGGTATTGTACCCTTATTTGTAAATTTGAGAGGTGAATTGTATTTGGAGTTCTAGGTTTGGTTTGTTTGTGAGGTTTTTACAGTCTAGTGCGTAGTTTCTCTAGTTGGATCTTTGGATCACCTTTGTAACCCTAGTAACTCAATTGAATAGGATCTCCCTTCTGTCCAGAGGACGTAAGCAAGTTGCCAAACCTTGTTAAATCGTTTGTTTCTTGTTCTCTCTTGTGTTTGTGTTCGTGCTAATTGGTTCGTAATTGACTCGGCATTGGAATGTTGATCTTGGTGATTGGTGTGTCGTTGGAATTGTTCCAGAGAGCGCAACAAGTAGTATCAGAGCTAACCCTAGAACTTCATCAAATTGTTGGTAAGTTCAAAACTGGTAATCATAAATTGGGAAAGAATCAGTGTGTTTTATGTAAGGAAGAATGACATTGGAAGATTGATTGTCCCAGGCTCAAGAAGAAGGGATAGAAATTGGAGGTAAAGTTCGCACAGGCGGATGATGATATTGATTCATACTATTCAGTATTGTCTCTCTTACTCCTATTTGCTATTTAGAGGACTCTGAGTGGATTTTGGATACGGGTGCTACCTATTATGTTTTTCTCAAGCGGGAGTGATTTGTTAGTTTTAGAAAACTATATGGAGGCTTCGTGTCATTTGGAGATGTCACATGCTAGATTGAAAGAGTAAGTACAGTTCGCATCAAGTTGTTTGATGGGACGATAAAAGAGTTGAAGGATGTGAGTACGTTCCTCAGTTGAAGAACTTTATCTCAATTGGAGCTTGGTGTAAAGCCTTAGGGGGACTCTTGGAGAAGGCATTCTCAAGATGGTCAGTGGCTCGTTTGTCGTTTTAAAGGGCATTCGACACTATGAACTTCTACTATTTGAAGGGTAGTGCAGTTACTGAAAATTTGACATCTTCAGAACGTTTGAATAGCGATTCTATCAGGTAATGGCATATGAGGCTCGGACAGGTTGGTTTGGATTCTTTGCAAGCATTAGCTAAACAATGATTATTGGAAGGTGTGTTGACTTGCAAGTTGAAATTTGGCGAACATTGTGTTCTGGACAAGAAGACGATGGTGAAAATTGGCACCTTTCACCGCTCAGAAGGTTTTCTTGATTGTGTTCACATTGATGTTTGAGGTCCTATCAAGGCTGCATCGTTTGGAGGTCATCGGTATTTTTTTGTTGATGATTTATCTAGACATTGTTGAGTATACCCTATGAGATAAAAGTTTGAAGTCCTAGATTTGTTCGTGAAGTGGAAAATTTTGATGGAGAAATAGACATGCAAGAAGATCAATGTGCTTCAATTTATTCATGTTGGGGAGTGCATGGATCGATTTCTGTGATTTGGCCAGAACGTTGGTATTGATATTCACTTCACCGTTGAAAAACATAGGATGGTTAAAGAGATGAACTGTTCCTTGTTGGAGAAGATTTAGTATTTGTTGTCAAATGCATTATTAGACAAGTTGTTATGGACTGAGGCTTTGGAATATGCTAGCTATCTCATGAATATGTTGTCGTCGACTGTGATAGGAGGTAAAATTCCATTGGGTATTAGGTTGGGTGAAGCTGCTCAAGACTATAGTTTGTTGCAGGTATTTGAATGTCCGATCTACTTTCATGTCAAAGATGACAAGTTGAATCTGCAAGTAAAGAAGTTTGTGTATTGGGGAGTCAAAAGAAACTTAAAAAAGTACAAGTTATGTAACTTTGAAAATTAGATCGTGTTGAGCATGTATGTTACATTTGATGAGACTTCATTGTTGAAGTCTACCACCTCTCAGCAAGTGGAGAGGATGAATACCAAACATATATCGCAGCGGGTCGAGGATGATGCTACTCCACCAGCTCCAGTTGGTTCAGTATCAGTTGGGATTTCACCGGATGTGACACCGAGTGGAGAACATGTAGATTTTTTGGATGTTGAACATGTTGATTTGATTGCAGTGAAAAGAACCAAGTTGAATCCACGAAAGTGGATGAAGAAGCATGAATCTTATGTTAGTGAGCTAGATCAGCTCAAGTTGCTGTTCTTCATGTCGATCAAAATGAAAATGTTCATATGACTCAACAATTTGGGTTCATTACCGCAAAATCAGTTTAAGTTTGTTGAGCTCGGTCGAGTTCATTTGGATGAACTTTGTGTGGCTTGATCCCTTGGGCATGGGATACGTAGGCCGCTGCAATGGCGTAGCCAATTGCTGAGCTGAAGTTAGTAATTTGTGGCATTTGCTCATATTTGTGAAATCTTCACTGAGGTGGAGAATTGTATGGGAGAAGATGAAAATTGGAGTTTTCAAACTCAATTGGATAGAGCAGAGACATTTGGAGTTCGACATGCACGAGGTGCATAGTGGAAAGAAGAAAAAGGAGCAGTTGAAGACCGTTGTCGATAGGCTCTTGGAGTTGTCAACAATGGATACTCTGATACGTTAGCAGACAGAGACCGCGTGTTTGATAATCTGTCGACAGGCCTCATTCTCTGCCTGTCGACAACTGTGACTCAATTTGTCGACAAGCACAACTCAAACTGTCGACAACTGTTCAACTCGAGAGTTGAGTTTGTTCAATCTGTCGACGTGCTAATTCGGCAGTTTTTAAATAGAATTCTGATTTCATTTCTGATCAGATTTCAGAGTTGTTGGTTTTGTTTTCTTCATGAGCTCTCTACCTATAAATCGAGGGGTGTTGTACCCTTACTTGTAACCTTGAGAGGTGAATTGTATTTTGGAATTTTGGGGTTTGTTTGTGAGATTTCTACGGCCTAGTTTGTAGTTTCTCTAGTTGGATTTTTAGATCATCTTTGTTACCCTTGTAACTCAGTTGAATAAGATCTTCTCTTTTCTGCCCCGAGGACGTAGGCAAGTTGTCGAAGCTCATTAAATCATTTGTTTCTCGTTTTCTCTCTTGTGTTTGTGTTCGTGGTAATTGGTTCGTGATTGACTCGGCGTTGGAACACTGATCTTGGTGATTGGCTTGTCGTTGGAATTCCTCTAGAGGGCGTAACATGATTTACTAACAATTAACTACTGCTTGGGATTTCCAACAAAAAATTTTTCTCAGCTTGATGCCTAACTTGAACATAGCTATTAGATTTTCCAACGAAATTGTGTGTCCTTATTTTCTCAAATACCATAAAGTTGAACATTGGTGTCTCTTTATTGATCAGTACGGGAAACATGACTGCTTCGGGGGTGACTGAAGTGAAGACATTGTGGCAGTAAGAATTAAATATGTTACCATTTTAGGCTAATTAGCTCCTTTGAGGAGTATCCTATCCTTTTTCTTGGATTTGACCAATCAATAATCAAGAATTCTGCAATTTCTGTGACGTTCTAGTGATGTCACTTCTACAAACTTTTTTCTGAGATCGGCAAAGATAACATAGAGCTACTAATCCATGTTAGTAGTGTACTGGGGTTTCCACAGAGATAGTGAATGCGCCTATGTTCCCTTTTCAAGGAGATCTCTGGGCCACATGGAGTTTATGCTACCAGTGCGGCTAATAAAGAAATAGTCTTCTTTGTGGGGGAAATCTAGCGTTAAGTTGCAACACGGTAGTGTTAATCAACCAGAAATAGCTATTCAAAAACAGATTGCGAAGCTTGGAGATCTTAATTCAATGCATCATTTGTGATCAACATTCAAGTTGTGGGATGCTGTCTTGAATTATATTTTCAGAAAACAGCTCAGTAAATCTGAGTGTGTAGAGGACACTATTCTAACTTTAACGTTTCGTATATGGGTAACACGCCTGAAGCCCCTCAACATGGTTGCGTCTCACTCACAAGCATAGTTTTAAATAATGGCTACATGAATTATATTTTCTTAAAACAGCTCAGTAAATCTGAGCGTTTAGAGGACACTATTCTAACTTTAAAGTTTCCTATATGTGTAACATGCCTTAAGGCCCTCAACATGGTTGCGTCTAACTCACAAGCATAATTTTAAATACTGGCCCATTCCGTATAAATTGACAATATTGTATTGAAGTTTGAGGTATGTCATATGATATTAACCATATAATATTGACTGATATTGAAATCGATAATGTCGATATTGCTAGCATTGATACTAAAACCTATTGGCCGATACCAATATCGATACTGGGATTTTATACCATGATCGTAGACACCCAATGCATGAGCTGATTCTACACTAAGAATATGCTAATCGCATCTTTGTGGCCCATCCTGCACGTGCAGGGTGGCGGTGGGGGTTGAGAATAAAGTGAATGACAATAATTTGAGAGAGAGAGCATGGAGGTGAATCATGATGGTGCCCTTTTGAAGGTAATGGTACCTTTGAGGAATTTATTACAAGCCGAATGCATGGGTTCTGCAAAATTATGAGGGTATTTGTGGCATCATGTTTATTAAGTTGAATACCCAGCTCAGCTTCAGATCTTGCCTATTTTAATGAAGCCAGTAATAAAAAGTTTCATGGATTTGATATTGCTCCTGAGAAAAGAGAGTTTTGAATGGACCAGACAATTGCTGTAGATGAAGATGTTGAGGATCTTTTAGACATGAACCTCCTAGGCATTATAATCATTATTGTTGACTTCAGGCCAGCGAGGGAAGGCATGCTACAGAGTGTACACAAAATTAGCAAGTACAATAGTCACATCTTCAACTAAGTGCTAATTTTTCATAGGAATCTTACTCATATTGTTCACTTCTCCAAGTGAAATCATTCTCTGTTTGGAAACTTCAAACCGTGGGATGTCTATCCTGCATGTTGACTGTGCAGCATCAGAACTGGACCATATTTGGATCCAAAACCTAATAATAACCAATGTTCAGGTTAATTGATTAAAGCAAATCAGAGAGCATTCTTCTACTGCTATGCAGAAACAGTAGACGACAAGCGTTCTTACATCATAACTTGAATGTTGTTTGGAGCAAGTTTTTCCATGAGGAAGATGATTGAATTTACAACCGTGCATAGATGATACAGGACCCATCTTTAAAAAAAGGGGAAAAAGAAAAAATAAAGCCGGTAGATACTTGGATACACATTTTTTAGAAAACCCACCTGCTTTGAAATGTGTCTTGTATTTGAGAGAGATCAATTAAGTTTTTCTGAAATATCAAATTCTAAAATACTTGAGGACACTTCATGAACACCCAATGACAACTCAGACTTCAGAGAATGGTTTAAAATCACATTTTCGGTATTGGTATTCAACTAAAGATTTTTAGTATCAATATTTGTCAATAGCGGCAGTCAATATCAGGGATGTCGGCAATATTTGTTCTGATTCCAGCCGATATTACAAAGTTAATATTATCTCAGGTACCTTAAAGACCGATACAATATTGCCGAATATATCGAAATCGACTGAATTTGAAACTATGATTCAGATTCGTGATCATGAAATGATGATGTTATCACTATTTCATTACATTATTGGAATTTTATATGCGACACATCAAGCTTAGACCGCATTAGATAAGTTTAAATTTATTTCACGGAACTATTGAACAATTGGTTTACTGGATTACTCGTGTATGGCCGTGTTGGAATGTAAGCTAAACTTTACTTTTCTCAATGTTGGCTTATAGATTTCACCCAATTATATATTGTGTTTAATTCTTCACTATCTTATATTTTCTGTAAACTTTTTGGACTTCCAAATGTTACTGGCTTGGTATTTATGACAGATGTTTCACTTAATTCTTTACAATTCCCCTGCTGTTTCTCCCAATCTCCTGATGGAATGTGCAAATGGACTCATTTTTGCGGATGAAATTGGATTTCATTTTTGTGCATTGATGTGTCAAGAATCATTGTACTGCTTTTAGAAATCTTCTTTGTAAAATAGTTATTTGTTTCAACTAAAAAGACTGACATAATTTCTTTTTGCTCCTTACGTATATTTTCAATCAGATATGGTGAGAAAATTGTAGCAATCAAGGTTCTGAATAGTGGTGACACACCTGAAGAAAAGTCAACACTTAGAAGTCGTTTCATTCGAGAAGTAAATATGATGTGTCGAGTGAAACATGAAAACCTTGTCAAGGTGTGTTTCCTACCATTAGTGTTGTCAAATTCATGGTTAACTTCAAAATTTTCCAATGCACTAAACCTGTCCTGGCAATGTTTGAGTTAACTACCTAATGTTTACTTATATTTGCCCCAATTATTTGCACAATTTTATGATGTCACGTCTTCTCCTCTCTTTTGCAGTTCATTGGTGCTTGCATGGACCCTTTCATGGTGATTGCCACGGAGTTGTTGCCAGGAATGTCACTGAAAAATTACTTGAACAGTATACGGCCTAAACAGCTTGATCTGCGAACAGCAATTAGCTTTGCACTTGATATTGCTCGTGCAATGGATTGCCTGCACGCTAATGGGATAATCCACCGAGATCTGAAACCTGGTAAATATCTGGATATGCATTTGAGAAAAATAATGTACTATTTTTTCCAAATACATATAAAAATAATGTACTATATTAGTTGACAACATTAACAATTTTACATGAAGATGCAGAAAAATGTTAAGAGCAAGTTTTACACATTTCATTTTGATAGTTATCAGGGTATTTAATTTTTGCAAGTCTTAAGAGCAAGAACTTGTACAAAGTTTAACACATTTCTTTCATGGGCTTTTTAGACTGAATAGTAATACTCAAACGCTGTAAATGTTTGATATATTTATATTTTGTATCTGTGCATTGCTTTAACTGTTTATGGCCCGACATATATATGTACCCTCATAAGAGATTGAAGATAGTCTTTCAGCTGAAAAATCTAAAAACAAAAGAAATAAAGAAATAAAGAAAAAGAATACAAACAGTAGAACAAAGAAAAAACATGAAGGGATTTAGAGTAAGATTGGATTCAAATGGCACTATGAAGATCTGATACTTAGAATAAGCTATTCTATGTTGCACGGATATGGCCACTCCATACAGACACGACAAGCGGATACATCACAAATTCTTAAAAATGCACATGACGCTTGTGTTGGACAAGTTTCGGACACGACATGGCTCCATGTTAGGAGTTTCCGTGCTACAGACTCCATTCACTCCTAAAGTAAACCTTTGATATATCATATTAGTGTATAATGTAACTTCTACATATGCAGTGATATTGATGAGTTCCCCTTAAGGGATTGATGGTGGGCTTTCAGCTAAAAGAATCTAAAAAGAAAAAAAAGAACACAAAAAGTCATATGGTGTAAAAAACCATGTTTCTATTCAACAATAATAAATGCGATGCTAAAGTAAGATATTTCAGGCAATGCTTGAGATTGTTGGATTTAAAAAAAAAGATGGAGATTCTTTGAGTACATCACTTTCCCTTCACAATGTATTTTATAATGTCTATTACTTTTCCAAGAGTTTTGAGATGGTGGGAATGATGATATAACCTTCATATTTAAACCTGACATTTCAAAGGTATTAGCCATTTTCATTTTCATGATGTTTCTCCCCAGCAGTTGGAATAAACATTGCGTTGGTGATGAAAAAATCCACATAAGATTTGGTGATTATACTACTTCAGCATCTTTACTTACTTTCAATTCATAGGTAAGTTGGATTAGTACCATCTTTTCTATTTTGGATCATTTGATTGGCCAAGAGCAAGTTGTCTCTAGTCCAGGGATATTCATTATTTTGAAAAGTATCCTTTGCCGTGGATCCTTCACATAATGGTTTCAGTTAGGATATAACTACATTTTCTTTTAGTTCCAGAACTGGTTACCAGAAGGCAAAAGGTCAGCCCACCAGGGATATCGCAGAGGATTTGAAACTGGTTTTTTCTAACATGGTTTTTGTATTTTTAATAATCTTTCTGATCTGTGAATGGCATAGGCCAAGAAAAATGTATTTTTGTACATTGCTTTTCGGTGCCCTGTAATTAGCTTCATCTTCATGCGTGACTAGGGCGGCCAGGATCTTCTTAGGGAAGTTCTTTTTGCCAGTAGTAATATCAAGTTTGCCATATTCTCATGATGTCATCAGCAGTGTGGTTGCTTTGCTGCATGGCTGGGAGCTTTGTCTTCTTTGTTAAGGTGATATAGCCCTATAAGATAATTAGGCTTCTAGACTCCTCCCAGAGAACTTCTTTCGAACTCACTTTTTAATTAATGAGTCCCTATTTGACATGGACTTTATGTTAGACATGAGGTTGATAAATGGTTTGATGCAGATTTGGAATTTCTTGGTTGAATACAAAGATACAACCTTTTTATTTTATGTGGTATCACCTTCTGTAAGGTTTCTTCTCTAGTGTTCATTTTGTTAAAATACATGTGCTTACAAAGAATATTCAAATTTGCAGATAACTTATTGCTTACGGCTAATCAAAAGAACATCAAGCTTATTGATTTTGGACTTGCAAGAGAAGAAACTGTTACTGAGATGATGACTGCTGAAACTGGGACTTACCGTTGGATGGCCCCTGAGGTATCACCAGCCTTTTCATCTATTTGTAGTTGTGTGCATATTTTCACATTTATTATCTCTTTCCTCATAAAGCCAAGAGATAATATTTTAATGACCAATTTGGCTAGTCTTGGTGAGATTGTTAGCTGAAATTAGGAAAAGTTATATGGCGAGTGCTGCAAGATTTTAAAACCGTGGATTGTGGAGTGCAGATGATATACTTTAGACTGTGTTAAAGTATGACACTTGACATGGATGCCAGTGTCTCTGGCCCAAACATAAGGTCTTACATACCGTGATTTTCAAATTGTACGAGCACACAGCTGTAATGTGTTTCTTTTTGATTATGTGTATGTCAAACATTTTATATTTATACATTTGAGTTTTATATTTGAGTTTACGTCACATTGGAAGAATTACAAGCAATAACATATCAGAATATTTGCAGAAGAGGGGCATAATCACAGAATAAGGCTTCATCTTGGCACGAACTTTATCATGAAGAGGTGTTTGTCTGGCATGTCCAGATATGACACTTCTTGGATGCTCCTTTAACTTGTATCTGAGACATCTTGAATATTTCAATCTATGATGTTAATTTATATTTTGGACACTCTTCAGACACTTCTTACAGATGGATTGTGCATTCATTGGCATTTGATTTTTCTTGTAGTTTCATGTTGAATTTATACATTTATCGAAATATATTAGTATAATAACATATAAGAAATATACCTATTTTTAATATGAGGATGGCTTTTGCCCTTCTTTTATTCCCTCCGGAAAAAAATGAATAAAAGAAAAACTGAAATTTTCAGATTTTTATATAATTTAAGTTACTTCTAGAAAGTATTAAGTTTTCAGTCATCCCATGTAGTATCCCATTTGTTTTTTCCATGCTCACAAACATCCTGAAAGTACTTATATGCAACATTTTAGTGTTTGTGTTGTGACTACGTATTCATATATTTTCCGGATTTGTGGCACGGTATCCAATTTGTGTTGTATCCAAGTCTATGCTCTACAGTGTATGTATACTGTTTGTTGTGTTTGACATGGTGGACACATCATGGTGGTGGACACATCATAGTGGACATGGATGACACGAGAATTTTCAGTAAGGAGGTGTCTTTTATGTATTGTAGAGTGAGTAAATGACAATCAAAACTCGAAAGTCATGCTTGAATGAAACCCTGAGAACTGATATTTTCCCCCTTATCTAATTGAGCAGGGAGATGTTCCCCACATATCATACAGTTAGTGAAATGGCCAGGCAAACATTCTGAACGGGATAGAAAAATGCTTTCCTTTCTAGTTACTTGCCTTTCTAGTAACTTGCATTTTTCTTACACCAGACACTTGGAGAAATTTGTTGACGATCTTCACTTGCCAGTTACTTGTAGGCAGAATTCTTTACTTTTAAATTATCAAGGGGCATTAGTTGGTAAGAATTTAAACGAAGAGTCAGACAGATCTGTGTTCTGCACATTTCAGAAATGTGGTCCTTTACAAAGGAAAACTTTCTTTTGTCTCTTAAAATGTGTATTTTGTCCTTCCTTTCTCTTTTGTACTAACCTTGTTGGAAATTATGTGACCTTTCAGTTATACAGCACTGTAACACTTCGTCGTGGGGAGAAGAAGCATTACACAAACAAGGTTGATGTCTATAGCTTTGGCATTGTCCTCTGGGAGCTATTGACCAACCGAATGCCATTTGAAGGCATGTCCAACTTGCAGGCTGCATATGCTGCTGCTTTTAAGGTGGATGTCACTAACCATCTCTCAACTAGTCTTACTGCTGCTATTGTGGAATGCAAAAAACATAGTAACTCAAGAGTACTGATAAAATTTCTCATGGCCTTTTCTTGTAAATATATATCCTAACCGTCTTGTTTTGCTGATAGAAATAGTTTTTACTGCGCTTCATGCCATGACCAATTTAATGGAAATAGCACCATACACTTAAATTTAACCTCACTAATCATCCATTGCACTTGTTCCACACTCGGAAATATTTAATAACTATTGAATGTTTGCTTTGTGGTCAACTGACAAGTATATATTTTAGCTGTCACCCTTTCTTCTTTTTTTCAGTAGAAATAGTTTTAATTGGGCTTGATGCAGTAACCAAATTATGTGCATGCGTGCATGTATGTGCGCGCATGCATGTTTCCGATGCAAGCATGTTGTTGTGCGCAGATTAACAATCTCTTGAGGAACCCCTTAAGCTACAGATGCAATAGAGAAGTACTACTCAGCAGCAAAAACAAGAAAAACAATAGAAAGAAAAATAAGCACAAGATTTAACGAGGTTCGACAATTACGTCCTCGGGGCAAGGAAGAGAGTTCTTTATTAATTCAATAATCAATACAATATCATCCATACAGATGAAGAGGACTCTGCCCTTCTATTTATAGCCAAGGAGCCCTAGAAGAATTGGAAACCTCATTGGACTCGTTTCCAATTCAGAACAACTTTCTGAATTCTGGAAGGATTTGACTGTCGGTCGACCGCTCGGTCGACCGACCCAAGTCCCAGTCGACCGCTCCAACCCGAGAGCAAGGCCATGTAAGTTGGTCGACCGGGCGGTCTTCTGCGATCGACCGGGCGGTCGACTGCGATTGCCTGTGCACGTTGGTGCACATCGATCGACCGGCCGTTCGACCGATATCTGCTGCTATCGGTCATTCTTCTTCGTCTTGGCTACCTTGTCGTCGTCATTGACTACCTCTGTTCCTACAATTCTTTACCTCGGTGAAGTTTCTCAAATCTGAGCCGACTCAGCATAGGATCTGTCAACTCGAAAGTGGCTGCACCAGTGTGGCTGCTTACGTACCCTGCCCAAGGGATCAAGCCATCCGTAGTTCATCTAAAGGAGCTTCACCAAGCTCATATGACAGGAAGGATATGGAGCAAGGCTTTACAATGTGTTAACTTCTCCTGACACCACTTTGATAAGCATATCGGCGGGATTCTTTGTTATATGGATCTTCAGTAGCTCAATATCACCATCGTCAAGAATCTCCCGAACAAAGTGGAACCTGACATCTAAATAGATAGCACTCATACTATCACAATTTATCTTTAGTAGATCATGTTCAATCTTCAAGTCATTGAGCAACCCTTGAAGCCAAATTGCCTCCTTTATAGCCTCCGTCATGGCCATGTACTCGGCCTCTGTAGTAGACAATGCAACGGTAGAGTATAGAATAGAGCGCCAACTCACTGGTGCTTGAGATAATGTAAATACATACCCCGTTGTGGACCGGCATTTGTCGAGGTCACCTACATAATCGTAGTCAACATATCCAATACATTCCTGCTTCCCTGTGGAATCCTTGTCGAATATCAATCCAACATCTATGGTACCTTTAATATGCCGTAAAACTCACTTCACTGCCTCCCAATGACCCTGTATCATGCATGTATCTACTAATCATGGAGACAACTTGTGACAAATCTGGTCGTGTACACACCATTGCATACATCAGACTACCAACTGCGGTAGCATATGGTACGCGAGTCATGTACTCACGTTCTTCAACAGTTTTTGGAGACATAGTAGCATTTAACTTGAAATGAGAAGCGAGTGGTGTACTTACAGATTTCGTATCCTTGTTGATGTTGAACCTCTGAAGTACCTTTTTCAGATACCCTTTTTGTGTCAAGCTCACCTTGCCACTCCTTTGGTCTCGTTCAATTTCCATGCCTAGTACCTTCTTTGCTTTACCAAGATCTTTCATCTCAAACTCAGAAGATAAGTCCTGTTCAGTTCTTCAATTGCGGATCTAGACTTTGAAGCAATAAGCATATCTACATATAATAGTAGATAGATATACTCTACTGTAGGTAGCTTGTTGTAATACACACATGGGTCATAATGACTACGTGTGTATCTTTTTCCTCTGATGAAGCTGTCGAAACGTTTGTACCATTGTCTAGAAGATTGCTTTAATCCATATAGCGATTTCTTCAGCTTGCACATGTTTTCTTTTCCTGCAGTTTTGAACCCTGTCGGCTGAGACATGTAGATCTCTTCATCCAGATCGCCATGGAGAAAGGCGGTTTTTACATCGAGTTATCAAGGTCCAACTCGTACTGTGCTATAAGAGCCAATAAAATGCGAATTGAAGAATGCTTTACAACAGGAGAAAATACCTCGTTGTAGTCAATTTCTTCTTTTTGTGCATAACCTTTTGCTACCAATCTGGCTTTGTAGTGCACCATATCTTTTTTTAGAGATCCCTGCTTCCTTTGCGTACACTCATTTACAGCCAATTGCTTTCTTTTCTTTGGGCAACTTTGTGAGTTCCCAAATGTCATTTTTATATAGAGAATTCATCTCTTCTTCCATGGCATCTTTCCACGTCGCTTCTCTATATGTGGACGGGATTGCCTCTTCAACGACCGAAAGAGTATAAGCAACAACCATATACGACCGGAAGAGCATAAGCAATCATATACGACCGAAAGAGCATAATCAATCATATACGACCGGAAGAGCATAAGTAACAACCATATCTGTAGTGAGTCAACCCCATGTACACGTGTTTCTTCTTGGTCTTCTAACTGCACTGGATTCAGGAACATCACCCATGATCTGTTCTTGATCCCTCAGCTACTTGATCATTACCTTGTGTCATCTTAGGTATGATCCTCAAAGATACTGAATTTTCTAGAGATGGTGGATTAGCATCATTCTTCACCTGCTGCGATACTTCTTTAGTCTTGACAATCTCCACCTGCTGAGAGATTTTAAGCTTCAAAATTGAAGCCTCATCAAATGTCACTGCTGAAAATAAGTTTCATGTCCTTAGGATCCCAGATTTTGTATTATTTTATTTCTTTCTTAAATCCTACGAACAATCCCTTCTTTGCTCTTGGGTCTAACTTATCTTCTTTATCATGATGGTAGGCTGGACAAGCAAATACCATTAGCAAATTATAATCAGGAGCAATTTTTTCACACCAAACCTCTAGAGGAGTTTTCCCTCCAATCGCAGACGAAGACAACCTGTTGATAAGATGGCAAGCATATGTCAAAGCCTTAGCCCAAAAATTCTTCGGTAAACCAGCATTAGATAACATACAACGGACGTTCTCTAGTAAATTCCTGTTCATCCTTTCTGCTACCCGTTCTGTTACGGCGTTTCCCTCACTGTGAAGTGCCTTTCTATGCCCTCATTACGACATAGCTTAAGGAAAGGATCAGACCTATACTCCTTCATTATCTGAACGGAGAATCTTGATTTTCCTCCCCATACTTCTCTTCAAATTTTTCTTCCACTCCACAAATAATTCTAGGACTTCCCCTTTGTGCTTCATGGTATATACCCAACATCGCTTAGAATAATCATTAATGAAAGTCACAAAGTAGTGGTTACCTCCAATTGATGCAATCTTGGTAGGTCCCCAAACATCGGTGTGAACATAATCTAGAATTCCCTTGGTGCAATGAGTTACTGTGCTGAATTTCACCTTGGTCTTCTTTCCGATGACGCAATGTTCACAAAATTTCAGTTTGCAGGTTCCGACACCTTTCAATAATCCTTGTCTTGCAAGAACTTGCAAAGACTTTTCACCTCTGTGTTCCAGCCTTATATGCCATAGTCTGGTTGAGTCATCATCTGAATCAGTAGAAGTCGACACTTGCCCTATAACAGTACTACCCTTCAAGTAGTAAAGATTGTTCTGACGGATGGCCTTCAGAACCACCATTGAGCCTTTGGTCATCTTGAGGACTCCATCCTTTATTGATACCACAAGACCCAATGTCTCCAAAACTCCAACAGAGATAAGATTTCTCTTAAATTGAGATACATATCTCATTTCCTTCAGTTCTCATATCATCCCATCGAACATCTTGATATGGATTGTTCCTACACCTTCCATGGCACATGGATGATCGTCGCCAATAATAACTGGACATCCATCTAGCTTTTCAAAACTAGAAAACTAATCCCTATTCGGGCACACATGGTATGTAGCACCAGTATTCAATATCCACTCAGTATCTTCTGAGTAGCCAATGATAGGAGTAGTGACAGAGAAAGAGAACACCGAAGAGTCCGAGTCTGATCAACCTGCCTGTAAGGTACTAGCTTGAGTACTGACCACCCGTGCAAGGTTTGCCTCAGTCTTTGACTCCTTCCCTTTGGCCTTTGGACAATCAACTTTCTAGTGCCCAAATTCTTTGCAGAAGGCATACTGGTTTTTCTTCAGATATCTAAAACCTAGCCTGGACTTCGATCTCTCATGTTCACCTTTGTCTTTCTTGTATGAACCTCTGCCTCTTAGTGCCAATGCCTCTGCTGAGATGTTCGCCTGAGAAGACAGTCTATCTTGCCTCCTCGTATCATAGTTAGCAAGAGCAGCCGACACTTCATTATAGTTAAGGGATTTTCTACCATTGATCAATGTTAAAGTAAAAGTCTCATACTCCTCTACAGGAAGAGAGGTCAAGAGAATTACCGCTTTATCTTCTTCATCGATCTCCACATCCACATTAACTAAATTTGTAAGAAGCTTTGTGTAGCGATTCAAGTGTTCATTGACGGAGCATCCTTTCTTCATCTGAAAACCATAAAGCTTACTCTTTAGCTGCAGTGTGGATTCAATGCTTTTAGTCAGATATTTTTTCTCTAGGATGTCCCACAACTGCCTCGCAGATGTTTCGTGTAACACATGGTACTTGATGTCTTGTGTCAAACAAGACCTGATTAAGCAACACGCTGTTTGGCTCATCTTATCCCAATCTTCTTCAGTGGTTGAGTTTCGCTTCTTCTCCAATCGTAGAGTATCTTTGAGATTTGATGCCGTCAGTGCATCCATCACCTCGCATCTCCACATGTCAAAATTATTCGTGCCATTGAATTTTACCCCGTCAATCCTCAGGGGATGTGGATTCATGGATTTCTCCATCGATGTAGCCATCTTCTTGACTAGATCCTTAAAGCAACGCGGAAACAAAAAACGGAGTTATATAAAATAAATTTTGATAAAGATAGTTACCTTCACGCGAAACCCTAGTAGAGTTTCCAAAATTATCTACTCCTTCGAATTGATTCCTCGAGCAATCTACACGCTGTTCTTGAGATCGACACACGACCCCAAAAAATAATCCCAACGCTGATCCAAAATTGACACACGATCTCTGCCAACCAGCAACTGATGCCCTTGGAATCACCAGATGATCCCACGACGAACCTAGGATGATCTGAGATCAATTGTTGTGCGCAGATCAACAATCTCTTGAGGAACCTCTTAAGCCACAGATGCAATAGAGAAGTACTACTCAATAGTAAGAACAAGAAAAACAATAGGAAGAAAAATAAACACAAGATTTAATGAGGTTTGGCAAATTGCCTACGTCCTCAGGGCGAGGAAGAGAGTTCTTTATTGATTCAATAATCAATACAATATCATGCATACAGATGAAGAGGACTTTGCCCCCTCTATTTATAGCCAAGGAGCCCTAGAAGAATTGAAAACCTCATTGGATTCGTTTCTAATTCAGAACAGCTTTCCAAATTCTGGAAGGATCCGACTGTCGGTCGACCGCTCGGTCGACCGGCACTCCAACCCGAGAGCAAGGCCATGTCAGTCGGTCGGTAGGGCGGTTCCTGCCGATCGACCGTTCATCTTCTGCGGTCGACCGGGCGGTCGACCGCGATTGCCTGTGCATGTTGGTGCACCGGTCGACCGGTATCTGCTGCTGGCGGTCATTCTTCTTCGTCTTGGCTACCTTGTCGTCGTCGTCGACTACCTCTCTCTCTTCTTACACATGTAACATCTATGATGATTTTAGACCTCTACAATCATCCATCAAAAGTGCTCTACATTTTCAACAATCTTTTAAAAAAACTATCAACTGTTCACTTTGCCTGAGACAACTTAACAGTGGATTATTGTTTTACTTTGCATTTACAGCGAACAACATTGTTGAAAATTCAGTCTCTCACTGTTCTTTTGAATCTTCAAGGAGAACATCAATTTCTCGTCAAAGGGAATAAATTTTCAAAAAGAATAATTTTCGACAATATCTATATCTATTCATACAAATGTACAGAAGATTGGAAGACCCACATCTCGCTGTTCTTTTTCTTTCTTCCGTTCGTCTTGGAATGTGGGTAGTTGTAAACGTCATTTTGTATGTACTATTGAAGGTTCTTTCTGTTCCTTCCATTTAACCATCCAATATTTCTGAACCACAATTGTTAATAATTAACTCTTCCAGCCATCTGTTAACATGTGCTTGATTGTGGTTTTGAATAGATATTGTAGATCATCCCACTATGAATTGCTGGTTAGCGGCGAAGTTATGTCATTATGGCAACTTAGGTCATATATAAATCTTTCTTCATTAAAGAGGCCATAAAACAGGTGAAAATTTTAAACTGTTTTGTTCGCCAACCTCCTGATTGGAGCATATGTTATGTCCTATATGATTGTAGCAGTATAGAAGTCCAATGCAGAAAGATTCGCTTTCATGAATATACAGGACTTGATAGTAAAGAGACACTCATCTGGGTGGTAAATATCGCACTAACTTAGCTTAAGGGTTAAGAGTATTTTCTCAGATATTAAATGGTAGCATGAAGAAACTGCAAGAAACATAGTTTGTACCTGGGACCTCTTGGAAAATAGAGTATCATGTAAGTTCCTTTCGATTGGAGTCTCCATCTCTTAGGCTGTTAATCATGTCAGCACTTGATCAGGTGCACCAACCAACCAACCAACTGATATCAACGGTCTAGTAGGTTCTGACGGATCAAACAGGGAATGTTAAGCATTGTTTGCTTAATCGAAGCCATTCATTTGCTTGATCTTGCCGTTCTGGGTAAGCCACCTCCCACAATCCACTTGGTTACGTGCTGGTTTTCTGTACAATCGATGCATAGGTGGCACTGCATCTAAATCTCGTGTCCCTCTTAGTAAGCTCATCCATCTCCTACACAGATTTCGTCTTCTCTATGGAGCTAGATACCCTTGAGCACCTTAACCATAAGGACAGACTATTTCGTTGTGGTCTATGAAGTACAAATACTTTTTATGTCAGACCCTGGAACTCCATGGATGTGGCATGCACACCATCTTGACGCACTCTACTATTGCCAAGCTAAAACTTTGAATTTTAGGTTTAAGACACAAGGCAAACACTTTGTCTAAAATTGGGTCCATGATATTTAAATTGGCCTGGATTGTAACCGGTTGACCCAATAATAGTTAAAAACCCTCACTGCTGCCCCTTGCCAAGTTCCATATATGATCCAAACTAATCCGAAATGAGCTCCAATTTGGAGATACTAAACCCTTCCCGCCAGTCATTGATGACTCCAAGGCTGCATTACTGGAAACTGCAAGACCCTTTGCACATACGTTTTGAATTGTTGAACATTAGTGACTTGGAATGATGATTTCAACATTCTAGATCTTTGACCACTAAGTACACAAGTTTTCCACAGCCCTTGGAACTTGTGTTCATGTCCATGCCTCATAGGCCGCAGGCTGATAACATATATCAACTTATCATGCTAGCTTAACAATAGGGAGGCCAATAAATTATAATTTGAAGGGTCGGCAGTTGTCCACAAACACTGGGTTGAACTCCTACCCTGTGATCGATTAATCAATGGAATAGATGAGAGTTTCATGCTGAACATAAGAGGCCCTCATTGGACGATTCCAGTTATTTGTTTACCTTAGTTAAATTATGTAAAGACAAATGATGCAAGTTGAAGCTTTATTGTATGCAAGCTACATCATTATGCACTATGCGATCAATACCACTGCTAAAGAAATCTGGTCACTGGAACATTTTACAGTCACGAAAGATGATACCTGCATGATCTGCACGCCGATTATTTTAATCTTTTATTGTTCTTCTTTAATTTATAGTGCTACAATCTGATTTGTATTGTGCTCTTGGGGAAATCCTGACAGCAAGTACGACCTCCTCTTCCAGAAGATGTACCTCCAGAACTGGTGTTTATCGTGCAGTCGTGTTGGGTTGAGGACCCAAATTCCCGGCCAAGCTTCAGCCAGATAATACGCATGCTCAATGCTTTCCTCTTCACCCTCCCACCTCCGTCCCCTCCCCAACATGTGGCTGAGGCTGTTTCGCCTGTTGGGACAAGCAGTGGAGGCGGCATCACTGCTTCCACTTCTTCTCCCCGCAAAGGACACAAGCTTTCTTTTCTCAAGCAGCTCTTTGCAGCAAAGAAGGCGGTGAACAATAAGACTTGAGAGTAGTGCAGTTTTTTTGAAAATTTCTTCTCCTTTTGCAAGCGGAACATGCAGATATGTTTATACGGGAAATCTTGCTTGTCAGAAAACATTTAAAGAATGATATAAGAAAGCATTAAATAAAATTGAAGGAAAATTGCCACCTGCTTCCTTTGTCTTTGTTGTTCTTTCTGATTCAGTTTTCTGTGTGCAGGAGTGGCCAGGGTTCTTGGATTCCCAACATGATTCAATACTATCACGCTCTGTTTGAATCACCTGGGAAACTTACAGAGAACTGCACCCACTATTCTAACTGGGTTTTGTTGCCATGAAATTCTCTGAAGCAAGCTTTCAGGTCTCCTTGCATATCCCCTCGTTTTTTATAGCTGCGATACATTGTCCTGGAACTGAATGAAGATCATATGTACATTATCACATGGAGAATTGATTCATACCCTGTGCATTAGAGTCTGGGACCTGCCGATCTATTTGTCAGAAGCCTGTGTACTGTTGATCTACTTGGTTTCGTACCGGGTTCCCCAAATAGTTTGTAACCTCGGTGTTCCTATGAGTTGCAGCAGCATCTGGGAATCCACTCTCTAGTATTTTTGACTCTGGAGTATGAGAATTTAAAGCACTAGCCGCGACTGTGCTGCAGGACAAATTTACTTCCATTGTGCTGATACTTGGGAAAGCTCACGCAGGTTGCAGCTTACACATTCTCCTTTCAAGCAGGAGTCAAGCAGGAGTCTCAGGTGGATGCCAAGCCTCAGTGCATGGTGTTGCCTTCCTCCTCCACAAAAACAACTACAGAGCGTCTCAAATGCCTCAGAAAAATGTTGCTTCTTGGAATAGTGTGATTACGAGGCACGTGAGGTTGGGCGATGTTGCTACTGCAAGGAAGGTTTTCGATACAATGCCTGAGAGAGATTCTGTCTTGTGGAATTCGATGATTGCCGGTTACATTCACATCAAGGATTACAAAAGTGCCATTGGACTTTTCAAGAGAATGTTAGCGAATGAGTTTGTACCGACAGAGTTGATGATGGTTTCGGTACTTGGGGCTTGTTCGGAGACTGGATCAATGGAGATTGGTCTAGATGTTCATAATTATTTGAAGGGTAGGAGCTTTGGCGATCGATCGATTTGTGGGCAATGCACTTTTGGATGTGCATGCAAGGGGTGGTCACGTAAAGCTAGCATGGCAGACATTTGATCAGATGGGGGCTAGGCATGTGGGCTGCTGGAATTCGATGATTGTGGCTTTGGCAGTTCATGGTTATTGAGATGAAGCACTTGAGTTGTTCTCAAAAATGGACCAAAAGCCGAACAGGGTTACTTTCCTTGAAGTCTTGTTAGCTTACAGCCACCAGGGATTAGTTGAAGAGGGAAGAGTTCTTTCGGAGAATACTTTAAGAGCTTAAAGTTAAGCCTGATATAAAGCATTATGGGTGCATGGTTGATTTGCTTAGTAGAATGGGGTTGATTGATGAAGCGTATAAGTTAATCAAGTCGATCCCAGTGAAGCCTAACTCGGTGATTTGGAAGACTTTGCTCGGGGCCTGTAAGGTTCATGGGGCTGTCGAGTTGGCAGAGGAAGCATTTCAAGAGCTTTGTGCAAACGGGCCTTTGAGCGATGACACTGATGACAGAGATCCCTTGTTTTTCATGAGCTCTTGTACTTCTTATAGACAGAAGCTCTGTAGATTGAAATGGGAGTGAAGGCTAGAAAGGGCAGGCATACTGCCTGAGGAACTGGAAGATAGTTGAAGCCATTTCTGACATCAAGATAAGCTTTTGTCCATTATCAGAAAGTGAGAGTGGAGCTGTTGTCTGGCATGCATGAGATCATTCTGTGGCAAAGAGGCAAGTATCTTCAGAGGCAGCTATGAGCGAGTACTGAACCCTTGAAGAGGGAAATCTGATTATAGAAGCTAAGAGAGGTGAAATATCCATTTATCCCATGTGAGGTAACATCACACATCATTCCTCTTTCCTTTTTTCTTCTTCTTCTTGTTTTTTTTTTTCCCCTTTTTTTCTTCCGAAGTAGATGAATTTTACTATTAGCACACCTTTCAGCTAGATACTTACTTCATGCAATAATGATATTTCATATTATATAGTTATATTCTACATTTTCTTTTCCATTAGAAGGCAAGTTTTCTCCTCAAAAGAAAGTAAAGATAATAAAGAAGAGGAATATTTCTCTTTATTTGCGTCCATGCATTGTTTTAGAAGAGGAATGTTTTATCATGCATGCAGAACTATAATTGTTACTATCATTGTTTTAGAAATTGCTAAAGTTTTCCAGTAGAATATTCAAAGTATCCTCACAATTCTTGAAACATAAATCATATTTCTTTGAGAAGGAGATCTCTGTGCGAAAAGTTTCTGCTCTTGACAGTTTGAAAATGTCCAGCCCATATACTCCTCAACTGTTTCTCTTCCGCGAGTTTTCATGAGGCCTACATGTAAAGGTTTATCTCTGAGCCCTTGCTAATTACATGTACAGTTGTACCGGTAATATTATATGGAAGTGAAACCGTGAGATCCACATGTTAGGGGGTGTGCTTGATTCACCATAAAAAGTCGTAAGTTGTAAGTGTCACTTGAGACTTATGACTTACGGCATTTGTTTGGACCGTAAGTCGTAAAATGCACTTGCATCCCAATTGCGGTCCACTTGCAACGTAAACAATTAATTTTGCAGTCATGTAAATTTCACTTACAACCCACTTGCAACGTAAACAATTAATTTTGTGATCATGCAAATTTGTATTGCTGACAGTTGATTGTAATTTATATAACAATTAATATATTGACATAATTAAGAATATGTACGATAAAGTAGTGGCAAATGTCAGAACTTATGGAGACATAACAAGTGATTTTTCTATCACAATTGGATTGCATAAAGGATCTGCATTAAGTCCATTCTTATTTATCATAGTGTTGGATGAGCTTACTAGAGCTATTCAGGATGAGATACCGTGGTGTATGCTATTTGCTGATGATATTGTCCTAGTCGATGAGACGAGAGCTGGGGTAAATGCCAAATTAGAGTTATAGAGGCAAACTCTAGAATCTCAAGGTTTTAAATTACGTAGAGCCAAAACAGAGTATATGGGGTATAAATTCAGTAAATAGGGAATCCGAAATTATAATATTGTGAGATTAAATAGATAAGAAATACCATTGAGCAGTCATTTTAAGTACTTGGGTTCTATTATCCAAAAGGATGGGGAGATTAATAGTGATGTCAACCATAGGATCCAAGCCGGTTAGTTGAAATGGAGAAGCACAACAGGAGTTTTATTTGATGGTAACATTCTGTTATGGCTGAAGAGAAAGTTTTATCATACTGCTATTAGGCCATCTTTATTATATGACACAAAATGTTGGGATATAAAACGATATCATGCCCAGAAGATGAGTGTAGCAGAGATGCGCATGCTTCATTAGATGTGTGGTAACACGCGGAGAGATAAGGTGAGAAATGAGGATATTTATATTAAGATAGGTGTAACCTCTATAGAAGAGAAGATGAGAGAAAACCACATACGATAGTTTGGTCATGTGCGACGTAGACCTACAGATGCGTCAGTCCGGCGAGTAGAGCGTATCAATTTAGTGTAGGATCTAAAAATAATGTCAATACAGCACTAAAACAAAGATGAATAGCATTAAATAAAATAACTTGTAAGAAAAGAAATAAATTTCAAAAATTATGCAAACGCAAACACAAAAGATTTTATCCTGGCTCGGTCCCGTGACGTACGTCCAATCCCCAAGCAACCCGCTTGAGATTTTCCTTATCCTAATTTTGTACACCCAAAATTAACTCCTTGTACATCACTTGACAAAACAACCTTTGCGAAAAGTCGACTATAGGATATATAAGTGGACTAGACTTGAGTATGAGTCGACTATATGATTAAATTGTGTGTGTGTTCAAAACTTTTAACATTCTATAAAAAATACACAAAAATAGTCAATATCCTTGAGTAGTCTTGAGCACTTAGAACTCATCATTAGTTTTTGAAATAGAGCTCTAATGTATCTGCATCACAAATGTTATCATCAAAATCAAAATTCTAACATTCTCCCTTTTTTGATGATGACAAGTTGTGTGCATATAACTCCCCCTAAAGAGAACATGTTATAACAAAAAATTGTTTTCCTCTACATACAACAAGTTATAACAAATATAGAAAACAAGTGTTCCCCCTGCAGAACATATATCATGACACACACACACACACACATATGATATATTATATTTTTGAAATTTTCTATCATCAAGAAATCACTTTTTCATGCAAGGTACCTATAAGATAAACATTTTAAATAGTACCTATCATAACATGATAAAAAACATTAACCTTTTGGAATCCAAGCCCAATTTGAATTGGTCTCCATTTGTTAGTATAAACATAATCATAAGAATTACATACATGATGTATATATGATGCAATATTGAAAGTACACGTAGAGGGGGGTGAATAGGTGTACCGCTAATCTAATGAACTAAATGCGGAAATTAAAACTTAATTGCAACTACACTTAATGCAACCAACGAGTGTAGCCGAATTCCCGGTGAAGGGCTCTGGACTAACTCCTCTTGATTCCTCTGAATAAGAGTTAAAGCGCTATATGAAGCTCTCGTGGTTAAGCACAAGTAAGGCACACACAAACAAGCCAAGCATATAATATGAATGAGCAATATGAAATGATGCAAGGCACAATATAAAAGAGAGAGAGAGAGTTAGAGAGACAATGGATCAAACGCAAACACAAGTAATTTGTTTCGAGGTTCGAGCCACTGCTCTACGTCCCTGCCTTCGCACAGAAGGATTTTCACTATCTCGTTCACACATGACTTCCCACACAGAGAACTTCCACTGAGGATTTGGGGCAATACAATCACCGGGAGTACACAACTCCTCTCTCAACCGAATACAACCTCTCACAGAGGCTAGGCACAAAGCCACACAAACACCACCTCACATAAGAGGGGTAGGCACTTAGCCAATACAACACAATCACCTCACACTTGAGGGATTCTAACACAAACTCCACCTCTCACTAGAGGGAGCTAAACACAACAATCTCCACCTCTCACTAGAGGGAGCCAACCACAACTTCCACAATCACCTCACAATAGAGAGATACCAAATCAATCACCTCTCACTAGAGGGATATCATAAAGATGGAAGTTTATAACTTGGTGGTTTTCACAACCACAAACTAATTCTTTTCCACAAAAATAATGATCCTATAGAAAGGATAGAATGATATAGCTCAAGTGTGAAAAATCAAGATGTTGGAAAACAAATCACAAGGAAAAATACTTGGGAAAACAACTTAGGATTTGATAGAAATGAAGATCAAGGCAAATATGCCAAATCTATATTTTTCTTTGATTTTTCTAACTCTTGAAAACAAATAAAGATGATCTTTAAAAACCAACAAACTCTTTTGAAAACTTGCTTTTAAAAACACTAGAGAGTAGAAAATTTTTGGCTCAAAAATTCTTGACCAAATCCTCTCTCAAATGGGGTATTTATAACCCCAAGAAAATTCTGCCCGTTGGCAGCTGACTAGGCCAGAAGTGGCCTTCTGGTCGACCGGCCGGTTGACAGGCCAACGGTCAAATTTTTGACCGTTGGGCCTGTCGATGGACCGCCTGTCGACCATGCCAATCCAGAGAGCAGATTGCTCTCTGGCCGGTCGACCGTGCCTTGCTCACGGTCGACCGCCCCCACCTGAGAGTGGGGCACTTGCAGTCGGTCGACCGCCTGGTCGACCGGCCCAAGTGGCTGGTCAGCGTGCACATCCTTGTGCACGTCAGTCGACCGATCCGGTCGACTGACTCTGGGTCCGGTTGACCGCCAGAGCCTGGCAGGCAGCAAATCAGGACTTAAAACTTGGGTTTTTAATATCCTAAAAAATCCCATAAAATCTCTAAAAATTCACAAAAATAAGTTCAGTATATTACTTTGATATATAAACATGTGTGAAAAATATTCAACACATATTTTAAACTTTTTGAACCATTTTTGTGTTATGGAAATTTTGCCGAAAACCAAAATCCATATTTTCTAAAACTTGAATTTTTGAATTGAAAATTCGTTTTGTCCAAAACTCATCCAAACATAAAAACATGATACTTAAACAATTTGAAGCATGTTGTATATGGATATAATCCAATATACATGAAAGATATATATCATAGTTTTTGACAATAATTTCAAAAAGAAGTTTTGTTAAAATACAAAACCTAAATACATGAATAGGCATATCAAAATAAGTTTGTCTAAGTATATGAAGCATACATGTATATAGAACAAATCTAATATTCATTAAACCATGTAAACTTGTTTTGATACTATCTATTCATGAAAATCAAGATCGGTTAAACCAAAAACCAAAAACTAATAAACATGAAAACTAAAACAAGTGTGTGTGTTGTGAACTTGAGCATATCACACTATCTAGTCTTTACATACAAATGGATCTAAAATAAAAACTAAACTAAGTACCGAAGTCTTCTTGACGAACTCTGTCTTCAAGTCGACTCGATCCAAACCGTGATCCACCGAGCTTGACTCCAACGAGTGTTAGGTATGAACTTTGACGCTCGGGCTCTTGAATCACCATGTGAGAAGCTCCAAAACACCTTTGTTGAAGCTAATCACCTACTAATATCTTGGTAAAGTATCTGAAACTAAACATCACAAGATTATTAGTAAACATAACTACATGAGTTAATTATCATCAAAACTAAAGTGGAAGGCCTCTGGGCCAACAATCTCCCCTTTTTGATGATGACAAAACTCATGGAGTTATATATGCATAGATTAAAGTTAAGCTTCAAGGAAGCTCCCCTTAACTCATGCATAGCAATAAACATAAGATATATGCAATGAATATTAAACATGAATATGCATCAATATGCATGAATCAAACATATGTTTCAAAAAAAAAAAAACTTCTCTCTTTGTTTAAACTCTAAAAATCATTTTCTCATAAGCTCAATATATGCAAAAACAAAAACACACATATGCATATATAAACTCAATATCTTTCTCCCCCTTTTTGTCAATCATCAACAAAGGGGTCAAAGAAAACAATATTCTCCCCTTTTTGTCTTAAACAAAAAAAAATATCAATAAGGGGTGAAATCAAAAACAAAACTTTCTTGATACCAATTGAAAGAAACAATATATCTATTGAGTGCATCATGATGTCAATGAGATATACCAATTGAAAGTACATAACTGAAAGTACACAATGTGGTATATAAAACAAATATAGATTTAAATACCAATTCATACCAATTATAAATAAATACCAATTAAATACCAATTGTAAGTAAATAAATCATTTTGAACAATTCAATCACAAATTTTGATATCAATAAAACATACCAATTGAAAAGTAAAACTTATAGGTAATCTTAATACCAATCTGAAAAGATTAGTACCAAATGAAAGTAATTTTTCATTAAAAGCATATGATACCAAGAATAATCAATATCCCTTTTTTTAAATCATTTTTAACATAAAGTGTGGGAGTAGAATACCAAAGTCAATTGAAAGGTGAAATACCAATTGAAAGTATAAACATGAATTTTCTCCCCTTTATGAAATACCAAATAAAATGATGCATAAGCTTGTATATGATACCAATTGAAACATAGTCAATTGAAATAAAATAGTCATTAAAGAAATCAAGCTTAGCATAACCAAAATTTGTGCTCAAAGATATAGAGATATAGTAAGCACAAATAAAGCATATATATGTATGTAAAATTAAATACCAATCGAAATTGATACTATTTGAAATTGAAAGCATATATATTAAAACATATATGAGTATACAAAAAGAATGACAATAGTGATACCAATTGAAAAAAATTCAATGATACCAATTGAAAACATAATAAGATCAAGTGTATATCTCATATTACCTTTCCACCCATATCATGCACATGTTTAAAAGGATTTTCAATAAGATACATACAAGGCATGGTCGCCCATCCAACCGCCCGTAGATGGAAGGGGTTTTCAAAAATAGGTTTGAAAATAGAGTATGTTTGAAAAGCTCTACCATAATGAAGAATACAAACTAGTTTTATGAAAAATTTAGAAAATTAGTACGAAATCCTTCAAGTAAGGAATAAAACAAAAATAAATTTTATGAAACATGAAAATCACTCAACAATTGACACTCAAAAGATAATAAAGCTCATATAGGACTCATGAAAACAAAATCATTAGAAAACACTAAATAAGATGAGTGTACAAGTGTAATGAGAAACATATAATCATTAAAATAGTCAATTAAGTTCAATATAAAATTCCTTAAAACATGAAAATCATCAAAACGATTTAATCTTCAAGGCATATGTATGTCATGTACAAACTAAAGAATACATACATATCCAAACATAACGAGTCCACAAAAGTATATGCATGAAGGCAAGTGGTTCAAAGGATGTATATGTATAGCTAATAGTTTAGACAAAATAGTCATATACATGAAGCTAAACATATAAACATGAAAACATGTATAAAATGGGAATACAAGTCAAATGCATGAATCATCAAAACTAGGATATGCTAGTACATCTAATGAGTACAAATGAGCGTTTAAGCACAAACATATAATAATCTATTTGTGGCTCATTAATTGTACAAGTATATAACCAAGTTTTAATGAAAACTAACATCTAAACAAGTAATCAAACAAGAAGCATAGAAAACAAAACAAAAACTCATAAACATACATATGATCATTATGTACATGCACATGCATAGATCTAGGACATACACATTAGTTAAAACAAATGTGAGAACACAAAGATATAAATTCATATTAAACATGGGTGTCTCAAATAACTAAACATGTATATTACTAATCTAAATATCATAACATATAACATACTAATCATGAAACATCAAGACATGATAAAAATGAATAATATGAAAGCATGTAAACATAATGGGAGTTAGAGATCGTTAACAAAACCGAGAGGGCAACTCTCTAAGTCTCCAAAACACGGTGATCCTCCCACCAAACTCCCCTTGAAAGTGATGCATCCAAATTGTACTCTTTAAGCTCGGAACGCATCCACCTAAAGGCACCGACGCTCTCACGTCATGTGAGAGCCCACACCTACATCAAATACAATAGGGGTGGTCTTTGGTACCCATACTCTTTTGGGTCCATGGGGGTTAGTTCCTTTCCTAACCCAAACAAATTTAGTTGCTAAATTTACATCATGTATCTTATCATAGCAAAATTTAGCAAGGTGGCCCTTACGTCCACAATGTGTACACAACGTCCACAATGTGTACAAGTGTACACATGAGCATATATCGTGTTGTGTGCATGAACGTGCGAAGCATGTGTATGCCGTGGATGTTGTGCATGCATAGAAGGAATGTGTTTCTTGCGAAACATGGATTCCAAACGTGTATGATTCTTGGCACATTGGCTCAAAGTGGCGCCCAAATAATCCGCACTCTTCTTTAACAAACAAATATTATTATCAATCCTAGAAGAAGAGGTGCATGCAATAGGTGAGCTAGGTGAAACTACACTAGAATGGCAAACATGTGTATCTATATCATTTTTCAAAACAATATTCTTCTTTAAACAATCTTCTAATTCTTTTGAAATAGAAGCAATTTTTATTTTCAAGGAATCACTCTCTTTTAAAACAAAATCAAGTTTTGAAGTTAAAGACTTATTTTTCTTCAAAACTTCATTACAATCATTTCTATTTTCAAAATCTCATTTTCCTTTAGGGAAAGATCTAGTTGAGATTTAATTGAGTCACGTTCACTTGAAATCTCTTCCTTCTCTTGCAAAACTAAATCAAGTTTTGAACACAAATTCTTATTATCATCTTTTAGTTCAAAACTCTTCTTTTTCAAAAAATTATATTTTTTCAATAATTTTTCACAAACAATTGAAAGTTCTTCATTCAAAGCATTGGGATCAACATAGTCATTACTTGAAGAACTAGCATCATCACTATCTAATTGAGATTCTGAATATACCTCAAGGGAGTCATTCCCTTGGACCATGTAGCATTGTTGCTCGGATTTTTCACTAGATTTATCCTCCGTTTGGATTGGCAATTGAAGCTTGGAGGAGGTCAACGTGTTCCACACTGTAAAAGCAGAATCACAGTTAGAAACTAAGCACAAATATTCTTTGTTAAGCGTGCTTCTAAGTGCCTCAAGGGCTTGTGCATTAGCCTCTATATGCTTGCTATTACCAAGATAGGATTTCTTGGTAGCGACAAGGAAAACATGCAAGTCTAGGGTTTTTATGTACATAGACATCTTAAATTTTCACATGTCAATGTTGGAGACATCAAACATGGGAGGTGACAAGCAATCTATGAGTGTGTGCAAACAATATATGTGCAAAATGCAAATGATAGATTAGCTAACCAAGATCACACTCCTAGGTGGTTAAACCTAATATCAGGAGCGTAGGCTCTGATACCAATTGAAAGTACACCTAGAAGGAGGGTGAATAGGTGTACCGCTAATCTAATGAACTAAATGCGGAAATTAAAACTTAATTGCAACTACACTTAATGCAACCAACGAGTGTAGCCGAATTCCCGGTGAAGGACTCTGGACTAACTCCTCTTGATTCCTCTGAATAAGAGTTGAGGCGCTATATGAAGCTCTCGTGGTTAAGTACAAGTGAGGCACACACAAACAAGCCAAGCATATAATATGAATGAGCAATATGAAATGATGCAAGGCACAATATAAAAGAGAGAGAGTTAGAGAGACAATGGATCAAACGCAAACACAAGTAATTTGTTTTGAGGTTCGAGCCACTGCTCTACGCCCCCGTCTTCACACAGAAGGATTTCCACTATCTCGTCCACACAGGACTTCCCACACAGGGAACCTCCACTGAGGATTTGGGGCAATACAATCACCGGGACACAACTCCTCTCTCAACCGAATACAACCTCTCACGGAGGCTAGGCATAAAGCCACATAAACATTACCTCACACAAGAGGGGTAGGCACTTAGCCAATACAACACAATCACCTCACACTTGAGGGATTCCAACACAAACTTCACCTTTCACTAGAGGGAGCTAAACACAACAATCTCCACCTCTTACTAGAGGGAGCCAACCACAATTTCCACAATCACCTCACAATAAAGGGATACCAAATCAATCACCTCTCACTAGAGGGATATCACAAAGATGGAATTTTACAACTTGGTGGTTTTCACAACCACAAACTAATTCTTTTCCACAAAAATAATAATCATATAGAAAGGATAGAATGATATAGCTCAAGTGTGGAAAATCAAGATGTTGGAAAACAAATCACAAGGAAAAATACTTGGGAAAACGACTTAGGATTTGATAGAAATGAAGATCAAGGCAAATATCCCAAATCTATATTTTCTTTGATTTTTCAACTCTTGAAAACAAATAAAGATGATCTTTAAAAATCAACAAACTCTTTTGAAAACTTGCTTTTAAAAACACTAGAGAGTAGAAAATTTTTGGCTCAAAAATTATTGACCAAATCCTCTCTCAAATGGGGTATTTATAACCCCAAGAAAATTCTGCCCGTTGGCAGTTGACTAGGCCAGAAATGGCCTTCCGGTCGACCGGCCGGTCGACCGGCCCACGGTTAAATTTTTGACTGTTGAGCCTGCCGGTGAACTGCTCGGTCGACCGTGCTAATCCAGAGAGCAAATTGCTCTCTGGCTGGTCGACCGCTCGGTCGATCGTGCCTTGCTCACGGTCGACCGTCCGGTCGACCGCCCCCACTCGAGAGTGGGGCACTTGCAGTCGGTCGACCGGCCCAAGTGGCTGGTCAGCGTGCACATCCTTGTGCACGTCGGTCGACTTTGGGTTCGGTCGACCGACTCTGGGTTCGGTCGACGGCCAGAGCCTGGCAGGCAGCAAATCAGGACTTAAAACTTGGGTTTTTAATATCCTAAAAAATCTCATAAAATCTCTAAAAATTCACAAAAATAAGTTCAATATAATACTTTGATATATAAACATGTGTGAAAAAAATTCAACACATATTTCAAACTTTTTGAACCATTTTTGTGTTATGAAATTTTTACCGAAAGCCAAAATCCGTATTTTCTAAAACTTAGATTTTTGAATTGAAAATTCGTTTTGTCCAAAACTCATCCAAACATAAAAACATGATACTTAAACAATTTGAAGCATGTTGTATATGGATATAATCCAATATACATGAAAGATATATATCATAGTTTTTGACAATAATTCCAAAAACAAGTTTTGTTAAAATACAAAACCTAAATACATGAATAGACATATCAAAATAAGTTTGTCTAAGTATATGAAGCATACATGTATATAGAACAAATCTAATATACATTAAACCATGTAAACTTGTTTTTTTTACTATCTATTCATGAAAACCAAGATCGGTTAAACCAAAAACCAAAAACCAAAAACCAATAAACATGAAAACTAAAACAAGTGTGTGTGTTGTGAACTTGAGCATATCACACTATCTAGTCTTTACAAATGGATCTAAAACAAAAAACTAAACTAAGTACCGAAGTCTTTTTGACGAACTCTGTCTTCAAGTCGACTCGATCCAAACCGTGATCCACCGAGCTTGACTCCAACGAGTGTTAGGTATGAACTTTGATGCTCGGGCTCTTGAATCACCATGTGATAAGCTCCAAAACACCTTTGTTGAAGCTAATCACCTACCAATATCTTGATAAAGTATCTGAAACTAAACATCACAAGATTATTAGTAAACATAATTACATGAGTTAATCATCATCAAAACTAGAGTGGAAGGCCTCTGGGCCAACAAATATAAGTATTTTATCCACAATACTTCAATTTTTTGAAATCTATATATATTTGTTCTTAATTCTTTTTAAAATAGTTTCAACATTTCTTTTCACAAAAGAATTATATAGATTATGATATAAACATGTGTAGATTTATGTTCTGAAATCCAAGACCAACATATATAGATTTTTCAAACTTATCTTTTGAAAATCTAATACCAAAATGATGACTTGAAATCTTTTGATAAGATAATAAATCATTTAGATTTTCTTTTCCTTTATTAAATCTTGTCACATTTTTCAAAATTTCTTCATACTTAATTTTGAAACTGATCATTTCTTTATATAAAATAGATATTCTAGAACTTAAAGAAATAGTTTCTTTTTGAAGTAAAACATTCTCTTTTAAGAAATTCTCATTATCCCTTTTTAAAGATAATATAACCTTTTCAAAGGTATCCTTTTGAGAATTTACAGAAGAAATTTGAGAAATATAAACAGAATTTTCTTTGTTGGGTCTTTCATTTTCCTTTGTTAAAACTTTATGTTTTTTGAGAATTTACATGAAATAATAGATAGGATGCTCAGTGGCTTCTTCTTCATCTGAGAAGACGAATCAATATTCTTCCATGATGCCTGATAATCTTTCTTTTTTTGAACTTTTTGCTCTTGAATTTCCTTTGTTTTTGAGCAATGGGCAATCCTTCTTCATATGATCGGTTTTATTATAATTAAAACATGTAGGATTAAACTCACCTTACTTTAAGAACTTTCTGAATTTTCTTGAGAGTATTGCCATCTCCTCTTCATAATCATCTGAATTGTCCATATCTGAGGATGTATGGAAGGCAGGTACTTTCTTCTTGGATTGAAGTTGATGTTCATCATTTTTCCTATCTTCAAGTTGTACTTCATATGCCATTAAATTACCTATAAGGTTTTCTAATGACAGTTGAGAGACCATTTGTGTCTTCTATTGCAGTGGTTTCTTCTCCCAATCTGAAGTGAGTGCACGAAAAATCTTTCTGACTTTTCAACTTGAGTGTATTCCTTTGCAAGGAATGCTAAGGAATTTGTAATGTCAGTGCGCCTTGTAATCATTTTTGAAATTGTTTCGTTCTCCTTCATTTTGAAGAGTTCAAACCTGTGAATAAGAACAAAAATTTTAGATTCTTTAACTTTATTAGTACCTTCATTGGTTACCTGTAAACCTGCTATATTTGATTTGCAGATATGGCTATTGACACGCGATTGAATTCTTTGTTCAAGGCACAGAAAAGCGTTTTCATTGCTTTGGCATCAAGGTTTACAGACTTCTTTTGTTCTTCACTCCACGCATTGTAATTGGTGGTCGGCTTTGTGTATGGTGCTTCTACTACATTCCAAAGTTCATAGTTGAGTGATTGCAAGTAGATCTTCATTCTACACTTCTAGTAGTTGTAGTTTGATCCATCAAATAATGGTGGACGTTATGTAGAATGTCCTTCTCTAAATTGTGATGAAGGAAACTCCGTTGTCATCCTAGTATGTAGGGTGTTGACCGGGTATGCAGGGTGTTGATAGTGTATGCCGGGCTCTGATATCAAATGTAGGATTTAAAAATAATGTCAACACAAATACTAAAACAAAGATGAATAGCGTTAAATAGAATAACTTGTAAGAAAGAAAATAAATCTCAGAAATTATGCAAACGCAAACAGAAGAGATTTTATCCTAATTCGATCCTCGTGACCTACGTCCAGTATCCAAGCAACCCATTTGAGATTTTCCTTATCCTGATTTTTACACCCAAAATCAACTTCTTGTATACCACTTGACAAAATAATCTTTGCCAAATCCGTACAACTCTTCTCTACACCAAGAAGACAATTTCCTTGTACACTTCTTCTCAACACCAAAAAGATAACCTTGTACAATTCTTTTCTCTGAGTGATTACAAAAATATCTTATAAACCTTGAAACTTGTATGTGATCGTGAACAAGGACTCTTATATGTGGACTCTCAGAATTCTTCACAATAGGATTGGAATTGTGTGAAGAAATGAAAGTGAAAACTAGTTTTCTAAAAAACAGAATTTTTCAATAGAGTTTGGACAGAAACTAATGATTTGAATTGGTGTTAAACATCTTAGGACAACATCCCTATTTATAATTGAAATCAATGGTCAGTTCGGAAAGTTATCAAGTCAAATTTGAATATCAAAACGTTGGATAAAATACCAAAAATCAATAACTGTTTAACAGTCAGAAACTGTTACAAGTCGACTAGGGAATAGGAGTAGTCGACTAGAATATGATATTTTGCCTGGGTTAGTCGACTAGTCAAGGAAGCAAGTCGACTACATCAAGATTGATACAGATGACAAGTTTCTAAAAACTATAATTAGTCGACCAGCAGAAAGGAATAGTCGACTATAACTTAGATTAGTCGACTAGCAGTGTAGGTAAGTCGACTAATACTGCTAGCAGTCAAGAAATAAAAAGTTGATATGTATCTGTGAAAAGACTTAATCAACTACATAAAGGGATAAGTCGACTATAGGATATATATGTCGACTAGACTTCGGTATAAGTCGACTATATGACTAAATTATGTGTGTGTTTAAAGTTTTTAACATTCTATAAAAAATACACAAAAATAGCCAATATCCTTGAGTAGTCTTGAGCACTTAGAGCACATTATTAGCTTTTGAAATAGAGCTCCAATGCATCTGCATTACAAATGTTATCATCAAAATCAAAATTTCAACATTTAGGACAAGTTAAAAGAGCGCAGGAGAGACCGAAGAGAACATGAATGGAGGTAATACGACAAGATATAGAGGCTAATGGTCTTAGTGAATGGTATATTGCATGATAGGAATGAGCGGAGAACCTGATCCATGTGCCCGATCCGGCGTAATTCTCTTTTGGTTCATGTAGCCTAGCCCAAATACTTGGGACAAAGGGCTTAGTGTTGTTATTGTTGTTGTGACAGTTAATTGTAATTAGATTAATATTTTTTTATTATTAGATTAATCTATTTAGATTATGAGAAATTTTTTTAATTATTAGATTTCATATAATTATTAGATTAAAGTTTTTATTAATAATTCAATAATTTTTAATATAATGTATATAATTATTAGAATTTTTTATTACTAGATTAATCTTTTTTGTTACTAAATTAATATAATGTATTTCACATAATCTTAATTATTAGTTTATTTTTAGATTAGTAATATTTAATATAAATTTAATAAGTTTTGATTATTAGATAAAATTTTTAATTTTTAAATTTAAATTTTTAATATTTTTTATATTTACTATTTTTAAAATTTTAAATTAATTTAATAAATTATATTTTTAATGAATTTAAATTTATTTTAGTTATTTAATATTTTTAGTTATTTAATTAATTTAATTTTTATTTATTTAATATTTTAAATTATATTAATTATTCTTATTTTAATTTTATTTCATTTTCATTTTTGATTATTAATTTTTTAAATCACCAAACCGTTAATTTTGTGGTCAACTTTCACTTATGACTTACACATTACGATAATCAAGCACTGTAAAACACATACACTTTCTCACTTACAATTTTACCAATCAAATATTGTAAAACTGACTCACAACTGTAAAAGAATTTGCGACTTACGACAACTAAAGAGAAGTGTATTAATAGTATAATATAGGACAAAATAATAGTCTACAAAGTATATTTATTTTCTTTGACACCCATCACATTATAATAATAGAAAATTTTCTGCTATTGATCTATAAAGACACTGTACGAGATCACGGTAAAATTGGTATTGTTTATTATTAATCTACGGTGCTGCGGGCCTGCCGTGTGTGAGTCATGCGGCCAAGATTGCTTAATTATTGACTTGGAAGCAGGAGCAGCAAGATGGTCTCTGTATATTATTTTGTCCTATATAACACGCACGAGATGTCTACCACGATGTCTTCCCACAAAATATTCCGATTATTCTCATTTTTCATCATCGTTGGTAACACTAACATCAAACTAGCTAGGTGGTGTTATATTGTTATATGTTTCCTTGATGATCAAATTAATTTCATTACATTATGATTACTTTTTGCTGTGTGCCCCGAGCAAGGACTGGCGGCTGTGGACTTCAGGATGACACTGAACGTTGCAGAGCTGAGCAAGCACGGATAGGAAAAATTCCTTGTCGTCGTCCTTCGTCGCCGAGTCCATGAAGAAGAACGAGAGGAAGCCTGCAGATTCTGCCATGTCTTCGGTTACCTCACGGCGGCGACAATGTGTTCCTTCGGGAGTGGATGGTGAGGGGAAATGGGAGGAGTTTTCGACCATTGTGCTGTGGGCTTGGGAGGTTCCCCCCTGTTACAAGTACCAACCTCAGATGATAAACGGCAAAGAGTTCAGCACTGCAGATGAGATGCGCGATAGACCTCGCATCTTATTGCAAACTCCTGGGTCCAAAATTTCACCCGGGGTGGACACAAGTGGTGCGAAACGGGCCGGGCTTAGCCCGTCCCGAACCTAGTCCCGCAGGGCCTAGGACCGGGCTAGGCCAAGCCCGTGCCGCTCGCTTAATAGTGGGCGCCTGGGCCCGATCCCCCTTAAGGGGACTCAGCCTGACCCGCCTGGTTTGTGCCGGCATGTTCATTAAAAAAAAAAAACAAAACAAAAATCAAATAACCATCATTAAAAATCTCAAAAAATTAATTAAGATCCCAAAATTTTTAATAAAAATAAAAAAAATAGACAAATTTGCTGTAAGTTGTGTAATGTAAATGTTAATTTTTATTAATAATTCAATGAAATAGATAAATTGATACAAATACAATTAAAGTAACAAGACAAAAAAAATTTAGAATTTATCATTCAAATTTATAAATTACAGGTCTTCTAATATTTTATCTTCATACATACAAATTAAAAGTTTTTAAATATTTTGACTTCTCGTCTTCAATCATCTTTTGGAGAATTTTTAGTAATTTTTTTGACTGTTTTATTTTGGCTTCTCATCTCCGCATCCAGCCAATCCTTCCCCTAGATGGTCATCTCGATGGCTTCTGATGCCAGTCGGTTTCTCGTATTAGTCAGCACTTAATCAGCTATACTGAAAGCAGACTCCGATGCTACTGTGGAGGCATAAGGGGTTAGTAAATCATGCGTCATGATGAAAAGCAAAGGATAGGCTAATTCCTATTATTTCTACCAGGCTGAAATATTACAATTTTCAGATCCTAAGTCTGCATCAATGTTAAGAGCTATGGTACAAGACGTGTAATAATGAAGATCATTCAATGTGTTGGAGTTTCTTGAACTTTTTAATACTGATAACAAACCAGATAATAAAGAACTTCTACTCCTAAATAAAGATGTTGGTTGGGATGATGAATTAGATTGTTTATTTTTAAATTTTGCTTCATAAAGATAATATAAATTATTTATAGAATTCTCAATATATTTTTATTTTATCATAAAATATGTCAAGTATATATTTACATTCTTCAAATTTATATGAGGAAAACCATAATAGCAACAAAAAATATATAAAAAGAAAAATTTTAAAATACTTATTGAATTTTTCCTCCAGGGGAGAAATAATATCTTTCAGCAAAAAGTTATATAGGTACGTAGAAAACACTTCAGTAATTTCAATTAACTCATAAAACACGAAACAAGTTGTGGGATAATAAATCCCAGAAAATAATTTTGTTACTCTTTCATTTTTTTTTAAAAATTCACAAATTACTTCATAAATTTTCCATTCTTCATCAGAAATAAATAGATCTGACAATTTCGTGAAAATAAACAGATCTATTGCAGTCCGATAAGGAAAAACTTTACTTAAACATATTATATGTTGAGTTCCAACGAGTTCTTTATCTTGAGGTGCACTTTTAATTGGTAAGCCTTAGTTGGAACAACTATATTTAAAGTTCTGTCTCCTTGGCTCACTACTTTTAATAAATAAAATAGTATTTTTAATTTTTAAATATAGTTATCTATACTTTTTAAATCATCCAGTACACAGAAGTTAATGATGTGACAAACATACAGAATATGAAAATTTTTGTCATTCAAAATTTGTTTTAAATAATTTTTTAAAATCTTAACTGCAGTAGTATTTTTGCTAGCAATATCAACTAAAATAGAAAAATATTACAATCAAGTAAAAAAATCTCTAACAACCCTTTGAATAGTCTTACTAAGATTTCAAGCATTGTAAGGAAAAAGAATCTTTTTAAAATCAATAATTGTTTTGTTTTAAATCTAATCAGAATCAATAAATCGTATACTAACAACTATGTAATGAAAGCCGTTAAGAGCTCTCCAGCAATCAGCAGTAATTGCAACTATTTGTTGCATGCGCCGGAAAAAGAAAGAGGGAATTGCTGTAAAGATTTCTTTGAATCAGATGAAAAGATTACAACAAGACTTTTCCTTCCAGTTACAAGGGAGGGAGGATGTTGAAGCTTGAATCCCCCTTTGTTTAATGCTGGGTTCTTCGTGTGGCGGTGGAGAGTGAATCTTGTTCTCCGTTGACCAGATGACCGTCCTGGACCGTCGGGGGTCTTCTCTTTGGTCGGTAGAAAGAGTAACTCAGCTCCGTCTACCAAAACTCTCAAAGAGGAGGTAGGCGAAGAGCGGCTAGTACTCAGTAAGCTCGCTGAAGAGTCTCCTCCCTCGTCTGTTGTTGAAGTCGTGCTTCCCTCTTGATGATCCTCTTGCCTGGATTCGATCGATCTTGATGATGCCTTGACCTTCTTAATTCTCGACCTTTCCAAAGCTTCGATCCCCTCTTCATAGCAAACAAGGCTATTTATAGGGGTCTCAGGGGGTGAAGGTGCCTCCTGAAAACGCTCCCGAATGAGGGGCCACTACCCGCTACATGCGCGGTGACTGGCCCCGCAATCAGGGCAGTTGCAACTGAGACGCGGGCGTTGAGCCAAACGCGCCTTGAAGTTTGAGACGCGGGCGTCGAGCCAAACGCGCCCTGAAGTTGAGACGCGGGCGTCGGGCCGACGCGCCTTGATGCTGAGACGCGGGCTTCGGGCCGACGCGTCTGGACGTTGAGACGCGGGTGTAGAGCCAACGCGTCTTAATGCTGAGACGCGGGCATCGATTCCTCGCGTCTAGAGCTTGAGACTCTGCTTCCTTAATGGCTTGTCTGTTAGTCATTTTTTTAGACAGCCTACAGAACCCCCTCCAAAGTTTCTGATATTCCGCAGTTGAATGGGACGGATTTCAGAATACTTTGGATCTTAGCCGTGTTCGCCTTTATGACTGGACTGTTGATGCTTCGGGCTTGATCTTATCTGGAATTGGTCTTCGTGAGTGTACTGTTGAACTCTTTGAAGCCGTCAGAGTTGATCGTGTTGAGTGTCTAGATACACAGTCTAGACCTCCCCGATTGCTTTTAGTCTGTCACGGGTGCGCTTTTGGCCGGGAGTGGTTGGTTGTCTGTTTGCGTCAGTGTACTGTTGAACTGACTTGCAGAAGCAGGAGACTGGACGCAGGTTCCTTTTTGAAAAAGCAGAGACTGCTTTAAAGACGCGACTTCCATGGGGTAGACGCGATGTTTGGCCCGTTTGAGGGGACGCGGACTTTGGAGAGACGCATCTCTTGAAATGCAGACGCGATTTTCTGGATGCATTTATGATGATGCTGACGGGGCATGTCCACCGAAGAGCCGCGTACTTTGGGGCGCGCACCTGTGCCATGTCATGATTACGCCGCCAGCTGGCCTGGGGAAACGGCGAGATTTCGCCTTTTGGCGCGCGGATCTCCCGGTTCATTAAATGAACTGCTCCACGTGTCAACTCCTCACTTGTGGCGGGGTCGCGACGCATGATCTTCCCTGTTCAAACAATGATTTGGCTCCACGCGTCAGGCAGCGATTCGCTGCAGCATTTATTGGGCCAAACGCTGCGTATCTTCGCGAATCTCTGTACCTATAAAAGGCAACAGTTAGAGAGAGACACATCTTCTTCTCCGAACGCATTTGCTGAGAAAAGAGAGCTTCCCTCCTCTTGTTTGTTCATCTGTCCATCTTTGAACTCGGATTTCTGAACATCGATGGCTCCCAAGACGAAACCGACTGCATCATCCTCAAGGGCGACCGTCGCCGAGGCTGAGAGAGATGCTTCCTCTGCGCAGGAGGGTGTTTTCCGAGGTAAAAATGTACCTTCGGCGTGGGTTCCGCCATTAAAACATGTTCATAGAACCCTAAGAACCTTTAACACAAGATCGTGTTTGATTCTCGGACGCTGTCCTTGAGATGATAACCGGGGCGCGGGCCTGATGATCCGACGCTGGTGAACTCTGCACTCTGGATCCTTCACTTAGAATATTTCTAATTGTGAAGGTCTCTGGACGCGATTTGCAGAACGCGGATTTGATCCATGCGTTCTGTGCCGCGTTTTAACGCGGATTTGATCCTTGCGTTCTGTGTCTTCAACCGCCGATTTTGTAGAATCTGACGTTTGAGTCCAAGTACTTAGAATTTTCATAAGTCTTGGTTTGCAGAACGCGGCTTTGCAGGTCTGGACGCGGATTCGAAAAATTCCTGCGTCCAGTATCTCTTCTGCGTTTTGGTGCAAGTTCGCAGGTCTGGACGCGGATGATAACTCCTGCGTCCAGTGTCTCGGCTGCGTTTTGAATTATGAACACTTGGCGTCTTCCCTTATTTTTTGGCAAAGTATCTGACCAAGTGTCTTTTTCTTTTGCAGTGCCGCATGTTTCAGGTTCACTTGCCAAGATGCACCACTTTGGACGCGTGGGTGGTGCCGACCACCGTCTGACTTTTGCACTGCGAAGGACCATACCTGTGACTGCTGACAGGTCGCCAGTTCGCAGGGAAATGATTGCCCATGTAAATAAGAGGACTTCTCGGGTGCTCCTGATCGATGCATTCTTCGCAACGGATACCCACATCAAGCTGGAGAAGCCTGCTTTCTTCTTTGGAGATCATGTCAGCGACGGTGGCAACCCAATGTATGACGGGAATTACAGGTGGCTCCGTCAGATAGGGGAGAGGAGATACTTCCTTCCAGCCATGGAGAGGATGCTCCCGTTGTCTTATCTCCAACATCTGTCCGTCCTTCGGAAGATGAAGTGGGACGTGTCCCGGGATATCTCTGAGATTACCCTTGGTAATTTCAAATCCCAGAACGTATACCGTCATGATTGCCATGACCGGGCGGTCCTCGGCTTGTTTCCCGGGTCACGCAAGTCTGAGCTTCCAGTCGGAGAGATCCCGCAGCTTGCCACCACCTTCCTCAATTCGTTCATAGAAGCAGAGGGTGATTATCCGGCCAAGTTCCGTTTGCCAGGATGGGTCCACTCCACGGAGAATTCTTGGTGGGGCAGGATGGTGGGTTTCGCCCTCTCCGATCTTGGAGATCTGCTTGAGCACGTGGGATTATACTCAGCAGTCAGGGCCGTTCAATGGGGCACCCCAATGAGCTCTCACAACTTCTTCGGGATCTTGGAGCGCTACAACCCTCAGACGGGGACATTCTTTACCCCGGTTGGAGAAATGGGCCTTGCACTGCATGAGTTGCATGAGGTCTCGGGGCTGGTGATGGGGGAGTTCCCTTATGAAGAATATGTCCCAACCACCAGGAAACTGCGCCTTTTGGAAAAAGAATCTCCTCAAGCGTACGAGACCTACTGGGAGGTGATGTGCCATTTCTACATCTGCGGCCAGACAACTGCCTGGAGGTCAGGAGGCGTCAAGCAACTATCCTGGGCTGATTATCTGTTTAATAATGTCAGCAATAAAGATCTCCCAGTAATCCGACTAGCTCCTAGTTCTGGTGGGGAAGTTGAAGACAGGATCGACGCAGCTTCTGACAAGTTCTACACCACGGAGTCGAACGAGGACGGCTTCGACCCTGACCTGGTCTTTGAGAGCTTTCACCATCAAGCCCGGACCCCTATTTCTGATCAGGCGCTGTTGGCGGGCTTCCTGATGTTGTGGCTGAAGAGGTGTGTGGTGCCCACGCTACCACATGAAGTTATTGTGGCAGATGTGGTGTACCCGGCGGTACTCTTGGCTCATGGCCACCCCATAGCCCTTCTTCCAGCCGTGGTGGCTGGTATTCAAAGCGGGCTGCGGGTGCTGACCAAGAGCTTCTGCGAACCCCCAAAGACTGCTAATTCCCGTGGGGAGCCGTATACCGACTCAGAGGGGAACCCGACGGTGAGGCACCCCAACCCGCAGATTGAGCTGCCTTACACGTACCTCATGGCTTGGTACGTGATGCATTGCCCATCTCTAATGACGGCGGCGCGTGGGAGCATGGATCATATCCCATTTGTGCAGCGGCTGGAACGTTCGGAGTGGCATGACACCTACCTGTATTACATTAGGAAGCGTCTTTCCTGTGCCACGAACTATCAGCTTAACCGTTGTTTTCCAGAGGTTCAAGGTGCAGCCCCCGGGGAGCTGTTCACGGATGTCGCTGGGCGGGATGACTTCTCGCAATTGCCTGCTGGAGCCTTCTGGTAGTTGATCAATATACGACCAGGATATGTGCTGTTTCGCCAAGGAACTTCCTGCACTATCGAACCGTATATGCCAAGTCGTTTTGCCCGACAATTTGGCTATGATCAGCTTTACGTCGGGAATCCCAATGCTCAACTTGCCTTTGACGGGAACCTGTTCGAAGGCGCTCGGGCTTGGTATTACAGTGTGGCTGGAGGGACGGGAGCAACGTTCCATCTACCCGACGAGGCGCCTAAGTGCCGTATGAGCTTCAGCTTCTGTACTTGGTACTCCCAAGCCGGCCAGACGCCAGATCTTATTCCGGAGTCTTCATGTCTTGAGAGTATCAATGCCAGTCTCGAGGAAAGGTCCGAATCCGGTAAACGTTCTAAACTCCTCGACCAGTACCTGAAAGCTCAGAGGGAGGTCGAGAAACGATCGAGGAGGGAGCCCCTAGTAGTGAGGGCGGAACCGCGACCGGCAAGGGCAAAGCCGCAAGCGACGAGGGCGGAGCCACCAGCAATGAGAGTGGAGCCGCGACCGGCAAGGAGGTCGAAGCAATTGGCGAGGAAGCGTCGTCGACGCTCTGCTTCTGTAGTTGAGCCTGCCCCAAAGAAGGCTCGGAGGGACTTAACGGCTGAAGTCTCTCAATCCAGAGCTATCTCTGCTGGAGTTGAGGCTCCTCCTGAAGGTGTCCCTGTTAGAGTTGAGGAACCGCTGGAAGATGAAGATTTTCCAAGCTTGGTCCGTGCTCCTAGGTCGCGCAGCAAGACCGTGGAGGAAGGGGAGCTCGTTGAGCGACCCCTTGTTGCTGGTGATGCTGAGTCACCGGAGGTTGACATAATGGGCGAAGAGGATGTCGAGATTCCAGGAATCTCAACTCAGCCCGAGTTTCCTTCTGCTCATGAAGGGAGAGACGAGGTACAGCAGCCGGGGTCTCCTAGTGTCTTTATTTCCAATCCTCGGGCAGTCGACCCTAGTCCTACCACTGGGGTGATTGGGGGTAAGGCTCCTGTTGCGGAGCTTCCTCGCGTGGCGCTATCGTCTTCTTCGTCATCGGGAGAAAGTGACTTTGAAGATGAAGTCGACTATGGCGATGAACCCGCTTTTCCTGACCCGAGTAAGTTCTCACACATCTCGGAGGAGAAAATATACGGGGGCGAATCATCGACTGCGTTACCGCTGGCGATAATCCCTGCTGAAGGTGCAACTTCCTCGCATGTCGAGGCGATGGAAACAGAGTTGACCCAGCCCAAGGGGATTGAGGCTTCGGCCGCTGAGATAACCTCGGAGGGGGTAGCTGTTGAAGTTGGGGAGCCTTCCCCTTTGCCAGGAGGGGAAACAACCATTGAGGCTGAGGAGGCTCTCACTCCGCCGGTGGAGAAGGCTACTGCTGAAGCTGGGGAGACTCCCATTCTACAGGACTCGACGCCTCTGGACCTCAACCTAGTAAGGCAGCTCTGACTGAGGGGGCTCAGGTGGGGAGTCCGACGATCGGCACCCTTCCAGAAGGCCACACAGCTCAATTCTCGGTGGAAGTTTCTGAAGAGGTTGTGCTTACAACTCCTTCATTGGTCGTGGAAGCTCCTGCAGAGGCAGCGCTCCAGGAAGCGCCAGTGGGTAGTCTTGCTCTTGCTACATCGACGGCCGGCACGGCTCTTGTGCGAGAAGACCCGCTCTATATCCCTTATCCCGTGACAGAAAAAGGGTCGGGAAGCTCCTTAGGTGGTGAAGACATGGGGGAGTTGGCACGCCAGATGGTGCAACAATTCTTCACCTCGATGGGATCATGTATTGATCTCATCTTCCGTGGACACAGCACCTTCCAGTTCGCCCAGAGGCTTCTTGAAAATATGGCCGTGAGCGTCGAATTGGCGGGAGGCCCTTCACTTGCCAGGGCATGCCTGCGGGTGGTAGAGCAACTTGGAGATAACCTGCGGGAGCTGGAATCTTTGGAAGATGCTGGCTCTTTTGATGAAGCCCAGGCCACCTTGACTAGGCTCCTAGCTGATCAGGAACGAGAGCGACAGGAGGCGGAGGCACAAATCGCTGCCGAGATCCGCGACCTTGAATATTCCAAGGCTGAATTTCTGAAATTAGCCGGAGATTCGAGGGAATCTGAGCTTAGTGTGCAGAGCACGGAGCAAGTCATCCTCAGAACTCGGGATATTATCGCCAAGGCGGAAGCTGTTCTTGCGCTAAATGAGGAGAAACTTGTTTCCCTCAAAAAGGAGCTTGAGGAGCAACGGGCTGCTACGGCGCGTGCTGAAGAGAGTCTATCTCTACAATCTTCCAGGGTGGAATCTCTGCGGATGCAGCTGGCTGCCAGAAATTTCTTATCTGAGGCGGAGCTGCGGGACCGGGCTATCATGGAGGCTGAGAGGACGCGCCAGCATGAGATTCACCGCCTTAGGGAACAAATCCGTTCCTTGGCGAACCAGGACATCTAGCCTTCTTTTTTTTTTCTTTTTGTAAAGAAAAGGGACACTCTATTTATTAAGAGTGTTTGTATCCACTTCTATCATTTTTTGATATAATAGAAGTTTTCTTTAAAGCTTTTGTCCCAATTTCTTTGTCCTGTTGTGGATGAGTCCAACTCTTGATCACTAGTCGTGATTACTGAACTTAGGTAGGACTAAGTTCTTTTAATGAGACGCGGTCTTGGCGAGACGCGGCATTAATCCCATAGAATGAGACGTGGCATCAATCTATGGGGACTTAGATTTCACCAAGTCTTTTTGATGAGACGCAGCGTCGATCACAGGGTGAGACGCGGTCGTCAGTCTACCGGAACTTAGATTTTACCAAGTCCTTTTACTGAGACGCAGCGTCAATCATAAAGTGAGACGCGGTCATCATTTCATAAGAACTTAGATTCTACTAAGTCCTTTTGATGAGACGCGGCGTCAATCACAAATCGGAACGCAGCTCTGAATAACGCAAATCTGTCTTGCGCGGATCGGGCAGACGCAAGAGATGCAGCCTTGTCTGCTGAAGGGACGCGGTTTTCCCATCTGCGTTTAATGTGATCTGACTCAAGATTTTAGGAGATCTTTGCTCGTCAGGTCTTCACTGTCGATTGGGATTCCGAGTCATCCGTTGATTCCCAAGGCAGTTATCCACGCGTCAACTCCTCATTGGACTCAGGAGTTACTGCCCTTAAATGCAAAACCGACGCGGGCGGTTGAAAACCGGCGCTTGCGACGGTTTCCAAAGCGGCATTCCACGCGTCAATCCTTTACTGGGCTTTGACAATCGTGCGTGACGGTTCCAATTAACGCCCCATTAATGGCAGTTATTAGGGCCTGCCTATAAATAGGGTGCGTTCCCCTTCTATAATCCAAGCTTGGATTATTTCTCTTTGGATTGCTCTGAGAAGTCCCACCTTCTTCAAAAAGAGTTTCTTGATAGGGATTCCGTCTCCATGGATGAAGGTAATTCCGAGGATGAAGATGACCCAGAGCTCTCACGCTTCAGTTTGGTCTCTTCAAGAAGAACCCCCTCTCAGATCATCTTGGACGCCTGCGTTTGGGTGCAGAGAGGCCAACTCTGGCCAGAGGTCTCTGCTGGTATGTCCCCCGATGATGTGTATAGCCTGAACTTTGGCATAACCATCTGAATGAAGTCCCGGTGCATTCCTTCTCTGGAATTTGTGCCAGTGACTTGACTTCTCTGAACGCGGGCACTTGACGCTGGCTTTGCCCATCGCGTTTCATTGCCTTGGCGTGTTTCAGACCTGAATCTTGCAACTCTTGTTCACTCAACAGAGAGATGGCAATTTTCGGCGTCCTGAAATTCTTTGCGTCTGGTGCATTAGGCGCGGGTACAAACTGAGGCCGCGTTTGAATCCTATGCGTGGCGCAGTTTGACTCGCGTCTGTTTGACTGTGCGGGTCATTCTCGCGTCTGAAGTCTTGAATGGCTGCCGCGTTCTGTTACTCAGTTTCCTTTATAAAAATGTACTGAGTTCCAGATTTTCTGACTCTTGCTTATTCTTTGCAGGTAGGCTTGCTCGTCCTTTTTCAGGTTTGCTGGCCCCCAGAAAGAATATACCGGCTGGCGAACTTGCTCCACGTTCGTTTGTGAGAGATTAAATTATGGTCCTCGTCGTTTGTGAGAGATTAAATTATATCTCTGACGAGGACCCACATCTCGCCAAGGTCTCTTCAGATCTCCTGCACCACTCTTGCCTGATGGCAAGAGATGGTCAGGTCAAGTATGACGGCGAGGAGGTTCCGGCGGTTACAGTGGCGGAAAGATCCTCTTCCTCTCCCTACTCCAGAAGTGACATCAAGGACATTCCGTTGGATGGCCTGCTGGGGAAAGGGATGGTGATGAATGCAGGACCTTCTGCTGCCGCTGGACCTAGTGGAGGGTAGCATCCTTTGTGATGACTCCTAAACTTCCTCTCTCACCCCAGGAGTGACTCCATGCTTGTTGGATGGTCTGCTAGGGAAAGAGACGCGCCTGAACGAAGGGTTGCAGGACCTTCTGTTGCCACCGGACCTCAAGAACACCATTGCTCTTAGCTTAATCAGTTAGGGCGCTTTCGACTTTTGCGTCATCGCCATGGCGCAATCGGTTCCAATTATGCACCTGGGATCAGATGCGGTTTCAAGGAGTGAGTACGGCCTCTGAGAGAGAGAGGGACTTCTTTGTACTCCTTAATTGTAACACTCATCTTATTGTATAAGAGAGCGTTTTGTATCACTTTCATATGCTTGAATATCAATAAAAGTGACACTTTTCTTTTTGCCTCTTTCTGTTGTCTTGAATGTTTTGTTTTAGAAGCAAAAGAATGATTTTGGTGGACCCGCCACTTTATAAAAGAAAGTGACAAGTGGAGTGTGTACCCCCAGAGAAGGTGAACTTTTATCAAGGATTTGGGATTAACTTGATTTAAGATCAGCTGGGGATTTTGATGGAAGCATTGTTTATCGGTGTAATGTTAACCAACAATGCCTCCAAAATGAATTTGATACTCGGTTGGGGAGAATATCAAATGAAACTAGACTCGTGGGGAATCTAGTAAGATTTTTACCGTTAGAGGTGTGATATTAACTTAACGGTTTAGAAGTAGTCTTGTCAGAAGTGTAATGTTAACTTGACAAGGACGTGAGTTAGAGGTGTGATATTAACCTAACTCATCAGCATCTCAGTTTTATTTGGGAAAACTAAGGGTGTCACTGTCATAGGTGTGATGTTTAACTTAACAGTGATAGTAATGCTAGAGGTGTAATGTTGAACTTGGCATTAGTCGTCTCGGCTTAAAGAAGTCGAGGAAAGGTCATAGTCATAGGTGTATTGTTGAACTTAGCAATGACTCGGATGCTAGAAGTGTAGTGTTAACTTGGCATCGTCCGTCTCGGCTTAGACAAGAAAGTCGAGGAAAGGTCATAGCCATAGGTGTATTGTTGAACTTAGCAATGACTCGGATGCTAGAAGTGTAGTGTTAACTTGGCATCGTCCATTTCAGCTTCGATATGGAAGTCTGAAGAAAGGTGACTGTCAGAGGTGTGATATTAACTTGACAGACACTCGATGTACCGCTTAGAGGTGTAATGTTAATTTAAACAGTAGTTTGTCAGAGGTGTGATATTAACTTGACAAGAATTTGCTTGCGATAGGAGTAATTCGAGGACCTGTCATTCTATTGATGAGAATTGACAAGTAGAATTTGAAGTGCCAGAGGTATAGTGTTAACTTGGCAAATTTGAGAGTTTGTTACTCTATGCAGAGTTAACAAGCAAGGTTTGTACTCGACGAGGAGTATTCATTACCAGAGGTATAGTGTTAACATAGTAATGATTGCATTTTGTGGTCCTACCATTCTATGGATGAGAATTGGTAAGGGATTTTTGGAGGGAAGAGTGGAATCAAGTCCACTTAGGATTTTTAGCAAACCCTCAGCTATCAACGGATTTGAGGTGCCTTTACCAACTACCGTTTGGGTTGGGCAAGCCATGCTATTCCCCTCAGCATGATAAGTTGTCGAGGACTTATGTTGGGCTTAAAAGCCAACATTTTCCTCTATCCTTAGCCGTCGGAGGCGTTGGATGTTTTTGATCAGAGGTGTATTTTTTTAACTTGATCGGCAGGATTTTTAGCAAACCCTCAGCTATCAACGGATTTGAGGTGCCTTTACCAACTACCGTTTGGGTTGGGCTAGCCATGCTATTCCCCTCAGCATGATAAGTTGTCGAGGACTTATGTTGGGCTTAAAAGCCAACATTTTCCTCTATCCTTAGCCGTCGGAGGCGTTGGATGTTTTTGATCAGAGGTGTATTTTTAACTTGATCGGTGGAAGAATGCCATCTAGGGATAGTATTTCTTCAGGAATTTGCCATTGATTGGCATCATGAGTGTATCGCCATTTGAGGTTATGAGGCGATACGATCCATTTGAGTAGACTGACTCTACTACAAACGGTCCTTCCCATTTGGGTTGGAATTTTCCTTTCGTCTTGTGCGTCATGACCATGGGTCTTCGGACGGCTAAGACGAGGTCGCCCTTCTTGAAAGTTCGCGATTTGACTTTCTTGTTGAAGGCTCTGGTGATACGAGCTTGATAAAGCTCGATTTGTTGTTGGGCCTGCAGACGCTTGTCGTCCAAGGCTTCCAATTCTTGGAGTCGCTGTCGATGCTTCTCCTCTGTTGTCATCTCCGCTGTCAAGGCGACGCGAAGAGATGGAATTTGGATTTCCAGTGGAAGGACGGCTTCGCATCCGTACACCAAGGAAAATGGCGTGGCTTTAGTTGGGGTTCGCACAGTCGTGCGATAGGCCCATAAGCATTCGCCCAACTTATCGTCCCAGTCTCGTTGACTTTTCGAGACGAATTTCTTGAGAAGCTTGCCAATAGTCTTATTGAAAGCTTCTGCGAGGCCGTTAGCGGGCGGATAGTATGCCGTTGATGACACACTCTGGATTCTGAACTTGGCGCAGAATCTCTGAAAAGCCTGGCTGATGAACTGGGGTCCATTGTCATGGACAATCCGCCGAGGCACACCGAACCGGTAAATAACGTGATGTTTCATGAACTTGATCACGTTAGATGATTTTACCTCCTTCAAAGGGATAGCTTCGGCCCACTTTGAGAAGTAATCGGTTATCGCTAGGATGAACCGATGTCCCTTTGATGATGGTGGGCTGATAGGACCAACCACGTCCATCCCCACATTTCGAACGGCCAGGTAGAGGTCGTAGAGTGGAGGTATCCTGGTGCTTGATGGATGAAGTCGCCATGTATTTGACAGGCGTGACATCTTTTGGCATAGGCAACAGCATCGGCAACCATCTTGGGCCAGTAGTAACCCAATCTTTGGAGTCGGTTTGCCAGCTTCGGGCCAGGTTGATGAGCTCCACACGTACCATCGTGGGCTTCTTTCAACACTTCGTGGGCTTCTTTTGATGAGAGGCACCGGAGCAGGATCCCGTCATGCGATCTACGATACAATGTTCGCGAAATCGCATTGTAGTAGAATTTGGAGGCTTTCCTTCGGATGGCAGCCGCCTCCCTGGTGTCTTCGGGCAAGATGCCGTATAAGACAAAATCAATGTAGGGGAATCGCCAGTCTTTAAGCTCTAGATCGGTCGACACTTCAAGTGTTTCCTTACCGCGACGATCTCCCGTTGACCTCTGGTAGTCTCCGAGGGGACTTTTTGGGCAGTATAGGTCGTGGCTATAGACGAATACCTTCTCCATTGCTCCAGCTGGAAGAGCTAAGGAGGCAGCAAGGGATGCAAGTGCATCTGCATGCGCATTTTGCTTGCGCGGTACATGGTCGATGTAGAAGTTTGAAAACCTCTCGGCCATGTGGATTGTCGCGTTGTAGTAGGGTACTAGATCTTCATGCCTGACCTCATACTCTCCGCGAACTTGGCTGACGATGAGTTTGGAGTCACCGTAGGCCTCGAGATTTTTAACGCCAATCTCATCGGTGAATTGCATCCCAATCAAAAGAGCGTTGTATTCCGCCACATTGTTGGAGCAAGGCTCGGTTAACGAGACAGCTCGGGGAATCACATAATCTTGTGGGGAGACGAGTACTACTCCTACCCCGCAACTGTGTGTCCCTTAGGGCTTGTTCTTGATGCACCATCGAAGAAAAGTTGCCATACTTGTCCTTCGAACAATGTCTGGGTTAGGCAGGCTTCGGCGACCTCGTCTGGGAGATCCTCGTAGAGTTTAGCTGCCCTCGGATCTGGGTGTTCGGATAAAAAGTCTGCCACCGCTTGTCCTTTAATGGCTTTTTGGGGGTAGGAAGTGCATCTCATATTGAGAGAGCAATATAGCCCATTTTGCCAGTCGGCCGTTCAATGATGAAGGCTTTGTCATGAGTAACCTCAGGGGGTGACTTTGGATATGACATTTATGGTTTGGCCCACCAGATAGTGTCGCATTTTCTGAATAGCGAACACCAGTGCCAAACATTCCTTCTCGATCGGGTTGTACCGATGTTCGGCTCCGATCATCGTTCTACTTAGGTAGTAGATTGCTTGTTCTCGCCCTTGGTCATCATTCTGAGCTAGTAGAGCTCCCAAAGAATGATCCATTGATCGGACGTACACCAGGAAAGGCTTTCCGGATACCGGAGCTGCAAGGACTGGTGGTAGGGTGAGGTATCGTTTGATCTCCTCAAATGCTTGCTGGCAAGCGTCGTCCCAAATGAACGAAACGCCCTTCTTCATCAGCTTAGCGAAGGGTTGGCATCTCCCGGAGAGATTTGAGATGAATCTGCGGATGTATGCCAATCGTCCTTGCAATCCTCTGAGCTCCTTGAGGCTTCTGGGGGGTTGCATCTCTTGGATAGCACGGACTTTCTCCGGATCCAAATGGATTCCTGTGGAAGTCACAACAAACCCTAGGAATTTGCCACTGGCTACCCCCAGGAAGGACTTGGTGGGGTTCATCTTCAATTGATGAGCCCGCATGATGTCGAAGACCACCTTCAGATCAGCTATGTGATCTCCTTTAATGCGACTTTTCACCGCGATGTCGTCGACATAACATTCCACCGTTTTGCGTATCTGCTGATGGAAAATGGCATTCATGGCCCTTTGGTAGGTTGCCCCCGCATTCTTTAGACCGAAGGGCATGACGGTGTAGCAATATACCCCTAGAGGTGTCCTGAAGGAGGTGTGCTTTTCGTCATCGGGATACATCTTGATTTGATTGTATCCTGAGAACCCGTCCATAAAGGACATTCGCTCAAATCCACAAGTATTGTCAATCATGACATCCGTGATTGGCAATGGGAATTCGTCTTTGGGGCAGGCCTCGTTTAGATCGCGGAAGTCGATGCAGATCCGGATCTTCCCGTTCTTCTTGGCAACGGGTACGATGTTGGCTACCCAATCGGGATGCTGTTCCTCCCTGATAAAGCCAGAGTCAATAAGCTTCCTGACTTCTGATTGGACTGCCTCCATTATTTCGGGACGGAACCGTCGCTGCTGTTGTTTGACAGGTTTTACATCCGGATTGATGTTGAGGCGGTGCATAGCCACTTGAGGATCAAGTCCAGGCATGTCCTCGTAATTCCAGGCGAAGACGTCTATATACTCTTGTACAAGAGATATAAGATCCTTCTTCTCCGAAGGTGACAGGCCGTCACTTATGAAGATGGGTTTAGGATTGGCTTCATCTCCTAGGTTGACTTGAACAACATTGTCTTCTGTGGGTGGTTCACGCTGTTCAAAGCGGATATCCCAAAGAGCATTCAAATGTTTGATCCAAGGATCTGTATCAGATTGGATCATTTCTTCATCTTCATCCTCCAGATGGCTTGTCGAAACCATGTTTACTGAAAGCCCTTTGAAGATGTTGCCGACACTGACATCTGATTCCCACGACGACGTGTCTGATGAGCAGTCATGACTTGACAGTCTCTCCGAATCAGAGGCTGATGGCACTGAGTTGATATATAGCCCAACCCCCGGCGCGTCTGATGATAGTAATCAGGGGTTTTCCCTTTCGGTACAAAGGATCGAAGCAGTGTTCTTCTTCCTTTTCCGAAGTTCAACCCAGGCCTGTTGGTTAGATCATACCCCATGCGCTTCATCATCTTGAGCGCTTTCGGTTCATAATGATCGAACTGAGGGGATTCATCCTCACCTTCCGATTCTTCGTGGGGCATTGGTTCAGACGCGATTCGCCCAAAAAGTATTGGTCTTTGGCCTTTTCGTCTGGCTGGAACCATGAATACAGACTCTTGCGCGTCTCCATTATCCTGGTACGTCCCGAAGGATGATTTTATTGGTACATGCAATGATGTCAAAGCATCCATTGCCGACCAGACATCCTCATCTACGTCGGTACTAGTATCCGACGGTATTGAATCAGACTCACACGCAGGGAGATACGCGAAATCTAAATCTTCATTAATATACCAACCGCCTGCATCGTCGGTGGTATCAACATCGAGCTTATTAGTGCTCTTTACAAGTGGTTCCAACTCCCACAGGCACTCTTCTTTCTCCGGCTCAACGTCAGCTTCATTACCAGAGTCTGGCTCCTCTGGTTGTGGGGTTTCATTAGTCTCCTCCGGATCCTGATATAAGAGGGAGTCCGTGAAATAATTTTCAACCCCTTTAAACGGATGCCTTTCGGCAATCAACGTTCGGACCTGTCCACTCTCGTCAATGTATTTCATGACTTGGTGGAGAGTAGAGGGAACGATGGAATTGCGGTGAATCCATGGTCGTCCCAGCAACAGGTTGTAGGAAGTGTCCGCGTCAATGACGTAACACGTCACTTCCGACTTGAGGCTCCCGACCTGGCATTTGAGCTTGATCTTCCCCATCGGGCGGGAGCTGTTGGCATTGAACCCGTAAATAGTCGTCTGGGTAGGGCTCAGACGATGGGTAGGAATGCCTAGAAACTGCATAACCCGGCGAGGTATGATGCTTAGCGCAGACCCTGGGTCTACCTGGATGCGGTTCACCTCGGATGACCCAATATACCCTGTGAAGTATAGGGGTCGGTCATGCTTCCCTTTAACCTGCATGTCATCTGTTGTGAAGGTGATGCAGGGAGCATTTGGGGAGGTGTGGAGGCAATCCTCTACATCTTCCTCCCTTGGCACGCGGGTCATAAAGACCTCAGCATTTGCCAAAGCTTCTTGTAGAGCCTCTCTGGTTGACTTTGATAGCCTCAGGAGCTCATACAAGGTAATGCGTGCCGGGATGTTGGCTAATTGAGCCAAGACATCAAAACTGTAAGGTGTCGAGGATCCTTCCGTTACACCTTTCGCAAGAACTCGAGAAAACTGAGTTTCTTTCTGTTTCTCCCCAGGCTGTTTAGAGGAGGGCTTTGCTGGCTCTGCAGCTGGTTGTGGAGGAGCTACTGCTGTCTCGCCATACTGTTTCAGGTATGCCTGCCCCGAACGGGTTCCTGTCGTTGGTGGGTTGGGTTCCGCGGCCAGGACTATTGTCTCCTCTTCCGAGTCAGTCAGCGAGGGAACATCAGTATCCGCTTCTCGGGAGGAAGCGCATATCACATGGCAAGATGAAGCCTTCCCTTTGCCTTTGGACTTCCTGTTGGTCACAGTCGTCCATTGTTGCTCGTCGACGAGGTCAGGGTGGACCCACATGATTTCCCCTCGAGGCGTAGGGACGGGTACCAAGCCTTTCTCCCACTGCTGATGAGGGTCTGTGTTGACCACCCTCAGTTCTCCTTTCGGGACAGAGATCACCCCCACGGGTGTCGGGGGTCGTGTCCCAAACTGGAGAATCGACGTCATGTTGGCCGTCATCTTCTTCTGCTCCGGTCGGAGTTTTAATACCTCCGCGTCAATCAGAGCTTGAAGGATGTCCTTAAAGACGTAGCAGCTTTTGGTAGGATGTCCGAGCATCCTGTGGTATAAGCAGTAGGTGGGATTGGCGGTCTTGCCGACTTCCTCCGGGCGTCTAATTTCAGGGAGCTTCAGTCGATTGCTCTTGTTGAGTAGCTTGAAGAGCGAATCGACGTGTTCCTCCTTGAAGGAATATTGCTTGTTGGGGCGTGGCTGGCTTGAAGAGCCACTTGCCCTGCCTGTTTGAGGTTTGGTGGGAGATTTGGTCTCCGTCGCCAAATTATCCTTCCGCTTCGTCTGGAGGGAGGTGTCTGGTGCACGCCTTGTCGACCTCTCTGGCCTGGGCTTGCCTTCTTCCGCTCTGACGCGGGCGACAATCTCCTCAGCCTGTTCACCTTGCTGGACTAATTGTTTCCAGGTGCGGCTTTCAGCAACTCCTATTTGAGCAAGGAGTGAGGTTTGGAGATTATGGCGACATGTTTCCACCAGGGTGGCCTGGGTCATGCCGCTTGGACATCGGAGTGCCATGTTCCGAAATCTTTCTACGAAAGACTTGACGGACTCTCCCTTTCGCTGTTTTGTAGCTAAAAGGGTAGGCATTGTGACCTCCGAATCATCTTCGAAGAAGCGTGTCAAGAACAGCTTCTCTAGATCCCCCCAGTTCTTGATAGAACCCTCCGGGAGCTTCATAAACCACTCAAAAGCCAACCCTTTCAGGGTGCCGATGAACAGTCGTGCCAGGATGGCGTCATTATCTACCACATTCCCGGTCTGGGATTTGAAGTAGTAGATGTGCTGGTTGGGTGACCCCTTCCCGTCGAATGCTTGGAGGGTTGGAGCCTTGAACTTAGGAGGGTATGGAACTAAGTCCCACTCAGCCGGATAGGGCCGGACCACTCCCGCTTCTTGGAGGTCCTTGCGATTGGCAAGGGCCTCGAGGCGTCGTTCCAATTGACTCATCCTCTTAGCATGAGTCTTCTCCTGGTCTTGGTTGCTTCTTGCCTGCGACGAGGGCTTGGACACATCCGAGGTAGATCGTCGTGTCTCGTCAGAAGATTCGGAGGGTGGGCTTCCTCCCTTTCTCCCTTTCCCCTTCGGTCGTCTAGGAGGAGATCTCGCTCTTTCTTCAAGCAATTTCTCAAGCATATGCTTAAGGGAGTCAATGGATCTTTGTTGAGAGGCGATTATATCCATCTGGTGCTTCTGCGTCTGTTCTAAACGCCTGGCCGTCTCCTCAGGAGTGTCTGCCATGTAGGCGGAAGCCTCTGAAAAACACCTAGAGGGGGGGTGAATAGGTGTAAATGCTAATCTAAGGCTAAATGAAAAACTAAGAGCTCTAAATGCGGAAGCTAATGCAAGTGTTGCACCAACTAATACAATTCAACAAGTGTAGCCGAATTCCCCTTTCGAGGCTCTGGACTAACTCCTCTTGATTCCCTTGAAATGGGTTGAGGTGCTATGTGAAGCTCTTGTTGGATGAGTATAAGTTAGACACACACACACAAGCAATCCAAGCAATGGCAATATGAATCACACACAATTAAGCCAAGCAATCAAGGATAAGCAATATAAGAGATGCAAGGCAACACAAGCAATTAATAAAATATGTATGCAATGAATGAATGATGCTTGCACAAATGTAAAGAGAGTAGAGTTGAGAGAAATTGGATCAAACGCTAACACAAAGATTTGTTACGAGGTTCGAGCCCCTAGCTCTACTTCCCCGCCTACACCACCGTGTAGGATTTCCCAATCCACTATAGGAGTACCAAACTCCTCTCTCAACCTTACAAAGCCACCGAGGCTATACAACCACAATCCACCTCTACCGAAGAGGGATACGGCCCGTAGCCAACAACAACAAATACCTCTACCTAAGAGGCTCACAAACCAATCACCCGATCACCTCTACCGAAGAGGGATACAACAAGAATAAGGGTGTACAACTTAGAGGTTTACAACAACAACCTCAAACACTCTCTTTTCTCTTTTTCCACAAAAACAAGATCCTAATAGTTTAGGATAGAAGATATGGCTCAAGTGTGGAAACTAAGTGTTTTTGGAAACAAGCAACAAAGAAAAACTACTTGGGAAATCTCTTGTATATGATAGAAATAAAAGATCAAATCAAAATCCCAAAACCTAGTTTTCTTTGATTTTCCAAAAACCCAAAAACAAATAAGATGAAATCTTTTTGGCTTAAAACCCTTTTAAAAACTCTTTTAAAACACTAGAGAAAGTCTGGAATTTTTAGCTCTAAAAATCTTAGCCAAAACAATGGAGAAATGGGGTATATATAGCCCCTAGGAAAAACTAGCCGTTAGGCTGACGTGTCAGCCTGATAGGCGGTCGGTCGACTGGCCGGTCGACCGTCCAACGGCTATTTTTGACCGTTGACAGCTGCCGGTCGACTGGTCGGTCGACTGGTAACAACCCGAGACCAAACCTGTTTCAGTACAGTCGACTGGCCGGTCGACTGGCCGACGTGCACAGTTTTGTGCACGTCCGGTCGACTGGTCGGTCGACTGGCCGCTTGGCCCAGTCGACTGGCCCAACCTGGCAGACAGCAAAAATAGGTCAGGTTGGAACGCATTTTTGAGGTCTAAAACGTTCGAATTTGGAAATAAGTATATAGGATGAAGTTGTAGAGATTGAAGTCTACTTTCTAATGCAACTTAAATCAAATCAATATCAATTCAGAATTAAAAGTTATCAATAAAATACTAAAAGGTGTCAAAACAGAAACTGTAAACTGTTTTCAGAACAAGAACAGATTTCAACCAAATATTTGACAACTTTAAAATTAGAATCAGGAAATGGTTATTAAATAAGAAATTTAGATCTGAAAGTTATCTTTGAGATGAAAGTCAAATCATGTTATTTGAATATAAAAATAAAAAGTTATGATAATAACTATAGAAGGGTGTCAAGCTTTGAAATCCAAAACCGATTCAATCAAAACCAAACATGTATTTTTATCAAACATGATTTTCCAAACATGAATAGAAATATCAAAATAAGTTTATCTTGAAGGTTAACGCATGTATGTATAGAAAGAAATCATCTACTATACATATAGAATATGAAAACTTGTTTTGATCAAACTATTCATGAAAACCAAATATCAAAACATAAAACTTGTGTTTTGTGCACTTGAGCATATCAACTAAACTAAGCTTTACAAATGGATCTAAAAACTCTATCTAAATTAGGATACCTAAGTCTTGCTTGAAGATCTTCTATCTTCAAGTAGACTAGCTCCCAAACCGTGATCTTTCAAGTGCAAAGGTATAATCTTGAAGCTTTGGCACCGGAATCACCATGATATGCTTCCAAAACCCTTGTTGAAGCTAATCATCAAAACTAATAACCTGCTAATGATCTGAAACTTAGAAACACAAGATTATTAGTAAACATAACTACATGAGTGAGTCATCATCAAAACTAGAGTGGAAGGCCTTTGGGCCAACAATCTCCCCCTTTTTGATGATGACAAAACTCATGGAGTTATATATGCATGGATTAAAGTTAAGCTTCAAAGAAGCTCCCCCTTAACTCATGCATCATATAAACATGGTGCTCTAGATACTAATGGAATATTCAACATAAAGCATGTTCTAGATACCAATTAAAATAAGCAAACAACCAAACATATATGCAAACACAAGGAAGACATGCATATATAAAACACAAAACACAAATTCTTCTCCCCCTTTTTGTCAATCATCAACAAAGGGGTAAAAAACATAAAAACAAATTTTTCTCCCCCTTTTGTTAAAAACAAAAAAAAATCAAGAAGGGGTAATCAAAACATTCGAAACAATACAAAATCTTCTTCCCCTTTTTGTTCTAAACCAAGAATCAATAAAGGGTTAAAAATCAAAACATTGATATCAGTTAAAAATATGTCAATAAAGTGCATCTAGATACCAATAGAAACAAAGTCATGTAATCATAAAAGAGAGTCAAAAATACATATCATAATTTTTTTATTGATTGTTACATGTTTTAACATATTAAAACATTTTGATACTAATTGATAAGCAAGCATACCAATGATACCAAATTGAAAATATATTTCATTCAAATTCAATTTTTAAAGTCATAAAGTGTGGGAGTGGAAATCAAATACCAATTGAAATAAGAAATTCAAATTTTCTCCCCCTTTATGAAATACTAACTAAAAACATGCTTAGGCTTGATTAAGGTATCAATTGAAAGACTAAATCAATTGAAATAAAAATTAAGTCACAAGCACTAGCATAAACAATATTTGTGCTTAAGATATAGAAATATAATAGCACAAATAAAACATGTAAATGTGTATGAAGATAAAATGAGTACCAATCACTAATAGATGATACCAAGTTGTAAGCATACATACACAAATCAACAAATATGAGTATACATAAAGAAATCAAATTGATACCAATTGAAAGAGTTCAATGATACCAATTGAATTAACAATAATAAGTATGGTATATCTCATATCACAAAGAAGAATCCGAACTAGTTAAAATGAAAAGTTTTGTAAACTAGTATGAAATCCTTCAAGCAAGGAATAAAACAAGATTATTTTTCATAGAAATGAAAATCACATAATAATTATTACTCTAATCAATTAAGCACAACTCATGAGAAACAAAACATGAGTAATAGATATGAGTGTACAAATAAAATGTGAAGATCATAATCATGAAAAATATTTCATTAAACTCAATTATTCCTTTAAACATCAAAATTAGAAAATCATAAAACTAACTAGTTTAATCTTCAATGGCATATGTATGTCTGATGCAAACTAAAATATACATACATATCCAAAACTCAACGAGTCCACTAAAGTATATGCATGAAGGCACGTGGCTCAAAAAGGATGTATATGTATAAGATTAGTTTGAACTAGAAAGACATATACATGAGGTTAAACTTATAATACATGAAACATGAAAAACTAAATTTTCATCCAAAATCAATTTCATTTCAAGGTATATGTATGAATTGTCACTACACTAAGTATACATACATATCCCTAAACACAATTGAGTCCATAAATAGATTTTGCATTGAAGGCAAATGACTCAAGAGGTATACATGTATATCTTAATGTTTTGGCAAAATAAACATATACATGAAATAAAAACTCTTATAAATCCAAAAATATGAATACAAGTCTAAAATGTATGGATCATCAAAACTAGACTATACTAGCACATCTAATGGGTACAAATATGCATTCAAGCTCAAACATATATAAAGATTAATTTGTTTCCCATTATATGTACAAGTATACAACTAGTCTTAATGAAAACTAACATCTAAACATGTAATCAAGTCATGAAGCATTAAAACAAACATGAATACCATATTTTTAAATAAAACACATATAAGATTCATCAAAAATTATTTTATTTGAATTCTAAAATACATAAACATGCAAATGGACATAACAAGTGCAAATGAACGAATCATCAAAACTTAGCTCATACGTGTGCATATAGTGAATACAAGTGAGCATGAAGAACAAGCATATAAGAAACAATTGTAGTTCACTATTTGCACAAGTATAATGCAAGTTTTGATAAAATCTACATTTAAACATGTTATCACCACATGAAACATTAAAACAATCATAAAAGAACATCATGATAAAACTAAAACATGATTACTATGTAAATTCACATGTATTAGATTCATGATGTACATTATAGCTTAAACATAAGTGAGAACACTAAGTATGGGATCATATAAGCATGTGTGTCTCAAATACTATACATGTATGTCAAGGATCTAATAAACATGGAATGAACATACTAATCCAATGACAATAAAAACATGCTATAATCAAAGATGAAATATAAAGCGTGTAAACAAATAATAAGGAGTTAGGAATTGTTACCAAAACCTAGAAGGCAACCTCCTTGTCTCCAAAACTTGGTGGTTCTCTCCACCATCTCTTCCCTTGAAAGTGATGCATCCATATGATTTCCTTTAAGTCCGGAACGCATCCACTCCAAGGTGTCAACACTCTCACGTCATGTGAGACCCCACACCTACATCAAAAATTGGAGGGGTGTTCTTTGGTACCCATACCTTCTTGGGTCCATGGGGGTTAGTCCCTTCTCTAACCCAAACAAACTTATTTGCTAAATTTACATTATTTAATCTATCAAAGCAAAATTTAGCAAGGTGGCCATTACGACCACAATGTGTACATGTGTACACATGAGCAAACATGTGAGAAGTGTGTCCGTGAGGAGCATGTATATGCCGTGGAGGGTGTGCATGCATAAAAGATGGAACTTGTTTCTTTCGAAGCAAAATTTCCAACCGTGTATGATTCATGGCACATTGGCTCATAGTGGAGCCCAAACAATCTACTCTCTTCTTAAGCATGGATATATCATTGTTGATTGAAGAAGAGGTGTGGCATGCAATAGGTGAAGTGTGTGATACTACCCTAGCATGGCAAACATGAGAAGACATATCATTTTTCAAAGAATTATTTTTACTTAAACAAATTTCTAATTCTTTTGAAATGAAATCAATTTCTCTTTTTAAAGTCTCATTTTCTTTTAAAACAAATTCTACCTTTGAAGATAAAGTATCATTATTTTTCAAGGCATTTTCACAATTATTTTTAGACTTTAAAAATCATTTTCTTTAAGTGCAAGACTTAGTTGAGATCTAAGTGAGTCACATTCACTAGAAACCTCATCCTTCTCTTGTAAAACATTATCAAGTCTAGAATGCAAACACTTGTTTTCATTTTCAATTCCTAGACTTTTCTTTTTCAAAATCTTATACTTTTCAATTAATTTTTCACACACAATAGAAAGTTCTTCATTTAAGGCATGGGAATCAATATTATCATCACATGAAGAACTAGCACTATCATCACAATCTAAGTGGGGTTCCGAATGTACCTCAAGGGAGTCATTCCCTTGGACCATGTAGCATTGTTGTGATTCGGATTCTCCACTAGATTCCTCTTCTTGTTGGATTTGGACTTGAAGCTTGGAGGTGGTGGTTGTTGTCAACTTGTTCCATACTGCAAAAGCGGAATCAAGATTAGAAACACATAAAAGATAGTCTTTAGGTAAAGTGCTTCTAATGGCCTCTAGGGCTTGTGCATTGGCCCCTATATGAATGAGGTTACCAAGATAGCATTTCTTGGTAGCCGCAAGGAAAGTATGTAAACCTAGGGTTTGAAGGTAAATGGACATTCTAGTCTTCCAAACAAGAATGTTGGAAGCATCATACATAGGTGGGGTCATGAAGTCCATGATAAACTAAATGTATGCAAACAAGTATTATGCAAACAAGAGATTAGCAAGCAAATGGATCACTCCTAGGATGTTAAGCCTAATATCAGGAGCACTAGCTCTGATACCAATTGAAAAACACCTAGAGGGGGGGTGAATAGGTGTAAATGCTAATCTAAGGCTAAATGAAAAACTAAGAGCTCTAAATGCGGAAGCTAATGCAAGTGTTGCACCAACTAATACAATTCAACAAGTGTAGCCGAATTCCCCTTTCGAGGCTCTGGACTAACTCCTCTTGATTCCCCTTGAAATGGGTTGAGGTGCTATGTGAAGCTCTTGTTGGATGAGTATAAGTTAGACACACACACACAAGCAATCCAAGCAATGGCAATATGAATCACACACAATTAAGCCAAGCAATCAAGGATAAGCAATATAAGAGATGCAAGGCAACACAAGCAATTAATAAAATATGTATGCAATGAATGAATGATGCTTGCACAAATGTAAAGAGAGTAGAGTTGAGAGAAATTGGATCAAACGCTAACACAAAGATTTGTTACGAGGTTCGAGCCCCTAGCTCTACTTCCCCGCCTACACCACCGTGTAGGATTTCCCAATCCACTATAGGAGTACCAAACTCCTCTCTCAACCTTACAAAGCCACCGAGGCTATACAACCACAATCCACCTCTACCGAAGAGGGATACGGCCCGTAGCCAACAACAACAAATACCTCTACCTAAGAGGCTCACAAACCAATCACCCGATCACCTCTACCGAAGAGGGATACAACAAGAATAAGGGTGTACAACTTAGAGGTTTACAACAACAACCTCAAACACTCTCTTTCTCTTTTTCCACAAAAACAAGATCCTAATAGTTTAGGATAGAAGATATGGCTCAAGTGTGGAAACTAAGTGTTTTTGGAAACAAGCAACAAAGAAAAACTACTTGGGAAATCTCTTGTATATGATAGAAATAAAAGATCAAATCAAAATCCCAAAACCTAGTTTTCTTTGATTTTCCAAAAACCCAAAAACAAATAAGATGAAATCTTTTTGGCTTAAAACCCTTTTAAAAACTCTTTTAAAACACTAGAGAAAGTCTGGAATTTTTAGCTCTAAAAATCTTAGCCAAAACAATGGAGAAATGGGGTATATATAGCCCCTAGGAAAAACTAGCCGTTAGGCTGACGTGTCAGCCTGATAGGCGGTCGGTCGACTGGCCGGTCGACCGTCCAACGGCTATTTTTGACCGTTGACAGCTGCCGGTCGACTGGTCGGTCGACTGGTAACAACCCGAGACCAAACCTGTTTCAGTACAGTCGACTGGCCGGTCGACTGGCCGACGTGCACAGTTTTGTGCACGTCCGGTCGACTGGTCGGTCGACTGGCCGCTTGGCCCAGTCGACTGTCCCAGTCGACTGGCCCAACCTGGCAGACAGCAAAAATAGGTCAGGTTGGAACGCATTTTTGAGGTCTAAAACGTTCGAATTTGGAAATAAGTATATAGGATGAAGTTGTAGAGATTGAAGTCTACTTTCTAATGCAACTTAAATCAAATCAATATCAATTCAGAATTAAAAGTTATCAATAAAATACTAAAGGTGTCAAAACAGAAACTGTAAACTGTTTTCAGAACAAGAACAGATTTCAACCAAATATTTGACAACTTTAAAATTAGAATCAGGAAATGGTTATTAAATAAGAAATTTAGATCTGAAAGTTATCTTTGAGATGAAAGTCAAATCATGTTATTTGAATATAAAAATAAAAAGTTATGATAATAACTATAGAAGGGTGTCAAGCCTTGAAATCCAAAACCGATTCAATCAAAAACCAAACATGTATTTTTATCAAACATGATTTCCAAACATGAATAGAAATATCAAAATAAGTTTATCTTGAAGGTTAACGCATGTATGTATAGAAAGAAATCATCTACTATACATATAGAATATGAAAACTTGTTTTGATCAAACTATTCATGAAAACCAAATATCAAAACATAAAACTTGTGTGTTGTGCACTTGAGCATATCAACTAAACTAAGCTTTACAAATGGATCTAAAAACTCTATCTAAACTAGGATACCTAAGTCTTGCTTGAAGATCTTCTATCTTCAAGTAGACTAGCTCCCAAACCGTGATCTTTCAAGTGCAAAGGTATAATCTTGAAGCTTTGGCACCGGAATCACCATGATATGCTTCCAAAACCCTTGTTGAAGCTAATCATCAAAACTAATAACCTGCTAATGATCTGAAACTTAGAAACACAAGATTATTAGTAAACATAACTACATGAGTGAGTCATCATCAAAACTAGAGTGGAAGGCCTTTGGGCCAACAGCCTCCTTCTCGACGGAAGAGTTTGAAGCCTGCGACTCCACTATAGCGGAGTGAGAACCACCCATTCTAATGCCGCGGGCTAAGGCATTATAGTCAATTGGGGGAATGGCCCCTGTCCGGGTGCGAGTGTGTTGATACACCCCCTCCGGCTCAGAGTCAGATTCCTCTGAGTTGACCATTAGTTGTTTTCCCTTGCTTCTACTAGTCATGTTTGCAGTAAGCTCCGGGTATTCAACATCTGAGAAGGTTCTCCTCCTGTGGGAGCGTCTTCTTTTGGCTGACGGGGGAATCAGGGTCAGCTGTCTGATTAAGGACTGCTGGTGCACGCCTGATCCATAATGGCATCCAGAGAGCATATGGATGAGTTGCTGACAGCAGCATGACGAAGTGGCTTGATTGGCACTTCTTTTCCTTGTCAAATAATCCCTCAAATCCGTGGGAGAGGGATTAAATAGACTAGCCTCGCGACGTGGAAGACGGGAGGAAGTCATGCGCTGTGCTGTCTGGACACAGGTTTCAGAAACGCGGCTGTCGCGTCGCGGCTGCGTCACGCGCGTCTGGCGTCTCTGTTGATATGAGACGCGACTTTCGCGTTGCTGTCTGCTGCGTTGGAGCAGAGAGACTTGGGAGAGAGTGGGCTGCTGGGCCCCACGCCTGTGGGCGCGTGCTTCCTGCGTTTGACGAGACGCAGAAGCTTCGCTTTGGCGTTTGGCAAGTTGGTCTCCAGAAGGCTCAACTTGGGGAGTCTCGCGTTTGGGTCGCCAAACGCGGATCTCTCGCACTGGACGAGGTGCGGGCAAGGCATCGGATCGTACGCTGCGTCCAACCCCAGTCAGAAAACCAACGGTTCCGACTGAGTATTGACGCGCGCGTCTTCTCTGTCGACGCTCGGCATTCCGATTGCGCCGTGGAGGAAGAGAGAAGCCAACAACTTCCTGGTTTGTAGAACCAGGGGTGTTTGCCACGCGGGTCTCCTGAGAGACGCTGACGCGGGCGTTCTGTGCGACACGGTCGATCGCACCAGTAGATGTGCCGGGAACCACGCGGGCCTTCAGAGAGGCGTTGGCGCGTGTGTTCTGCGCGACGCGGTTGATCGCAGCAGAGGTGTCTGAGGTTACACGGGCCTTCTGGGAGGCGTCGGCGCGTGAACTAAACTTGGCACAGTGGGCAGCAGGAGCACCCGACAGAGCCTCAGATTGGGCTCCAGGGGGCTGTCCACTTGAGACCCTGCGGCAGACGCGGGTCTTTGGGCTCTTGGAGCCAGAAGAGAGGAACTCTTCATACTTCGCCTGGTCGAACTCGACGACGAGTGATTCGACCATTTTCCCCTTACGGAGAACGTCATCTTGCACCACGGTGCGCTCGTCAGTAACGAAGGTATTCCCCAGCGGAGTCGCCATCTCTTGCATGCGCCGGAAAAAGAAAGAGGGAATTGCTGTAAAGATTTCTTTGAATCAGATGAAAAGATTACAACAAGACTTTTCCTTCCAGTTACAAGGGAGGGAGGATGTTGAAGCTTGAATCCCCCCTTTGTTTAATGCTGGGTTCTTCGTGTGGCGGTGGAGAGTGAATCTTGTTCTCCGTTGACCAGATGACCGTCCTGGACCGTCGGGGGTCTTCTCTTTGGTCGGTAGAAAGAGTAACTCAGCTCCGTCTACCAAAACTCTCAAAGAGGAGGTAGGCGAAGAGCGGCTAGTACTCAGTAAGCTCGCTGAAGAGTCTCCTCCCTCTGTCTGTTGTTGAAGTCGTGCTTCCCTCTTGATGATCCTCTTGCCTGGATTCGATCGATCTTGATGATGCCTTGACCTTCTTAATTCTCGACCTTTCCAAAGCTTCGATCCCCTCTTCATAGCAAACAAGGCTATTTATAGGGGTCTCAGGGGGTGAAGGTGCCTCCTGAAAATGCTCCCGAATGAGGGGCCACTACCCGCTACATGCGCGGTGACTGGCCCCGCAATCAGGGCAGTTGCAACTGAGACGCGGGCGTTGAGCCAAACGCGCCTTGAAGTTTGAGACGCGGGCGTCGAGCCAAACGCGCCCTGAAGTTGAGACGCGGGCGTCGGGCCGACGCGCCTTGATGCTGAGACGCGGGCTTCGGGCCGACGCGTCTGGACGTTGAGACGCGGGTGTAGAGCCAACGCGTCTTAATGCTGAGACGCGGGCATCGATTCCTCGCGTCTAGAGCTTGAGACTCTGCTTCCTTAATGGCTTGTCTGTTAGTCATTTTTTAGACAGCCTACATTTGTGTCATAAAAGAAAAAGTTGCAAGTAAATTTTATTTTTGTTCTTCAATAATCCTGTACATTTCCGTTCTGATTGTATCCTTACCGAACTGATCATATTCTAAATTATGAGTTATGCAAATAAAGTCTGTGAATGTGATTGAGGCTGGACCTGCACAGAAAAATATAAAATTTAGAAATGGTACTAAACTTTTGATTTAATTGAAAAATAATCAAAGAAGGAAAGAAAATTACATTGGTGTCACTTCTTAATACAATTCTCTCTATTTTTAACATGAATCTCTTCTCTGATCTAAGTTTACATAAAAATACAAAATTACATAAATAAAAATAAAAATCTAATTCTAACTCTCTGCTGGGGTGGTGCCCGTCTTCCTCTGATTTGCAGTATTTATAGGAAAAACTGAAAAGAGAGAGGGTCTGAAAATAGGTGGAGTAAACGTTCCCCCAAGGGCCATAACAAAGTTGCACAAACGCGGCATAACCATGTTTGCACAACCATTATCTGGCCAATAGGCCAGATCCGAGGGTAGCGTGATCTCTTGATCTCTAATATCCCATGTTTTGTGACAGGATTTTTTGCTTGACGTCTGGATCTGGGATTATCTTCATTGATTTCTTAAGCTAAGATAATTAATCCAAATAAATTCGAATTAGTTAAGAAATATTTGTGATTATCCTCTATTTCTCCATTAATCTTCAGTTGCACAATTTAGACATTAAGATAAGGTGATTAGCAGATTTTATTATAAGATAAATGTAAGAATGTAATGATAAATAATGTAATATACGTGCACAGTTAGAATGCTTCATTTTCAGCAAACTAAAAGGTTGTTCACTCCGAATAAGATATTTAGTTAAATTTGTTTTATCTGTTTGATGACTATAACTAAAAGTGATTAATGTGACACATAAAGTGAAAATTTATGTTTGTCATGGTTGATTATGTGGGTGTTTTGCCCTAATGTGCCTCTTTAGTGCGTTGGTTTCACAATTATTGGGATAGCATAAGAAATACCTGAACAAAACTTGCATATAGCCTTCCTAACTCTATTAGTAGTTTCTTTTTTAAAATATTTTCAAAAATCAGATTTTTCATTTGAATTGAAAGTTGATATTTTGGTAGAAGTAGGTGGATTAGTAGGTTCAGAAGAAAAAATAAAATCTATTGATTGTGATTCTTTGAATGAAAAAACTAGAGTATATGTTAAAAGCATATGCAAATTATCTCATTATTAACTAGTCAAATCTAAATTAGCATGATACCTAGAAGAAGAAGTATGACTATAACCTGATCATGAAGAGTGTGGATCTATTTCAAAGTGCTAAGAGAGAGCTTGAAAGAGCTAGAGATCTTGAGAGTGCTTGAGAACTAGAGAGAAGCTATAATTTGCAAAGAGTAAATTTATAGAGATTTTTCTGAAGATTTTTAGAGATTTTATAGAGAATTGTTCTGATGACATAGAGTGGGAAGAGGGTGTATTTATAAAGAGGAAGAGGAAGTTAAAATGTAAATTTTGTTGCAAAAATTTTAGTATTTGACCCATTCTAGCCGTTGGGGACTATTTGTAAAAAAAATTGCAAATAGCCCCAACGGCTATTTTTCAGCCCATATTGGCCATTGGGGGATTTGCAAAAAAAAAAATTTACAAAAGAACCCCCAGCATCCAACGGCTAAAAATTTTGCCATTGCAGGTGGCCCGGCCAGGCCTGGGTTCAGCTCAAGCCCGGGCGCGGCCCGACATTCCAGGACCAGTTCCAGGCTTGGGCGCGGCCCGACATGTCCGGACCATGGGCTGGGCACGCCCGGGCCGATCTAGGGCCCCCCAGGTCGGGCTCGGTGGGTTGGCCAGGCCAACCAACCCAGCCCATTCGCACCCCTATATAAGTGTTGTTGGTTCACAAGAACATCTAGTTATGAGTACAAATACTTTGTAATTGTACTGTTTGTCATAGTTAAACTTGGGTTTGTAATATATGTGTAAGGACTTATAAGGATTAATTAATAATATTTCGTGTTTTATGTTTTTTTAAATAAAAGTTAGAAATTCCAGTCCACTTCGTTAAAGAGGAAATAATAAAACTACACAAAATGCCCTAGACTACTATCCACGTCACAACAAACTCTCCTCTTCACAATCAATAACAAACTAGTCCCAAGAAAACAACAGCCACAAATCAAAAGAGGACATAAGGCTCCCCTCGTCATGTACAACTAGAGACAAGCCAAAAAAGCCAAAGAAGCCCCAAAAATGCGAAGTCCAAAAAGTCTCCACCCGATCACTCTTGTAGGAATTCACTCGCCCGTTATTACAAGTGGCCATCCCGCTTCTCATTCTTGAATAGTTCTCCGGACACGCAACGAACCTCGTCGAATGACTTCCCAGAAAGAAATCTTAGTCTAAATAGCAATGCTTGGGATTTTATCAGTCTCTAAATTGTCCTTTTTTATGACTGGATTTGGGCAGCTTTGTTTTTTTAAAGATATATGCCCCTCTGTCCGACGCTATCCCAAGCATCACATTAATAATATGTTTCCCATTCCTCCTCAGTATTCCCAAAGAAATACCAACTGACATAGTGTAGTGATCAGTTTTTGAACCTGTGAGATTGTAACACGTGTACATCTAATCCCTCGATAGATGTTGACACATAGCCCTTTTTAGAATATTTGAAGGAGAGTTCCAATCCCAGCCAAACTCCATGTAGTTAAAATAGTTGGAAGATTAGAGATAGAGTTAGTTACAAATATTCTTATCTCCAGGCCAAATCTACATTTGAACCTAGTAGTTACAACTCTGAAGTGGGATGATCATATCAAAAGTAGAATGATGATCTCTAGATAAAGGCGAATGTGAGTGCTACCAATTCAAATCAGGATGTTCAGCTCCAAGCTACCTCCTTGATATGAAGTTAAGCAGAATAAGATGTTCAGTTAGATGAGAATCCTGTGACCTTTTCCAAAGATAACCACCTACATAAATAGAGAATCTTCTTCTACGAGAGGGGAGATGATCAATTAAGCCTAGAAACCCTAGCACTAGAGATCAAGTAGCCATCATTGTATGTTTCCTGAATTATAGTGAAATTCTCTCTCTCCCTCTGTGGTTTTTCCCTTGAGTTTCCACATAATTCTCTATGTTTTTCTCTAGTTTGATCTCTAAAATTCAATCATTAATATTTATAAATTAGTGCGTGAATAACTCCTCCGGGAATTACCCACCGCATTTGATGCTTTCATTGAAATCTTTGAGTCCACACTCTTAAGTTCTCCCATCCTATACCCTTACCTTTTCTCAAATTAACCTCGCACCAATGAGATGGCTCCACCAATGAAGAATTGTCCCAGGTTGCATCCACTGTCCCCACCACTCTGAAAGGAAAGGGAAAGTTACCGAAGCCGCTGAGCCTGCAAGTTGTCAGACCAACCTATCCGACGTGCACGTTCATGACGATGAAGATTTCCACTCTCCTCTGGATTACCGTGGGGGTGCTGGCTGCTAGACCCGAGCCCCAACTCACCAGCGAGCAACTCTTCCAGATGCTTCTAGCCTGTAGAAGCAGATGGAGGCAGCAAGAAGAAATGGTTTAACTCCGCGAAACGGCTGCTCTTGTAAAAGACACAATGGTTCATGTCCAGACGCAACTACTCAAATAAGTCAATACACTATGGAAGTCGCAGTCTTCCCGTACCACCAAAGAAAGAGCTCGGACTCTCCCATCACCATAGTAAGACAGGAAATCCGCGCAATCCACTTGTAACTCAAAGCGCAATCGGTCGGAGACTAACGATGATGATGAGCGGTTTGAGGACTCAGAGCGTCCCCAAACCCTGAAGTTCACTCGCATTGAGGATATCGCAGATCTAGTTCAGAAGCGGCTCAACCAAACGGGCTAGAAATTTTCGAGAGGAATGGAGCACAACGGCTTGAGGTTCTCTGACTCACTACTATTGGAGGAAATCACCACACTCATTTTCAGAGGAAGTTTGTGATGCCCACCTTTGACCACTACTCAGGAACCTCCAACTCTCTCCTTCATCTCTGCCAGTTCCAGGACAAGATGGCAGCTACGCTCACGATGACTGATTAGTCTATAATTCTGCATTATTATATCGCATTCCCTATTGATTTATGAATAAAATATCATTTCTAATTGCATTTTGGTCTACTTTGCAGATAAATTAAGAGTCCAATGGCCAAAGGGTAATAAGAGCTTAATTAAACCTATTTTCGGGTAATTAAATCCGCAATTTTTGGAGGCCAAGCAAGGGGACTTCTAGAAGATACATTGAATTTAGACCTTTGCGCACGTCAGACGAATATCCGGGCAAAAATACCAAAATGCGAATATACCAAGATGGTCCTGGAAGCGACGGGAAGTTCCTTTCCGCGGCAAAACCAGGGACACGCGTCGATCTTTGACGCGTGGCCCGTCTCATCTTCTAGAATCCTATATGCCTATATATAGCCCTGCAGAGGCCCGAAAAGCAGGCAGTTTTTTTATTTAGGTTAGGTTTTCTATCTTTTAGTGTAAGTGTTCTTCTTCTTTTATTTTTGTATTTTCTTTTCTTTTTAGATCATGTATTAGGGCAGAGAGATTCAGAGAGAGAAAGAGAGAGATTGATATAATAGATGGTGACAATCTATGTAAAGGTGTCTCCTTTCTTCTCCATTATAATCTTCTCCAACTTTTACATGTTGCTTTGCTAATTACTTCTTCTCATGACAATTTAACTACTAACTACTAACCATCTAAGCACTTACTTGATAATCCACATGAATCAGTAGCCTCTACAAGGCCTTGCTCTTGCAAGAGCCATTGATGGCTCATGAAGATGGATTCTAACATTCTAACATTTCTAACATCTAACCCACTAACTTACTAACTTGTAATATTTTCTTTATTTCATGCTTACCTCTAACCAGTTTTGATGAATTAATAGTAGCTTGCAACTTGTTGTGTGGTATCGATGTGTGTTTGAATGTAGAAGAACAATCTTATGTGCCATGCTTTGTATCGTCTCTTGAAGCCAAAGACTAGTGATAGCCAAGGATCCATGTTAGGCAACTGTAACGCCCCGATCCCGGCGATACGGGGACGTCACTGCAACGTATATACGTAGGTCAGAACTACCCTCCCGTATATACGCTAAGCATCAGTACAGACAAGAATCAGAGTACGGAAGCATATGGTGCATTATACATTCCAACACATATATACAATTACAGAATTATCACCAGAGTGATTACAATATTACGTGAATATCATATCACTAACATGCGCAAATGCGGGAATACAAAAGATATACATGTATGGATAACATAAAAGATACATGTATATGAACAGTACAAAAGAGTGCTCACGAGGTAACTGGAGAGACCACGCTACCGCTGCGCCACTCTGAGCAGCAACATGGAGAAATCCACACGCTCCGGGCTCCAGGACCTGGACATGAGAATCCAGGGGAGTCAGTGAAACTCCCCAGGCGAGTATGATACAAAGCCAGGTGGCGAGCCAGGAGGATCACAAGTGAGAAACTCAGATGACAGGAAGGTTAGAACACAATGAAGTATATAAGAACAGGTACAACATAAGCATCATAAAACTCGAGCTACACATAATACTCATAAAACAGGAAAGCCGAAGTAAAATCCAAGACGTGTAAATATAGTAAAGCACATCACAGATTCATAGCTATTTAAGATGTAGGCTTTGGTTTGCGTCCCATTCCACATACCTCTACTTACAACTTAAAGAGCCGGTTATTATGACACTTTATTATTACTCGTCTTACCCTGATATCTAGCTATGTGAACTAGCGTCCCAACACACATAGATCCATATCCGAGTAAAACAAGGTTGTTATTGGAAACTAGCGGGGGTATCAACGAACTATGTTTACAGTGGGTCCCGTGCATACCCGGGACCACGGTCACAGGGTGTTCCGTTGCATGGTGACGGAACCAGCCGCGAGGCCTATCAGGAGGGACTTATGTATGCCCTTATAATAATGAAGCCAGGAATAAGGGAGCCAGCTCTCCCCTCGGTCCCCTGGAGTACCACAGGTCAGACCGGATATATAGTGCACAACCTAAAGCCACTGTAAACACGAACACATATCGATATCCGCATATTTCCCCCGACCCAATACAAGTTGGTCCATTTTAAGATTCAATAGTTTAATTATCACTTTACGGGAAAAACAGGAAATAGACATGATCAGGAATCAGGAGTACACAAATATATATAGTCAGGTCACTGCATGTAAAGCAGGAAAACAAGTCACTGATCATGACACAGAATCATAAGTCAAGGTCCCCGTAAAGATGATAATCACAAGTCAAGTATATCATGCTGGGTATAAAGTGATAGCATGATAGGGTGATGATATATAACAAGTAACCAAACATGATAAAAGATAGATAATAATCGGATGGCAAGGTTATGTCAAGAGATTGATAATAGTCTGGGTAAGTCAGGTCATAACCAGAGGGTCTAGCCAAATAGTAGTAGGTCAGGTGGTCAGGTGATAACACTCTAGATGTCAGGTGATATACATGTGTTAAAAGGAAGCACGAAACTGACGGGTCTAAGTAATGGCAAGTGGTAACATGGAAGTAACTCAAAGTCCAACGACCACGAAGGGTCGGCCACGCATGGTATATGATAAAGAAGTAAGCATATCAACAGCATGGCACAAGTACAAGATAAAGCTACCCTAATACAAGCAATAGCAGGGCAGTGGTAACATATCGGAAACCAAGAATACAACGACCACGAAGGGTCTGCCACGCATAGTATGAAAACAGTAAAAGATATAGGGAATAAAGTATATGAAAATATGAGGCGAAATACTTATCGTTCCGTTGAAACGGAATACAAGAGAAGAGCGAGATTACTCGCCTAAATCACCAACATGCAGAAAGATCCGAAATCCGCTGAACTTGGGACGCGCCATAAAATATAATAAAATATAAATATTTGTGGAGAGAGAAAGTGTTAGAAAACTAGAGAGAGAAAGGGAGACCTAGGGAAGAAGATCTAGAGAGAGAAACTGAGGAGAGAGAAAGAGAATGAGGAGAGAGAGAAGAGAGAGAGGACTAGAGTGAGAGAGATACACAGAGAGAGAGAAGAGAGAGAGAGAGAACAGGAGAGAGAGAGAGAGTTCAGGAGAGAGAGAAGGAACCAGGGAGAGAGAGAGAGAAAGAAGGGGGCTGCTGCCCCCCCCCCCCGCACCCACACAGTGCCCCCCCCTTTGGGGGCACTCGGCCCTGGCCGCCGGCCAGGCGGCGGCGCCGGGCGGCGCCGGCCGCCGGCAGAGGAAGGAGGGGGCGCCGCCCCCTCCACAGAACACAGGGGGGCTGTTGCCCCCCCCCCCCCAGCAAGGAAAGAGGGGGGCTTTGCCCCCCTCAACAGAGAGAAAAGGAGAGGGGGCCTGCCCCCCTCTCCGCCCCAGCACAGGGGCCCAGGTGGCCCCTGGCTGCCCGCGCCGCCGGCACAGCGCCGGCGGCGCCAGAACGGGTGGCGCCGGCCACCCCAGGAGAGGAGAAGGAGGAGGCTGCGCCCCCTCCAGCAGAGAAAGAGGGGGGCTCTGCCCCCCCCTCAACAGAGGCACAGGGGCCCAGGCGGGCCCTGGCCGCCCACGGCCGCCGGCTCACCGCCGGCGGTGGCCCGAATCGGGGTGGCGCCGGCCACCCCGAGGAGAAGAAGGAGGGGGCCCCGCCCCCTCCACAGCAGAGCACAGGGGGCCCGAGGCCCCCTGGCCACGCCCAAGGCCGCCGGCGAGACGCCGGCGGCGGATCGCCCACGCCGGGGCGGCGCCGGAGGAAAGGGAACGGAGGTGCGGTCGCTGGCGCCAGGGGAAGGAGAAGAAAGAAAGGAAGAAAGAGAAAAAGAAAGAAAAATGAAAAGGAAAAGGAAAAGAAAAAGGAAAAGAAAATAAAAAGGAAAAGGAGGAGATATTTTGGAGGATTGTGTGGTGGAGGAATTTTTGGGGAAAAAGAAAAAGAGAATATAGAGGAAAAAGGAGTGGATGGGGAAAATGGGGAAGGAAAGAAAAGAAAAATAAGTTAGATGATATTCCGAATCTGGGAAATCCCAAAACATTGAAAATACTGAAAAATGGACTGATCCGGAAAGGTCTCGAAATAATCTCAAAAATAGTAAATATTATTTTAAGGTGTATAGTGAAATCGGTTTTCAGAAATAAAATCCCATATTCAAATTAAAAATCCGGAAATCAACCGCCGATACCGGTCTACCCGGGTCGGCCGGATTTTGATAAATTCCGAAAAATCCCAGAAAATGCATTAAAGAAGAAAATATGATTTAAGACATAAAGTGAAAGCGGAATTCAGAAATTCAATTCCGTTTGTAAACTAAAAATCCTGGAATCAGTTAACTACCGACTCGAAGGAATTTTCATAAAATCATAAAATCCTCAGAAAAAGAATGTAGGTAGAAAATATGATTCTAAGAAATAAAGTCTAAAGGACCATCATGAAATTCCTAGCTGTGTGTGAATTAAAATTCCTGGAATCGGTTATCTACCGACTCCGGTGGAATATCCATAAATTCGTAAAATCTCCAGAAAAAGGATTTCGGTAGGAAATATTACTCTAAGAAGAAATGTCTAAAGACTCCTCGAGAAATTCCAAACAGTTTGTAAGATAAAAATTCGGGAATCGATCAGCGGCACTGGTCGACACCGGTTTTGAAGAAATTCCTTTTAATTCAATAAAAATCCAGAAAATCATATAAAATCCAAGATATTAGAAAATGATATTTAAAATAAAATCGATCAAATACGGAAAGTAAATCGAAAAATACGATCGAAAAACTGAATACGCAACTAAGTACGTATTCCGGGAACGGGGTATTACAATCTACCCACCTTACAAAAATTGCGTCCTCGCAATTTCGTTAAGGGGTTAAATTGAATACAAAGGGGACAAGGGTGGAATTTATACTAATTAAGATATGAAATACTATAGGTAGGGTTCTCAAGTCTGAATAATATTGCTGACGTCGTGGCTGCGTAATAAGAATAATACTGCTGATGTCGTGGCTGTGTAATAAAAATAATACTGCTGATGTCGTGGCTGTGTAATAGAATTCCAGATGTCTGCATACCTGATAATCCTCCAAGCATAATAATAAAGAAGACCGATAATTAAGAATCCGACTGCTGTCCTCTGAAAGATAGCCAGATCAAGATCGATCTGGAGAATACCAGCTTCATCAAGTTGGCCGAAGAGATCACATAAGAGCTTCATTCTGAACCAGCCACTACCTCTCTAGTCTAGTCATATCTTAAGATAGTATAAGGCTTCATAAAACCAAAACATAAAACCAAAACAGGGAAAGGATAGGAAGGATTTAGGAATCAAAGGAAAGATAGTCAAGGAGGGATTTGAAATCAAAGGAAAGATAGTCAAGAAATAGATAACTCTGCACTTGCAGTTGGAATGTATAACCAAGATTCATGTATTCCAGTTGCAAATCTCTTTACCATTGATTTGCCTTCTGGACGTACTGAAGATGTTCAGAGCCTAAGCTCTGATACCAACCTGTAACGCCCCGATCCCGGCGATACGGGGACGTCACTGCAACGTATATACGTAGGTCAGAACTACCCTCCCGTATATACGCTAAGCATCAGTACAGACAAGAATCAGAGTACGGAAGCATATGGTGCATTATACATTCCAACACATATATACAATTACAGAATTATCACCAGAGTGATTACAATATTACGTGAATATCATATCACTAACATGCGCAAATGCGGGAATACAAAAGATATACATGTATGGATAACATAAAAGATACATGTATATGAACAGTACAAAAGAGTGCTCACGAGGTAACTGGAGAGACCACGCTACCGCTGCGCCACTCTGAGCAGCAACAGGGAGAAATCCACACGCTCGGGCTCCAGGACCTGGACATGAGAATCCAGGGGAGTCAGTGAAACTCCCCAGGCGAGTATGATACAAAGCCAGGTGGCGAGCCAGGAGGATCACAAGTGAGAAACTCAGATGACAGGAAGGTTAGAACACAATGAAGTATATAAGAACAGGTACAACATAAGCATCATAAAACTCGAGCTACACATAATACTCATAAAACAGGAAAGCCGAAGTAAAATCCAAGACGTGTAAATATAGTAAAGCACATCACAGATTCATAGCTATTTAAGATGTAGGCTTTGGTATGCGTCCCATTCCACATACCTCTACTTACAACTTAAAGAGCCGGTTATTATGACACTTTATTATTACTCGTCTTACCCTGATATCTAGCTATGTGAACTAGCGTCCCAACACACATAGATCCATATCGAGTAAACAAGGTTGTTATTGGAAACTAGCGGGGGTATCAACGAACTATGTTTACAGTGGGTCCCGTGCATACCCGGGACCACGGTCACAGGGTGTTCCGTTGCATGGTGACGGAACCAGCCGCGAGGCCTATCAGGAGGGACTTATGTATGCCCTTATAATAATGAAGCCAGGATAAGGGAGCCAGCTCTCCCCTCGGTCCCCTGGAGTACCACAGGTCAGACCGGATATATAGTGCACAACCTAAAGCCACTGTAAACACGAACACATATCGATATCCGCATATTTCCCCTGACCCAATACAAGTTGGTCCATTTTAAGATTCAATAGTTTAATTATCACTTTACGGGAAAAACAGGAAATAGACATGATCAGGAATCAGGAGTACACAAATATATATAGTCAGGTCACTGCATGTAAAGCAGGAAAACAAGTCACTGATCATGACACAGAATCATAAGTCAAGGTCCCCGTAAGATGATAATCACAAGTCAAGTATATCATGCTGGGTATAAAGTGATAGCATGATAGGGTGATGATATATAACAAGTAACCAAACATGATAAAAGATAGATAATAATCGGATGGCAAGGTTATGTCAAGAGATTGATAATAGTCTGGGTAAGTCAGGTCATAACCAGAGGGTCTAGCCAAATAGTAGTAGGTCAGGTGGTCAGGTGATAACACTCTAGATGTCAGGGATATACATGTGTTAAAAGGAAGCACGAAACTGACGGGTCTAAGTAATGGCAAGTGGTAACATGGAAGTAACTCAAAGTCCAACGACCACGAAGGGTCGGCCACGCATGGTATATGATAAAGAAGTAAGCATATCAACAGCATGGCACAAGTACAAGATAAAGCTACCCTAATACAAGCAATAGCAGGGCAGTGGTAACATATCGGAAACCAAGAATACAACGACCACGAAGGGTCTGCCACGCATAGTATGAAAACAGTAAAAGATATAGGGAATAAAGTATATGAAAATATGAGGCGAAATACTATCGTTCCGTTGAAACGGAATACAAGAGAAGAGCGAGATTACTTGCCTAAATCACCAACATGCAGAAAGATCCGAAATCCGCTGAACTTGGGACGCGCCATAAAATATAATAAAATATAAATATTTGTGGAGAGAGAAAGTGTTAGAAAACTAGAGAGAGAAAGG
>JAVJIF010004823.1:0-118457 GCA_038442645.1 Agave tequilana | reverse complement strand
GGCTGTCTAAAAAATGACACAGGCAAGCCACCAAAGAAGCAGTATCAAAGACGCAAAGGATTGAAGCCCGCGTCTCAACTTCAAGACGCGTCGGCCTGAAGCCCGCGTCTCAACTTCAAGACGCGTCGGCCTGAAGCCCGCGTCTCAGCATCAAGGCGCGTTTAGCTCGAAACCCGCGTCTTAACATCAAAGCGCGTCGGCCCGAAGCCCGCGTCTCAATATCAAGGCGCGTTGGCTCGACGCTCGCGTCTCATCATCCAAGACGCAAGGGACTGAAGCTCGCGTCTCAGCATCCAAGGCGCGTCCGGCCTGAAGCCCGCGTCTCAGCATCAAGGCGCGTTTTGTCTGAAATCCGCGTCTCAGTTGCAACCGCCCAGATCGTAGGGAGTCAGTTACCGCGCGTATGGCGGGTAGTGGCCCTCATTCAGGCGCATTTTTAGGGGGCACGATCACCCCCTAAGACCCCTATAAATAGCCCTGTTGGCTATGGTCGATTGGTCGATTGGTCGATTGGTGGAAGATTTGAATCCAGAGGGTCAGAAGATCAAGGCATCGAGAGAGAGAAGCCCGACGTCGACGACCGAGAGAGAGGAGATTCTTCAACAGGCTTACTGAGTACTAGCCTATCTTCGCCTACCTCCTCTTTGAGAGTTTGGTAGCCGGAGCTGAGTTACTCCCCCACCGGCCGAAGAGAAGACCCCCGACGGTCCAGGACGGTCATCTGGTCAACGGAGAACAAGATTCACTCTCCATCGCCACACGAAGAACCCAGCCTTAAACAAAGGGAAGATCCAAGCATCCTCCCTCCCTTGTAGTCGGAATATTGTTTTTGTTGTAATCTTTCAACTGATTCAAGGGAATTTTACCGCAAAAATCTCTTTCCGCACCGTACAAGAGATGGCGACTCCGCTGGGGACTACATTCGTGACCGATGAGCACATCGTGGTGCAGGATGACGTTCTCCGTAAGGGGAAGATGGTCGAATCACTCGTCGTTGAGTTCGACCAGGCGAAGTATGAAGAGTTTCTCTCTTCTGGCTCCAAGAGCCCCAAGACCCGCGTCTGCCGCAGGGTCTCAACGACGCAGCCTCCGAAGCCCAATCTGTGGCTCAACCAGGCGCTGCTGTCACCCTCTGTGCCGCGCCCAGTTCACGCGTCAACGCCTCCTCGAAGGCCCGCGTAACATCCAACGCCTCTGCTGCGATCAACAAGAACGCGCAGAACTCACGCGCCAACGCCTCTCTGAAGGCCCGCGTGGTCCACGGCACAACTGCTACTGCGATCGACCGCGTCTCGCAGAACGTCCGCGTCTCGCAGAACGCCCGCGTCGCGCAGAACACCCGCGTCAACGTCTCTCAAGAGACCCGCGTGGTGAACAGCCCTGGTTCTTCAAACCAGGAAGTTGTTGGCTTCTCTCCTCCTCCACGACGCAATCGAAATGCCGAGCGTCGACAAAGACGACGCGCGCGTCAACACTCGGTTGGAACCGATGGTTCTCTGACTGGGGTTGGACGCGGCGTTCAATATGATGCCTTGCCCGCACCTCGACCAGTGCGAGAAATCCGCGTTTGGCGACCCAAACGCGAGACTCCTCAAGTTGAGTCTGCTGGAGATCAACTTACCAAACGCCGAAGCGAAGTTTCTGCGTCTCATCAAACGCAGGACGCATGCGTTCCCAGGCGTGGGGCCCAGCAGCCCATTATCTTCCAAGTCCCTCTGCTTCAACGCAGCGGACAACAGGGCGAGGACCGCGTCTCGTCTCAACAGAGACGCCAGACGCGCGTAACACCTCAAGTCTCTCTGCTCCAACGCAGCAGACAACAGTGCGAGGACCGCGTCTCGTCTCAACAGAGACGCCAGACGCGCGTGACGCCCCAAGTGTCTCTGTCCCAACACAGTGGACAACAGTGCGACGACCGCGTCTTGTCTCAACAGAGACGCCAGACGCGCGTAACGTCCCAAGTCTCTCTGCTCCAACGCAGCAGACTGCAACGCGAGGACCGCGTCTCGTCTCAACAGAGACGCCAGACGCGCGTAACGCAACAGTGTGACCACCTCATTTCTGAGACCTGCGTCCAGACAGCGCAACACACGACTTCCCCCCGTCTTCGACGCCGTGAGGCCAGTCTATTTAATCCCCCTCCCACGGATTTGAGGGATTATTTGACAAGGAAAAGAAGTGCCAATCAGGCCACTTCTTCTTGCTGCTGTCAACAACTCATCCAGATGCTCTCTGGATGCCATTGCGAATCAGGCGTTCACCAGCCGTCTTTGATTAGACAGCTGACCCTGATTCCCCCGTCAGCTAAAAGAAGACGCTCCCACCGAAGGAGAACCTTCCCTGACGTTGAGTACCCGGAGCTTACTGCATATATGACAAGCAGAAGCAGGGGAAAACAACCAATGGTCAATTCAGAGGGGTCAGACTCTGAGCCAGAAGGGGTGTATCGACACACCCGTACCCGGACTGGAGCCATCACCCCAATTGACTACAATGCCCTATCCCGCGGCATTAGGGAAGATGATTCTCACTCAGTTGTGATAGAATCATGGGCTTCGAATTCTTCCGGTGGAAAGGAGGTTTCCGCCTACATGGCAGATGCTCCTGAGGACACAGCAGATGCTCCCGAGGAGACAACTAAGTATCTGGCCCGGATGCAGAAGCACCAAATGGAAGTACTCTCCTCTCAGCAGAGAACCATTGACGACCTCAAGCATATGCTTGAGAAATTGCTTGACGAGAGGGCAAGATCTCCTCCTAGAAGGCCAAGAACAAGAAGGGGAAGGAGAGAAAGTCCACCCTCCGATCCTTCCGAAAGGACACGACGGTCTACTCCAGATGTGTCCCAGCCTTCAGCGCATGCAGGAAGCAACCCGGACTCGGAGAAGGCTCAAAATCAAAGAATGAGCCTATTGGAGCAACGACTCAATGCCCTTGCTAGTCGTAAAGATCTCCAAGAAGCTGGAGTGGTCCGGCCATATCCAGCCGAGTGGGACTTAGTCCCATACCCTCCTAGATTCAAGGCTCCAACTCTCCAAGCTTTCGACGGGAAGGGATCACCCAACCAGCATATCTACTACTTCAAATCCCAAACTGGGAATGTGGTAGATAACGACGCTATATTGGCGCGACTGTTCATTGGCACCCTGAAAGGGTTGGCCTTTGAATGGTTTATGAGGCTCCCGGAAGGCTCAATCAAGAACTGGGGCGACTTGGAGAAGCTGTTTCTAACACGCTTCTTCGAGGATGATTCGGAGGTTACAATGCCTACCCTTTTAGCTACCAAGCAGCGAAAGGGAGAGTCCGTTAAGTCTTTCGTAGAAAGATTTCGGAACACGGCACTCCGATGTCCGAGCGGCATGACCCAGGCCACCCTGGTGGAAACATGTCGCCACAATCTCCAAACCTCACTCCTTGCTCAGATAGGGGTTGCTGAAAGCCGCACCTGGAAACAGTTAGTCCAGCAAGGTGAACAGGCTGAGGAGATTGTTGCCCGCGTCAGAGCGGAAGAAGGCAAGCCCAGGCCAGAAAGGACGACGAGGCGTGCACCAGACACATCCCTCCAAACAAAACGGAAGGATAATTTGGCGACAGAGACCAAGTCTCCCGTCAAACCTCAGTCAGGCAGAGCAGGTGGCTCCTCCAGCCAACCCCGCGCCAACAAACAGTATTCCTTCAAGGAGGAACACGTCGATTCGCTCTTCAAACTACTCAACAAGAGCAATCGACTGAAGCTCCCTGAAATCAGGCGCCCGGAAGAAGTCGGCAAGACCGACAATCCCAACTACTGCCTGTACCATAGGATGCTCGGGCACCCTACCAAAAGCTGCTACGTCTTTAAGGACGTCCTCCAAGCCCTGATTGACGCGGAGGTATTAAAACTCCGGCCAGAGCAGAAGAAGATGTCGGCCAACATGACGTCGATGCTCCACTTTGGGACACGACCCCCGATGCCCGTGGGAGTGATATCTGTCCCGAAAGGAGAATTGAGAGTGGTCAATACAGACCCTCATCAGCAGCAGGAGAAAGGCTTGGTACCCGTCCCTACACCTCAAGGGGAAATCATGTGGATCCACCCTGACCTCGTCGACGAGCAACAATGGACGACTGTGACCAACAGGAAGTCCAAAGGCAAGGGGAAGGCATCATCTTGCCACGTGATCTGCGCTTCTTCCCGGGAAGCAGACGCTGATGTTCCTTCGCTGACCGACTCAGAAGAGGAAACAATAGTCCTGGCGGCAGAGCCCAACCAACCGACAGCAGGCACCCGTTCAGGGCAGGCGTACTTGAAGCAGTACGGCGAAAAGGCGGTGGTCCCTCCTCAACCAGCTGTAGAGCCAGCTCAGCCCTCCACAAAACCACCCGTGGAGAAACAGAAAGAAACTCGGTTTTCTCGGGTTCTTTCCAGAAGTGCAGCGGAAGGATCTTCGACATCTTACCGCTTCGATGTTCTGGCTCAGTTAGCCAACATCCCGGCACGCATTACCTTGTATGAGCTCCTGAGGCTATCTAAGTCAACCAGAGAGGCTCTACAAGAAGCCCTGACGAACACTGAGGTCTTTCTGACCCATGTACCGAGAGAGAAAGATGTAGAGGATTGCCTCCACACCTCTCCAAATGTTCCCTGCATCTCTTTCACAAAAGATGACATGCAGGTTAAAGGGAAGCATGACCGACCCCTATACTTCACGGGGTATATCGGGTCATCCGAGGTGAATCGCATTCAGGTAGACCCTGGGTCAGCACTAAGCATCATACCTCGCCGGGTCATGCAATTTCTGGGCATTCCTACCCATCGTCTGAGCCCTACCCAGACGACTATTTATGGGTTTAATGCCAACAGCTCCCGCCCGATGGGGAAGATCAAGCTCAAATGCCGGATCGGGAGCCTCAAATCAGAAGTAACGTGTTACGTCATTGACGCTGACACGTCTTACAACCTGTTGCTGGGACGACCATGGATTCACCAAAATTCCATTGTTCCCTCCACTCTCCATCAAGTCATGAAATACATCGACGAGAGCGGACAGGTCCGAACGTTGATTGCCGAAAGGCATCCGTTCAAAGGGGTCGAGAATTACTTCACGGATTCCCTCTTATATGAGGAGACTAATGAAACCCCGCAACCAGAGGAGCCAGACTCTGGTAATGAAGCTGACGTCGAGCCTGAGGAAGAAGAGTGCCTGTGGGAGCTAGAACCACTTGTAAAGAGCACTAATAAGCTCGATGTTGATACCGCCGACGATACAGGCGGTTGGTATATTAATGAAGATTTAGATTTCGCGTATTTTCCTGCGTGTGAGTCTGATTCAATACCGTCAGATACTAGCACCAACGTAGATGAGGATGTCTGGTCGGCAATGGATGCTTTGACATCATTGCATGTACCAATACAATCATCCTTCGGGACGTACCAGGATGATGGCGACGCACAAAAGTCTGTATTCCTGGTTCCAGCCAGACGAAAAGGCCAGAAACCAATCCTCTTTGGACGAATTTCGTCTGAACCAGCACTCTATGGAGAATCAGAAGGTGAAGAGGAGCCCCCACAGTTCAATCACTATGAACCGAGAACGCTCAAGATGATGAAGCGTATGGGATACGATCTAGCCAATGGACCCGGATTGAACTTCGGCAAAGGAAGGAGATCATTGCTTCGATCTTTTGTGCCGAAAGGGAAAGCACCTGATTATTATCATCAGACGCGCCGGGGGTTGGGTTATGTATCAACTCCAGTGCCATCAGCCTCTGATTCGGAGAGACTGTCAAGCCACGACCACTCATCAGGCACGTCATCGTGGGAATCGGATGTCAGTGTCGACAACATCTTCAAAGAACTTTCAATAAATATGGTTTCAACAAGTCATCTGGAAGATGAAGATGAAGAAATGATCCAGTCGGATACAGACCCTTGGATCAAACATTTGAATGCTCTTTGGGATATCCGCTTTGAACAGCGTGAGCCACCCACAGAAGACAAGGTTGTTCAGATTAATCTGGGGGATGAGGCTAATCCTAAGCCCATCTTCATAAGTGACGGCCTGTCACCTTCGGAGAAGAAGGATCTTATATCTCTTGTACAAGAGTACATAGACGTCTTCGCCTGGAATTACGAGGACATGCCTGGACTTGATCCTCAAGTGGCTATGCACCGCCTCAACATCAATCCGGACGTAAAACCTGTCAAACAACAGCAGCGACGGTTCCGTCCCGAAGTAATGGAGGCAATCCAATCAGAAGTCAAGAAGCTTATTGACTCTGGCTTTATCAGGGAGGAACAGCATCCCGATTGGGTAGCCAACATCGTACCCGTTGCCAAGAAGAACGGGAAGATCCGGATCTGCATCGACTTCCGCGATCTAAACGAGGCCTGCCCCAAAGATGAGTTCCCGTTGCCAATCACAGATGTCATGATTGACAATACATGCGGGTTCGAGCGAATGTCCTTTATGGACGGATTCTCAGGATACAATCAAATCAAGATGTACCCTGACGACGAGAAGCATACCTCCTTCAGGACACCTCTAGGAGTATACTGCTACACCGTCATGCCCTTCGGACTAAAGAATGCAGGGGCAACATACCAAAGGGCTATGAATGCCATTTTCCACCAGCAGATACGCAAAACGGTGGAGTGCTATGTCGATGACATCGCGGTGAAAAGCCGCACTACAGGAGATCACATAGCGGATCTAAAAGCAGTCTTTGACATCATGCGGGCTCATCAATTGAAGATGAATCCCACCAAATCATTCCTGGGGGTAGCCAGCGGCAAATTCCTAGGGTTTGTTGTAACCTCTACCGGAATTCATTTGGATCCGGAGAAGGTTCGCGCCATTCAGGAAATGCAACCTCCAAGAAGCCTCAGGGAGCTCAGAGGATTGCAGGGACGACTGGCATACATCCGCAGATTTATTTCAAATCTCTCCGGAAGATGCCAACCCTTCGCTAAGCTGATGAAGAAGGGAGTCTCGTTCATATGGGACGACGCTTGCCAGCAAGCATTCGAGGAGATCAAACGATACCTCACCCAACCACCAGTACTTGCAGCTCCGGTATCCGGAAAGCCCTTCCTGGTGTACGTCCGATCGATGGATCATTCTTTGGGAGCTCTACTAGCTCAGAATGATGACCAAGGACGAGAACAAGCGATCTACTACCTCAGTAGAACAATGATCGGGGCTGAACATCGGTACAACCCGATCGAGAAGGAGTGTTTGGCCTTGGTGTTCGCTATTCAGAAAATGCGACACTATCTGATAGGCCAAACCATAAATGTCATCTCAAAAGTCAACCCCCTGAGGTTGCTTATGACAAAGCCTTCATCATTGAATGGCCGGCTGGCGAAATGGGCTATATTGCTCTCTCAATATGAGATGCACTTCCTGCCACAGAAGGCCATTAAAGGACAAGCGGTGGCGGACTTCTTAGCTGAACACCCAGATCCGAGGGTAGCCAAACTTTATGAGGATCTCCCAGATGAGGTCGCTGAAGTATGCCTGACTCAGGCAACATTCGAAGGACAAGTGTGGCAACTTTTCTTCGATGGTGCATCAAGGGCAAGCCCAAAGGGACACACAGTAGCGGGGGTAGGAGTAGTACTCGTCTCCCCACAAAACTACGTGATCCCCCGGGCTATCTCGTTAACCGAACCCTGTTCCAACAATGTGGCGGAATACAACGCTCTCCTGATTGGGATGCAATTCGCCGATGAGATTGGCGTTAAAAATCTCGAGGCGTACGGTGACTCCAAACTCATCGTCAGCCAAGTTCGTGGAGAGTATGAGGTCAGGCATGAAGATCTAGTACCATACTACAACGCGACAATCCACATGGCGGAAAAGTTTTCAAACTTCTACATTGACCATGTGCCGCGAAGCCAAAATGCGCATGCAGATGCCCTCGCATCTCTCGCAGCTTCCCTAGCTCTCCCAGCAGGAACAATGGAGAAAGTATTCGTCTATAGCCACGACCTATACTGTCCAAAAATTTCCCCCGGAAACTACCCAGGGTCAACAGGAGATCGTCGCGGTAAAGAAACACTTGAAGTGTCAACCGCTCCAGAACTTAAAGACTGGCGATTTCCCTATATTGATTATGTCTTATACGGCATCCTGCCTGAAGACGCCAAAGAGGCGGCCGCCATTCGGAGGAGGAAACCCCCAAATTTTACTATAATGCGATCACGCGAACACTGTACCGTCGATCGCATGACGGGATCCTGCTCCGGTGCCTCTCATCAAAAGAAGCCCGTGAAGTGTTGAAAGAAGCCCACGATGGTACGTGTGGAGCTCATCAACCTGGCCCGAAGCTGGCAAACAGACTCCAAAGATTGGGGTACTACTGGCCCAAAATGGTCGCCGATGCCGTCGCTTACGCCAAAAGATGTCATGCCTGTCAAATACATGGCGATTTCATCCATCAGGCACCAGGGTACCTCCACTCTACGACCTCTACTTGGCCGTTTGAAATGTGGGGGATGGACGTGGTCGGCCCCATCAGCCCACCATCATCGAAAGGACATCGGTTCATTCTAGCAATAACCGATTACTTCTCCAAGTGGGCCGAAGCTGTTCCTCTAAAAGAGGTAAAATCGTCTAACGTGATCAAGTTCGTGAAACATCACGTTATCTATCGCTTCGGTGTGCCTCGGCGGATCGTCCATGACAATGGACCCCAGTTCATCAGCCAGGCTTTCCAGAGATTCTGTGCCAAGTTCAGAATCCAGAGTGTGTCTTCAACAGCATACTATCCTCCCGCCAACGGCCTCGCGGAAGCTTTCAATAAGACTATTGGCAAGCTTCTCAAGAAATTCGTCTCGAAAAGTCAACGAGACTGGGACGATAAGTTGGGTGAATGCTTATGGGCATATCGCACGACCGTGCGAACCCCAACTAAAGCCACGCCATTTTCCTTGGTGTACGGATGTGAAGCTGTCCTCCCACTGGAAATTCAAATTCCATCTCTACGCGTCGCCCTGACCGCCGAGATGACGACAGAGGAGAAGTATCGACAGCGACTCCAAGAACTGGAGGCCTTAGACGACAAGCGTCTGCAGGCCCAGCAGCAGATCGAGCTTTATCAAGCTCGCATCACCAGAGCCTTCAACAAGAAAGTCAAGACGCGAACTTTCAAGAAAGGCGACCTCGTCTTAGCCGTCCGGAGACCCATGGTCATGACGCACAAGACGAAGGGAAAATTCCAACCCAAATGGGAAGGACCATTTGTAGTAGAGTCGGTCTACTCGAATGGATCGTATCGTCTCATAACCTCTAATGGCGATACACTCATGATGCCAATCAATGGCAAATTCCTGAAGAAATACTATCCCTAGATGGTGTTCTTCTGCCGATCAAGTTAATACCACACCTCTGATCAAACATCCGACGCCTTCGACGGCTAAGGATAGAGGAAAACGTTGGCATTTAAGCCCAACATAAATCCTCGACAACTCATCATGCTGAGGGAAATAGCATGACTAGCCCAACTCAAACGGTAGTTGGTAAAGGCATCTCAAATCCGTTGATAGCTGAGGGTTTGCTAAAAATCCTGCCGATCAAGTTAAAACCACACCTCTGATCAAACATCCGACGCCTTCGACGGCTAAGGATAGAGGAAAACGTTGGCATTTAAGCCCAACATAAATCCTCGACAACTCATCATGCTGAGGGGAATAGCATGGCTAGCCCAACTCAAACGGTAGTTGGTAAAGGCATCTCAAATCCGTTGATAGCTGAGGGTTTGCTAAAAATCCTAAGTGGACCTGATTCCACTCTCTCCTCCAAAATCTCTTACCAATTCTCATCCATAGAATGGTAGGACCACAAAATGCAAACATTACTACGTTAAACACTATACCTCTGGTAATGAATACTCCTTGTCGAGTACAAGCCCCGCTTGTTACCTCTACATAGAGCAGCAAACTTCAAAATTGCCAAGTTAACACTATACCTCTGGCATTTCAAATTCCACTTGTCAATTCTCATCAATAGAATGACAGGTCCTCAAATTGCTCCTATCAAGAGCCAATTCTTGTCAAGTTAATATCACACCTCTGACAAACTACTGTTTAAGTTAACATTACACCTCTAAGCAGTATACCAGGTGCCCGTCAAGTTAATATTACACCTCTGACAGTCACCCTTTCTTCAGACTTCCATATCGAAGTTGAAATGGACGATGCCAAGTTAACACTACACTTCTAGCATCCGAGTCATTGCTAAGTTCAACAATACACCTATGGCTATGACCTTTCCTCGACTTCCTTAAGCCGAGACGAACGATGCCAAGTTAACATTACACTTCTAGCATCCGAGTCATTGCTAAGTTCAACAATACACCTATGGCTATGACCTTTCCTCGACTTCTTCAAGCCGAGACGACTAATGCCAAGTTCAACATTACACCTCTAGCATTACCCTCACTGTTAAGTTAAACATCACACCTATGACAGTGACACCCTCAGTTTTCTCTTATAAAACTGAGATGATTGATGAGTTAAGTTAACATCACACCTCTAACTCATGTCCTTGTCAAGTTAACATTACACTTCTGACAAGACTATTTCCAACCCGTTAAGTTAATATCACACCTCTAACGGTAAGGACTTCCCTAGATTCCCCCGCGAGTCTAGTTTCATTTGATATTCTCCCCAACAGAATATCGAATTCATTCTGGAGGCATTGTTGGTTAACATTACACCAATAAACAATGTTTCCATCAACATCCCCAGCTGATCTGAAATCAAGTTAAGCACAAATCCTTGATAAAAGTTCATCTTTCCGGGGGTACGAACTCCACCTGTCACTTTCTTCCACAAAGTGGCAGGTCCACCAAAAATCACCTCTGTCAAGTTAAGCTTACACCTCTGACAGTGTCATGAAAGTTCTTGGAACAAGATCTTTCCTCAATACTTTTGACTTATTAAGATTATGATTATAATTTTGATAAAGATCAAAAGACTTCCTTGCTCCTACATGTCCAACCAAAGGCAAAGAGTTCGAGACAAAAGAAGTAAAAAGGAGGGTGTCACTTTTATTTATATCCAAAAATATGAAAGTGATACAAAAACGCTCTCTTATACAAATAAGATTGAGCGTTACAAAAAAAAAAAGGGGGAGAGGAGAAGGCTAAAAATCTCGATCTGGTAGAGAACGGATGCGCTCCCTGAGACGATGCATCTCATGCTGACGTGTCTTCTCAGCCTCCATCATGGCCTGGACCCGCAGCTCCTCTTCAGATAGGCAGGGTTTTTCAGCCAGCTGGGCTCGCAAAGTCTCCAATCTGGAGAGATGAACGGACTGGCTCTCTTCAGCCTGTGCCCTCGCAGCCTGCTGCTCTTCTAGCTTCTTCTTAAGAGCGACGAGCTTCTCTTCATTGACAGCTAGCATGGCTTGGGCTTTAGCAATAGCAGCCCGAGCATTGGTAATAGCAAGCTCTGTGGTCTGCATGACGAGCTCAGTTTCCCCTGAATCCTCAATCAGCTTTTGACATTCAGCCTGGGAACGTTCAAGGTTACTGACCTCTTCAGCAATTTGCATTTCCACTTCCTGTCGCTCTTGCCTTTGGGCAGAAAGGAGGCTATCCAGGATGACTTGGGTTTCGTGGAGGGAGTCAGCTTCGTCTAAAGACTTCAGCTCTTTCAGGTCACTCTCCAATTGATCCACCACCCGCATACATGCCTGAGCAAGAGGAGGGCCCCCGACTAGCTCGATGTTCTCGGCCACATTCCCGAGAAATCTCCGGGCAAAGTCAAAAGAACGACGCCCAGAAAGGATAAAGTCGATGCACGATCGCATCGCTTCAAAGAACTGCCGCACCGTACTGCGCGTCAGGAAGTCCACGCTGTCATCACCCGGAACGCTCCCCGACCCCCTTTCTATCTCAGAAGAAGGGATGTAAGCCGGCTCTTTTTGCACAGAAGTCATGCTGACTGTTGATACGGCAAGAGCGGAACCGGCCACTGGTGCTTCCAGAGGTGCTATCCCTGCGGGAACTTCCGCGACCAATGATGGAGTGGCAAGCACGATTTCCTCAGAAACTTCATTTGAGACTTGAGCCGTGCGATCTTCTGGGAGTGGACCTGCCTTCACCTGGACCTCCTCGACCTCAGCAGTGGCTTCCTCCTCTGGCAGAGTGGAAGGCTCCCCAGTCTCAGCAGCTGCCCCCTCTGAAGGCATCTCAGCAGTTGAGGCCTCAATACCCTGGGGTCCGGTCAACTCTCTCACCATCTCATCAATATGTGAGGAGGTTATAGCTCCGACGTCTCCGGCTGGCCCTACAATATAAAATGAAAAACGTCAAGGCATTTTCTTCAACATGCAAAGAAAAATTGGACAGAAGGTGGAAAAGGTACCTTCAACAGGAATAGCCGCCACTGATGGTGCAGACGATGATTCGCCCACATACATCTCCTCCTCTGAGATATGAAAGAACTTACTTTGATCAGGAGAAGCGGGTTCACCACCATAGTCAACCTTGTCCTCAAACATGCTTGCCCCTGAGAGCGAAGAAGACGACGGCTCCGGAGAATCCACAATCGGAGCCTGGCCTCCAATCACTCCAGTAGTAGGACTAGGGTCGGCGGCCCTAAGACTGGAGATAAAGACGCTCGGAGACCCCAACTGCTGTGCCTCCTCTCCCCTTTCCTGAGCAGAAGGAGATTTGAGCTGAGCTGCAACTCCCAGAATCTCAACATTTGCATCACCCACCACTTCAATCTCTGGAGATGTGACATCAGCAGCAACAGCAGATTGCTCGATGAACTCCCCTTCCTCCACAACCTCGCGGTGCCTGTGGTGCGACCTAGGAGCACGAACTAGAGGGAGTAAATCCCCCTCTTCCGGAGGTTCCGCAACTGTGACAAAAAGGTCTTCAGGAAGCGCCTCAACTCCAGCAGAGATGGCTCCGGATTGAGAGACTTCAGACGCCAAGTCCCTCCTAACCTTCTTTGGGGCTGGTTCAACAATAGGAGTAGAGCGTTGATGACGCTTACTCGCCAACTGCTTAGACCTCTTTGCTGGTGGCTCCGCCCTCGTTGCTGGAGGCTCCGCCCTTGTCACTGGTGGTTCCGCCCTCGTCGCTCGTGGCTCTGCTCTCGGTGGTCGTGGCTCTGTAGCTTGTGGATCCCTCCTCGTCCTTCTCCCGACCTCCTTACGAGCTCTCCGGTACTGCTCTACGACTCTCGTTGGTTTTCCGGACTCTGTCCTTCCCTCGAGACTTGCATTGATGCTCTCGATACATGAAGATGCCGGAAGAAAGTCTGGTGTCTGGACGGCCTGGGAGTACCAAGTACAATAGCTTAGACTCATCTGGCACTTGGGCGCTTCGAGAGGTAGACGGAAGGTTGTTCCTGTCCCTCCAGCCACACTATAGTACCAGGCCCGAGCACCCTCGAACAAGTTCCCTTCGAAGGCGAGATAAGCATTTGGGTTCCCGATATAGAGCTGGTCATAGCCGAACTGTCGAGCGAAGCGATTCGGCATGTATGGCTCAATGGTGCATGATGTCCCTTGTCGATAAAGCATGTACCCGGGCCGAATATTGAGCAACCACCAGAAGGCTCCCGGGGATAACCTCGTGAAATCATCTGGGCCTGCGGAATCGACAAGTAGATCGCCGCAGGATGCACCAGGAATCCGGAGGAGGCAACGATTGAGCTGATAGTTTGTCGGGGCTGAAAGACGCTTCCGGATATAATATATGTAAGGATCCTGCCACCTCGAACCCTCCAATCGCTGTATGAAGGGGACGGAGTCCTCCTTCCAACGCACCGCCGTCATCAAAGAGGGGCAGTGCATCACATACCAGGCCATAAGGTATGTGTAAGGCAGCTCAACCCGAGGATTGGGACGCTTCACCACTGGATTCCCCTCTGCGTCCGTGAGCGGCTTTCCCTCGGAATCCACAGTTTTTGGCGGCTCACAAAAGCTTTTAGCCAGCGCCCGCAGCCCGCTCTGAATACCAGCCACCACGGTCGGGAGAAGAGCTATAGGGTTGCCATGGGCCAGAAGCACCGCCGGATACACCACGTCGGCAACTATAACTTCATGTGGCAGCGTGGGCACCACACAACGCTTTAGCCACAGCATCAGAAAACCCGCCAGCAGCGCCCGATCGGAGATAGGAGTCCGGGCTTGGTGGTGGAAGCTTTCAAAAACCAAGTCGGGGTCGAAACCATCTTCGTTCGATTCTGTGGTGTAGAACTTCTCGGGAGCCTGGTCAATCCGGTCTTCGATCTCCCTATCAGTGCTGGGAGCCAATCGGGTGATCAAGTGGTCTTTGGTGTTCACATTGTTGAACAAATAACTGGCCCAAGACAGATACGTGACCCCCTGCGACCGCCATTTGGTGATCTGACCGCAGATATGGAAGTGACAGAGCACTTCCCAGTAGGTCTCGTATATGAGGGGAAACTCCTCCTTCACGTAGCGAAGCTCCACAGCGGTCGGGACATATTCTTCATAGGGCATGTCCCCTGTTACCAGTCCTGAGACCTCGTGCATCTCGTGTAAGGCAAGGCCCATCTCCCCTACTGGAGTAAAGAACGTCCCCGTCAAGGGATTGTAACGTTCTAGGATCCCAAAGAAGTTTTGAGAACTTTGAGGGATCCCCCACTGTACAGCCCTGACCGCTGGGTACAGTCCTATGCGCCTCAGCAAATCCCCGAGCTCGGTAAGGACAAAGCCAACCATTCTGCCCCACCAGTAATTCGCTGGGGAATAGACCCACCCATATGCACGGAACGCAACTGGATAGTCACCCTCCGCTGCCATGAACATGTTGAGGAAGGTGGCGCCAATGTGCGGTATCTCTCCAGACGGGACCTCCCTCTTGCGCGATCCAGGGAAAAGGCCGATAACTGACGCGTCATGGCCGTCATGACGGTGCACTTGGTGTGGGAGCCCAGATCGCCAAGGGTAACCTCAGGAGCATATCGAGCGAGGTCAAACTCCATCTTCCGCGGGACGGACATATGCTGGTAATAGAACATAGGGTACATCCTATCCATGGCGGGAGAAAGAACCTTCTGCCCCCTATTTGACGGAGCCATGTGTAAGTCCCTTCGTGCACACGATGGCCGCCATCGTGGATATGATCCCCGAAGAAGAAGGCGGGCTTCTTCAGCGGGATGCCGTCATCCGTGACGAATGCTGCATCGGTCATCAGCACTCGAAGAGTCCTCATCTCGACATTCGAGAGCTTCTTCTCACGAGCCGGCGACTGGTCGGCAGTTACAGGGGCAGTCCTTTGCAGCACAAAGGTCAGGTTCCGGTCAGCTCCACCTACATGCCCAAAATGGCGTATCTTGGGGAGTGAAGTAGCAGGTTGCGGTGCTGCAAAAAGATAAAGACACTTAAGTCAGATGCTTTACCAAAAGTAAAGAAAAATATGCTTTACCAAAAGTAAAGAAAAATACTAAGTGTTCTGCGTCCAAACGCAGAAAAGATACTGGACGCAGGAATCATCAAATCCGCGTCCAGACCCGCAAATCTGCGTCAAGAAGCACAGAACGCAAAGATTGAAGCCACTTATGAAATTCCAAGTACTTGGACTCAGACGCCAGATTCATCAAATTGGCGCCTGATGGCACAGAAACGCAAGGATCAAATCCGCGTTCTGCAAACCAAGACTTGTAAAAATTCAAAGTACTTGGACTCAGACGCCAGATTCATCAAATTGGCGCCTGATGGCACAGAAACGCAAGGATCAAATCCGCGTTCTGCAAACCAAGACTTGTGGAATTTCAGAAGTACTTGGACTCAGACGCCAGATTCATCAAATTGGCGCCTGATGACACAGAACGCGAAGATCAAATCTGCGTTCTGCAAAGCTGCGTCCAGAGACCTTCACAGTTAGAGAAATTCTAAGTGAAGGACCCGAAGCACAGTTCTGGGTGTCAGATTATCTAATCCGCGCCCCGGTTATCATCCCAAAGACTGCGTCTGGGGAATCAAACGCGCTTTAAGTCCTTAAGGGTCAGTTCTGCCTAAGGCACACTACCTTGGAGGCCTTGGAGGACGAAGTCCTGCGCAGAGGAGGAGACGCCCCTCCGGGCCTCGGTGGTGGTCGCCTTTGAGGAGGAGGCGGTCGGCTTGGTCTTTGGTGCCATGGCGAGTTTGGTCTGAAGCTAGGAAGAGAGTTCTTTTCTAAAATTCTCAGAGCAAGCGAATGCGGAGAAGAAGAAGAAGTTCTCCAAACAATTGCCTTTTATAGGCACGGGGATACGCAGAGATACGCGGCGCGTGACCCAAGGGACGCTGCAGCGAACCGTCGCTTGACGCGTGTAACAAAATCACTGCCGGTGACGAAGATCATGCGTCGCAACCCCGCCGCGAATCAGAAGCCGACACGTGGAGCAGTTCATTTAATGAACCGCGAGATCCGCGCGCCAAAAGGCGAAATTTCGCCGTCTCCCCAGGCCAGCTGGCGGCGTCATCATGACAGCGTAAAGTTCGCGCCCAGAAAACGCACCGGACATGCCCCGTCAGCATCTCCAAGAATGCTTTCTGAAGGTCGCGTCCCCTCTAAGGAGTTCGCGTCTGACCAACATCGCGTCTACCCTATAGACGCTGCGTCTTCAAAGTGGCTTCTACTTTTTCAAAAAGAAGCCTGCGTCCAGTCTCTTGCGTCTGCTTTTTCAAAAAGAAGCCTGCGTCCAGTCTCTTGCGTCTGCTTTTTCAAAAAGAAGCCTGCGTCCAGCCTCTTGCGTCTGCTTTCTAAAAAGGAGCCTGCGTCCAGTCTCTTGCGTCTGCTTTCTAAAAAGGAGCCTGCGTCCAGTCTCCTGCGTCTGCTTTCAAAGAGGAGCCTGCGTCCAAGACAGTTCAACAGTACACTGGCGCCAACCGACAACCAACTACTCCCAGCCAAAAACGCACCCGTGACAGACTAAAAAGCAATTGGGGAGGTCTAGGCTGTGTATCTAGACACTCAACACGATCGACTCTGATGGCTTCTAAGAGTTAAACAGTACACTCACGAAGACCAATTCCAGATAAGATCAAACCCGAAGCATCAACAGTCCAGTCACAAAGGCGAACGCGGCTTAAGTCCAAAGTATTCCAAAATCCGTCCCATTCAACTGCGGAATATTGGAAACTTTGGAGGGGGTTCTGTAGGCTGTCTAAAAAATGACACAGGAAGCCACCAAAGAAGCAGTATCAAAGACGCAAAGGATTGAAGCCCGCGTCTCAACTTCAAGACGCGTCGGCCTGAAGCCCGCGTCTCAACTTCAAGACGCGTCGGCCTGAAGCCCGCGTCTCAGCATCAAGGCGCGTTTAGCTCGAAACCCGCGTCTTAACATCAAAGCGCGTCGGCCCGAAGCCCGCGTCTCAATATCAAGGCGCGTTGGCTCGACGCTCGCGTCTCATCATCCAAGACGCAAGGGACTGAAGCTCGCGTCTCAGCATCCAAGGCGCGTCCGGCCTGAAGCCCGCGTCTCAGCATCAAGGCGCGTTTTGTCTGAAATCCGCGTCTCAGTTGCAACCGCCCAGATCGTAGGGAGTCAGTTACCGCGCGTATGGCGGGTAGTGGCCCTCATTCAGGCGCATTTTTAGGGGGCACGATCACCCCCTAAGACCCCTATAAATAGCCCTGTTGGCTATGGTCGATTGGTCGATTGGTCGATTGGTGGAAGATTTGAATCCAGAGGGTCAGAAGATCAAGGCATCGAGAGAGAGAAGCCCGACGTCGACGACCGAGAGAGAGGAGATTCTTCAACAGGCTTACTGAGTACTAGCCTATCTTCGCCTACCTCCTCTTTGAGAGTTTGGTAGCCGGAGCTGAGTTACTCCCCCACCGGCCGAAGAGAAGACCCCCGACGGTCCAGGACGGTCATCTGGTCAACGGAGAACAAGATTCACTCTCCATCGCCACACGAAGAACCCAGCCTTAAACAAAGGGAAGATCCAAGCATCCTCCCTCCCTTGTAGTCGGAATATTGTTTTTGTTGTAATCTTTCAACTGATTCAAGGAATTTTACCGCAAAAATCTCTTTTCCGCACCGTACATTTACTGGGTCATATTAGAGAGGTCACTGGTGGGTTCCTGCAAGATTCACAATTTTGAATTAGGCCACATTTCGAGGACCATTTAGACCACCACCGGAGTTACCACCATGAGGTAATTTTCCTTCTCTTCTCATTTTTTTCATGTATATACACATTCAAGATGCATTGAGGACAATGCATAAGATAAGTATGGGGGAGAGTTTACTAACATAGCTAGTTTTATATTTTTTTTTTTTACACTTCTTTTTAGAAACTTTTTAAAATTTTCTTTTGTATGAAAACTCTTTTCTTTTCTTTTTACAAAACTTTTTGAATTAAGAGAAATAGTTTTGATTTATTTTTAAAAAATTAAGATTATCTTAGGAATTAGGAAGACCTAAATGATGAATTTTTAAACTAAGTCAAATAATAGATCTTGTTTAAATTTTAGGATAAGAAAGAAAGATTGAAAAGATAATTTGATCTTGAATTTTTTTCTTTAGATTTATGCACTTCACACTTACACATTTTTTTGGATTGAAACAAAGATTGAAAATGTCATAAAAAATGCCATAGAATATATAAAAAAATGATGATAAAATCACTTATTGAAGTTGAGTATTATGCCTCAGGAAGCATGATTATTCAAACCTAAAATGGTGAACAAACAATAAAATAATCCTCTCTAGTTTTGTGGCCTTGTTACTCGAGTCCTTAAGTTCGAGAGATATTTTCTTATCTGGTGTCTTAAAACTATCTGGTTTGGGAGTCACCGGCTAAAGGCTCACTACCCGATAAGCTAGAAAGCCTAAGAATACTAAGAAAAGAAAAAATATATATAATTAAATAGATGGCATGAAAATTAGAATCGTATCCCAAAAATCTTCACTGTTCACAAAGTGCATATTTTTCTAAGAGTTTTATGAAAGATCAAAGAATCGATTCAATTTTAATTCTTACATTTAATTTTAACAAGATTTTGCACTTCCACTTAGTTTAAAGAAGAATAATTTCTGGTTAACGTATGCCTTATCATTTATTTTTCGCAAAAAAATACTTCAACACTTTTCTCTATTTTAAAATGCATTTTCACAAATACTGACATTTGATTTTTTTTGTTATGGATTTTGTGGGTGTAATCCGCTGAAATCCTTAGGAGACAAAACTCCTCCTCTAGGGAAACCTAAAGATTTAACACTTATTGCACACGCTCAATGCAATCGCGTCACCAGCGAAAGTAGTAATAATTTTCTTAGTTTTTGTTTTGCTTGGGATGAGTAAAAGATAAGTGTAGGAGTGTGATTAGTCTATAAAACTGCATATTTCATATCACATCTTCACATTTATTTAATATTAATTTCTGCTAATAATACCTCTCTTATATGTTTCTAGGTCCATGGCATAAATTAAGAAGAAAGACCCTAAATCACCATTTAATGGGTGATTAAAGGCCTACAAGTAGCATTGACCTTTGGAGAGTAGTTTCATCAAAACCAGGGGCCCAAAATCAGAACCGGGATATGTAGCCAAGGTGGACAAGCGGACAGCGCGCACACAGGCGGCGTTGAGCGCGCCGCCCTGGTATAACTGCAAAATTCGACCTGGGCCACGTTTTCGTGTGATGGTATGGAAACGCGCACCGTGATTTGACTCGTGACTTTGTACCTGTACCCTGGTGCCTAGTTTTTCCTATAATACCTGGGGATTTTCAGAGCTCAAGGAGGAGGAGTTTTTGAAGTGTTTTTAGGTTAGTTTTTAGGGTTTTTCTCTTGTTTTAATTTAGGGTAGTTTAGTTAAGTTCTTCTTCTTCTTCTCCTTTGTATTTTTCATTTTTTGTAGATCTTGTAATAGGAGAGAGTGATATATGGTTGGAAAGTAAGAATGCTTGTAATAGAAGGTGACAAGCTGTGAAAGGTTCTCTCTTTACCTCTCTTTGTTTTCTTCTCTAACTCATTTTACATGTTTAGCTAATTTTCTCTCAGGCAACTAACTACTAACCACTAACTTGCTAACTTCTTATTGATAATCCACGTGAATCTAATAGCCTTTACTTGCCTTGCTCTTGCAAGAGCCATTGGTGACTCATGATGATGGATTCTAACACTCTCATTCTAACTCTCTAACAAGCTAACATTACTTTACTCCATGCTTACTCTTGTTTAGTTTTGATGGTTTAAGTATAACTTGTACTTGTTTTATTGAGTTTGAATGTGAAAGTTATCTTATGGGTCATGCTTTGAAGCGCTCTTGAACTAAGGACTAGTGGTGGCCAAGGATACATGTGAGAGAACTATCACTAAGAGGTTAGCATGTTAGTGGAGCCATTAGTAGTTAGTAGCTATGGATTTTCTTTCTCTTTTTACTTTGTTTTAGATATACAAACAAAAACCACAAATACATTCTTTTTTATGTTTCCCACTTCTTCGTGTTTCACTGTACTCTTCTTTTTTCGTACTTTGTTTTGTTTTCTTTTCATTCTTTAAAACATTGAAGAAACTTTAACACACACATGAACATACCGTGTAAGCTTCTATCGCCTCCCGTCCTTGTGATTCGACTCGTTTTAGCCTCTATGCTATAACAAAAGTATCGAGGAAGCCAAAGCACACACACACTTTAACTCTTGATTTCAAAATATATACTTTTAGTGCGTGGTTCCCCTTATCAAATTTTGGCGTTGTTGCTGGGGATGAGAACAGTTTGATTTCACGTTTTTGTTACCTTTCTTCTTTGTTTTTGGTGTGAAGGTTAAAGTTTTAGTATTGCAGAGTCCACACTTACTTTTGCGTGGTTGGGTAAATTCTTTTATATTCTTATATTCTGCTGCTAGTTTTTGTTTATATTACCAGTGCACTGTAAATAATTTTAAGAACTAAAATAAGAAAACTGGATGTTTTAAAATGGTTTAGACATTTGCATCTAGGCACATGTCAATTTTCATTCCAATATACTGTATTTTATTCTTGTGTTGTTGTGATCTTGACGGAGGTGTACATATTGCATTGCATATAGTTAGAACAAACACGTGGGTAATTTACTCTCTTTGTGTGTTCATTCTTATCTATATTGCACCCTTGTAGGAATTGAACTAAAGGGCAAAACCAATATAATATAAGTGGGAAAGTCATTACCCTTTCTTAGCCCAAAAATCACCTTCCCACTCACATAACCTAAGCCTAAATAAAACTTGTTAGATGTTGGTCCTTAGGGACATCTCAGACTCATTTAGGAGATTGACTTAAAGGGGATGTTGTTAGAAGTTGACTCTCGTCAAATTGGTGTCTAAGATTAGGGATGGAGAGGCGAAACCTCAAAGAACAGTGGTTTGACATAATTAGGCCCGTTGCTCCGGCACGGATATCTCCTACTGATCTTGCCCCTACCTGGCTGATTAACTCGTGATCAGATTCTGACAATATATCCCCTGTGGACAGTCTAACCAGTTAGAAGTCGTCTAGGTCTAAGTCAATCCTAAGTCAATCCTAGCATAGGCTTGTTTTCTTTTTCTTTTTCTTTATTTATTTGTTTGTTTGTTTTTCTTTCTTATAAATTGTGATATGGATTTCAACAACAATAATTTTTTCAATCCTAATATGAATCCATATTTCACCTCGCAAAATCTGATGGACTCATAATTTCACCACAATTTCTAAAATCACCTCCCATACTCACCTTTTCAAGAAGAACCAATTGCAAAGAGTATTGAAGACATGATTTAGACTCAAATTCTGTTACCCAGCCTATCAGTTGGTTAGACTCAATAATGAGCGAATTGATCAATGAGACGGAAAGTCTTTTTTGTCAATCTTTGACCATCCTTATATCCCTAACTCTACCGATTGGACCCAAGAATCATGCTATTTTGAAAACCAAGATTCATTTCAGCAAACCCATTGAAACTTGACCAAACTCTAAGGTTTGAAAATCACATTGACATTTTGGCAAGTTATCATTTTCCTGAAATTGAAATTGAATATGAAAGTGATCCTGAGTCTCAAGTTGGTGATTCCATTTCACTTTTTGATTAAACAATGACTCTGGTATTTTTACTAGATTTTTCCTCTATTCCGAGTCATCATTGAATCCTGTACCAGTACACTGTGAAATTGAATCACCAATATCTTCTGATCACACTTCATTGATGGGAAAGTGTGTGAACATTAATTCTTTAGTTTGGACCCAATTTTTAACCAATTTTTACTCTCACCTTTGAATCTCGACTTGATATGAGTCAAATTTTCGAGTCGGTATCGGTTTTTGTTCCTTTTCCATTTGAGTCCAAATCAATCATCTCTCAAATCAAACTTCATTGTTGGACAAGAATGTTGAAGAAAATGACTCAGGAATTATTTTTAAAAATTAGAAATTGGATGGGGGTAATTTTTTCAGTAAGATCATATAGTTCTCCAATATTTTCTGGGTCGTATTAGAGAGGTCACTGGTGGGTTCCTGCAAGATCCACAATTTTTGAACTGGGCCACATTTTGTGGACCAATTAGACCACCACTGGAACCACCACCATAAGGTAATTTTCCTTCTCTTCCCATTTGTTTCATGTATATATACATTCACGATGCATTGAGGACAATGCATGAGATAAGTGTGGGGGAGGATTTACTAACATAGTTAGTTTTATATTTTCTTTCTTTTACACTTCTTTTTAGAAACTTTTTAAAATTTCTTTTGTATGAAAACTCTTTTCTTTTCTTTTTACAAAACTTTTTGAATTAAGAGAAATAGTTTTGATTTATTTTTAAGAAAATTAAATAATCTTAAGAATTAGGAAGACTTAAAATTATGAATTTTTAAACCAAGTCAAAATAATAGATCTTGTTTAAATTTTAGGATAAGAAGTAAGATTGGAAAGATAATTTGATCTTGAATTTTTGCCTTAGATTTATGCACTTCACACTTAAATAATTTTTTGGGATTGAAATAAAGACTAAAAATGTCAGAAAAACTGCCATAAAAATATATAAAAAATAATGATAAAATCACTTATTGAAGTTGAGTAATTATGCCTCAGGAAGCATGATTATTCAGACCTAAAATGGTGGACAAAAAAAAAACAAAACAATTCCCTTTAGTTTTGTGGCCTTGTTTACTCGAGTCCTTAAGTCCGAGGGATGTTTTCTCATCTGGTGTCCTAAAACTATCTGGTTTGGGAGTCACCGGCTAAAGACTCACTATCCGTGTAAGCTAGAAAGCCTAAGAAAATAAAGGGAAGAATATATATATATTAAATAGATGACATGAAAGTTAGAGTCAATATCCCAAAAATCTTCACTGTTCACAAAGTGCATATTTTCTAAGAGTTTTATGAAAGATCAAAGAATCGATTCAATTTTAAATTCTTACATTTAATTTATAACAAGATTTTGCATTTTGACTTAGTTTAAGGAAAATAATTTTTGGTTAACCTATGACCTTAGATCACTTATATTTTCGCAAAAAAAATACTTCAACACTTTTCTCCATTTTAAAATGTGTTTTCAAAATACTGACATTTGATTTTTTTTTGTTATGAATTTTGTGGGTGTAATCCGCTGAAAATCCTCAGGAGACAAAACTCCTCCTCTAGGGAAAACCTAGAGGTTTAATGGCTTGTTGCACATGCTCAGTGCAATCGCGTCACCTGCGAAGTGGTATAATAATTTTCTTAATTTTTGTTTTCCTCAGGACGAGCAAAAGATAAGAGTGGGGGTATGATTAGTCTATAAAACTGTATATTTCATACCACATCTTCACATTTATTTAAAATTAAATTCTGCTAATAATACCTTATATTTCTAGGTTCATGACATGAAATGAAGAAGAAAACCCTAAATCACCATTTAATGGGTGATTAAAGGCCTACAGAGTAGACATTGACCTTTGGACAGTGGTTTTGTCAAAACCAAGGGCCTAAAACTAGAAATTAGGACATGCAGCCGACAGGGGGACAAGCGGCCAGCAGCGCGCCCCGCCCTGGTATCGCCGTAGAAACACAGCCTGGCCGCGTTTCCGCGCGGCTATGGTATGGAGCCGCGCACCGCGATTTAACACGCGGCTCCGTACCTGTACCGTGGTGCCCAGTTTTACCTATAAATACTTGGGGCTTTCCAGAGCTCAAGGGAGGAGTTTTTGAAGTGTTTTTAGGTTAGTTTTTAGGGTTTTTTCTTGTTGTAATTTAGGGTAGTTTAGTTTTGTTCTTCTTCTTACTCCTTTGTATTTTCTATTTCTTATAGATCTTGTAATAGTAGAGAGAGTGATACATGGTTGGAAAGTAAGAGTACTTATAATAGAAGGTGACGAGCTATGAAAGGTTCTATCTTTACCTCTCTTTATTTTCTTCTCCAACTCTTTTTACATGTTTAGCTAATTTTCTCTCATGGCAACTAACTACTAACCACTAACTTGCTAACTTCTTACTTGATAATCCACATGAATCTAATAGCTTCTACTTGGCCTTACTCTTGTAAGGGCCATTGATGGCTCATGATGATAGATTCTAATACTCTAACATCCTAACTCTCTAACAAGCTAACATTACTTTACTTCATGCTTACTTTTGTTTAGTTTTGATGATTTAAGTGTAGCTTGCACTTGTTTTATTGAGTTTGGATGTGAAAGTTATCTTATGAGTCATACTTTGAAACGCTCTTGAGCCAAAGACTATTGATGGCTAAAATACATGTGACGTAACTATCACTAAGAGGTTAGTATGGTTAGTGGAGCCATTAGTAGTTAGTAGCCATGGGTTTTCTTTCTCTTTTTACTTTGTTTTAGATATACAAACAAAAACTACAAATACATTCTTTTCTATGTTTTTCACTTCTTCATGTTTTACCGTACTCTTTTCTTTTCATTCTTTGTTTTCTTTTCTTTTCATTCTTTAAAATGTTGAAGAAACTTTAATACACACATGAACATACCGTGTAAGCTTCTATTGCCTCCCGTCCATGTGGATTCGACTCGTTTTAGCCTCTATGCTATAACGGAAGTATCGAGGAAGCCAAGCACACACTTTAACTCTTGATTTCAAACATACACTTTTCGTGCGCGGTTCCCCTAGATCAAATTGTTATGATTCCAAATTGTAATGATTCTAAATTTTCAGCTCAGCCATCCAACAGAATGCACCATATATGCCTTCCCAATACTCCATTGAAGAGAATCAACACCATATAAGCCAACCAACAAACGTGTCTATAACTCAGCAACTGAATGGAATACCATTCCAAATGACTTTAAGAAGAACCCAACACGAGCCAACACTGACTCTAACTGACTGGCACTCCAGTCCAAATGTCTTCAAGACGATCCAATCAAATCTGAGTAGAGCACACCAAATACCAATATCGGCTCAGCAAACTGGATGCACGCCCCCTTTATACAAGCTCAATTATCTTCTTACTGGAAGATCAAATGTTCATCAAGATCACAACACTTCACCTCTACGTGAAGCCACAACTCTTCACCTCTACGTGAAGTCCAAATCAGCTTCTGCTACCAATTCTCGAGAACCCAAATACACAAAATAGTTTCATACGGATTACATCACCAAATTAGGTGGCGCCTATTTGGCTGCTTACGTACCTTACCAAGGGATCAAGCCATCCGTAGTTCATTAAATGTGCTCCACCGAGCTCAAGTAACTGTGGCTAAATCTTCAGCGAGGAGCCGAACTAGTTGAGTCATATGAACCTCCTTTCCAATACCGTCATGGAGAACAATGGCCTTCAATTTGAGCTTGTCACGCTCACCAACTTGAGATTCATGCCTCTTCACCCACTGTTGACACATTAAAAAAAAAAACTCCCATATAGCTTTTTAACTGGTCAGAACGATGTCCAACTTGTCGAGATCTACAAAAGACAAGCCGCGACAAGCCGATGACCAACTCAACACATCTCGACTGACAAAGCAGAACCTCAGGCCCCGCTGATCCAGTGAAGCAGACAGCATGCCAAATACTGCTTTTTGAATTTGAGTCAGCTCAATACTCAGCCTTGCGCGAGCCCAAGGTGCTAGCCTTACTCCAAAGGCTAAATTATCTAATTTCGCCTTGAAGCCCTTCAAAGCTCAGTAACGAGCCAAGTGCTAGCTTCGCCTAAAGCTCAACATAGCCGCATAGGGCTAATTTTCTAGCTTCGCCGAAACCGTGACAGTTCTGATTAAGAGATTTAGCCCCGCGTGCGGAGCTAAACTTAGCCTCGCGTGAGGCTACATCCAGCCTCACTAGGCTTTCTATGCCTTTACGAGGGCTGGCCAGGTCAAACCTTTGACCTACTATTTAGTGGGCTAACCCCGCTACGTTAGTGGGGTTAATGCCACTTTAAGTGGGCGGTTACACCCGCCTACTTCGCCTCACGTTTAGTGGAATGGCCGGGTTAATAGGCCATTTTTAGGCTCGCGCGAGCCTGTCTAGCCTTGCATGCGGCTCACATTTAGCCTAGTGCGCGAAGGTCAAAACAGCCTTCGGCACGAGGCTAGCTGACTGTTATCAGTCGTGGCAAAATTCTAGGGGCGGTTACATCCCTCCGAGCCTATAAATAGCTCATCTGAGAATGAACTCAGGAGGGGGAGGAGATCAAGAGAGGCAATCAAAGGGAGAGCAGAACAAGAGAGGCGGAAGGCACCGCGAGAGCTAACAAGGATAACTTTTTCTTATTTCTCAAAAGCTCTAGAGAATTACTTCTCTAAGTTCAAGGTGTTGATACTTCAAAACCTTTCTTTTTCAAGGAATCTCCAGAACCAGGCCAGAAGGAATTCCCAAGCAGTAGCAGTTGAAAATCGATCACTCGCATCGTCAACGGGACAAAGTGATCGCGCGCTGATCAGACTCTCACCGGCACACTTTCCCAGAAATCTCAGAGGAGATCTACTTGAAAATTTTCTTTTAAGTACTTGTAATCTTCTCCTCAAATTATTGCAAGTTTTCTTTTTATTGAATTTTCAATAGAAAATAAGATGGCGGCTCTACTGGGGACTTTATTCTCCACTGTTGAGAATCAAGTGTCGCAATGTGATGATCAAATTCTCGGGTCTATTGCTGAAATATTTGTCATTAGTTTTGACTAAGAGAAGTTTGAACAACTTCTCACTAGGGGTAGCAAAAATCCCCTACGTGTGCGCAAGCACAGGAAGGAGCGTAGCTAATGTTCTCTTGGCTACGTCTGGGAAGCAATTCTCTGTTAAGGCTACTGAGGTTCTCCATGAACCTAATTTTACCTTATGCGAGGCTAACCAGGCTATGCACAAGTCTAAATTGGCTCTGCGCGAGCCTATCACAGTCCCAACCGGGACTAAGTAGCCCCGCGCCAACGTGTTAGCGTTGTGCGCAAGCCTTCAAGGGTTCCATTCGAACCTAAAATAGCCTCTGTCAAGGTTATGTGGATTGTAAAGTCCACCCTTGCCTCTCTCGAATCAGCTTCTCATGAAGCTAAGATAGTATTGGATTACAATATCCCCTCTGCTCCTCAGCTTCGCCTATCCCGTGTGGCTAAAGCTAAAGCACCCTACGCTTACAATGGACCACTGCAGCCCCACTTGCCCCAATAACACTCTTGGGCGGTGTTAAAACTGCCGCATGCGAGGTTAACACCAGAGCACCTGTGTGTGCTAATAGCGTCGCTTTCAGCACCAAGTGCTAAAGCACTCTGCCACGAGGCTAGAGGTAAATCATGACTAAGTGCTAATAGCGAGGCTCTTCTAACCTCGCTTGTGGGAAGAACTCTGCATGGCAGAGCTAAGTTCGACTCCAAGAGCCGAACTAGAACAGTAGCTTCGTCTTGCAAAGCTACCCCCTCAGGCGGCGCTACTTTAGCCTCGCCTATGGTCGAAAGGAAAGCCTTTAAGGCTAGGCCTAAGGCTTCTCAGCCCAACAGGACTAACTTTTAGTCTCCTCGAGTCTTTGTGATGGATAGATTGTGTAATACCCCGTTCCCAGGATACATACCAAGATACGTATCCTGAATTCTTTACTCGTTTTGTTTCAATTTTATTCTAGTATTTGTAATTAAGTTGTGATTGCTTATGATTTTGGGTTTCGGGTCTGGATTTTCAGACCTTGAGTCAGCCCTGACCCGGACCGGGAACCCGATACCAGCCTGCTGCCCGATTTGACTTTTCTAGTAGTCCGATTTGATCGATTTTAATTTCAGACACTGTTTTCTAATATTTTAGATTTTTCATGATTTTCTAGAATTTTTCAAAATTTTCTGCAAAATCTCCAATCGGTGTCAATCAGCATCGATGATTGATTCCCGGATTTATAGTTTTCAAATGGGATTAAATTTTTAGAAATGATTTTCATATTACTTTTTAGAATTTCATTTTCTATCTAAATGCATTTTTTGAGATTTTTCAGAATTTATCAAATTTGACCGATTCTGGTGTCAACCGGTGTCGCCGGAAGATTTCAAGATTTTTAATTTGAAAACCACATTGAATTTCTCAAATATGATTTCACCGAGTATCTTAAAATAATATTTACTATTTTTGAGAATTTTTCAGAACATTTCTGAAACAGTCAAATTCTTGCCCTATTAAAATAATAATATTATTTCCGATCTTTTCTTTTCTTACTTTTTCCTTCTCCACTCCTCTACTTTATACTCCCAGAATATTCTAATAATTTTATTATTTTATAATATATTTATTTATAAATTTTTTATCTTATTTTTCTTTTTCTTATTTTTCCTTTTTTTCCTTTTCGTCTTTTCTTTCTTTTCTTCTTTTCTCTTTCTCCTCCATGCCCTGCACCCCAACTACCACTGCCGGCCCACTCCTTTGCAGGAGCATGGCTGCTGCAAACACAACAGCAAGCAAACCCCCATTCCTCTCCCCATACCCTCTCCATTACTCTCCCTTTCCTTCTTCTCTTTAAATATCTTTCCTTCTTCCCTATTTCCTTCTTCAACTTCTCCATTTTCATCTCCCACCAAACACCATCACCCAAATCCGCATCACCGCTGCCTCCATCACCGGAGCCACCGCTGTCGCCGCCCCTAGCCATCGGCCACACACCCCCCACCCCTCCCCACTTCCTTTCTCCACTTCCACCATTCCCAAAAATCACTTCTCCTACTTCAATTTCAACCAAACCCATCACCTTATCTTCCTCTTCTCCTCCAAAATTCACCACCAACTCCACCAATTCCTCCACTCCAACCACCCTACCACCATCTCCTCCTCCTCCTCCAACTTCCCACCACCACCAACCACCACCAACCACCACCAAACAACAACATCAATAATAACACCACCACCTCCAACCATCACCCTTCTCCACCACCTAGGCCGCCCCCTCCTCGCCGGTTGCCCAAGTGGCCGGCGGCGGCCCGCCGCCGGCCACTCCTCCCCCATCTCCTTCTTCTTTTTTTTCTTTCTTTCTTTCTTTTATTTCTTTCTTTTCCTCCTTTCCATAAATATCCATTTTTTATTCACTTCCCCTAAATACCCATCCCCTCATTCCCTAATTACATCTACATATTTTTCAACATACCCCTCCTTTATTTCCTATTTCTTTCTTTTCTTTTCCACTTTTCTTTTTTCTTTTTCCTTTTTTTTATCAATTCCAACAAAATTATTTCTCTCTCCTCTCTCTCTCTCTCTCTCTCTCTCTCCTCTCTCATTCCCTCTCTAATATATTTATAATATTTATTATATATATATTTACATATTTTATGGGCTAGTGACTTTCTCGTACGTGTTAGCGGATTTCTCAGACTTTTTCCCGGTATTTCATTCCGGTATTAGACGAGTACATTTCTTTAACATTTCTTACTTTATTGCCATCATTTCATGTCTAATAATTATTATCTTGCTTTTAATATATGATGTCTCTTTATGCAAGTTAGTATATGTTATATAAATGATTATCATGCTTTATAAATGGCTTTTGGCGATTATTATACTTTGTCGAACAGGTATTATACCGGGTATGTCTAGATCTGCTCCCGCTTTACTCGGCTTCGCATAGCTAATTAAAAGATAAATTTATTATTATTATAAAATAATTGTGAAGAGTTTGAAATGTTTATACCGTTCTCTTGTACCTTATTATGTGACTAGTTGATACTTGATATTTGTTGTTGTGACTCTCACCGACATATTAGTCACCTGACCCTAACATGTATACACCTGATACTTGTCATGCCATGCTTAACACTTGATATCTGACACCGTTACTTGTCATGCTTATCACTTGATATCTGACACCGGTACTTGCCATGCTTATCACTTGATATTGATACCGGTACTTGCCATGCTGTACTTATTACTTGATATCTGACACCGGTACTTTCCATGCTATACTTATCGCCTGATATCTGACACCTGATATAATAACAATTGACACTTGACATGCTATCATCCGGTACTGGTACACTTAACCTGATATTGTGGCACATGCATTATATTACAAATTCATGACTATTACTTTTACGGGGGCTTGACATGATTATTATACTGTTACCAGATATTTGATACTCTTGAACTCCTGTACTCCTGAACTCCTGAACCCCTGCATTCCTGAACCCCTGAAAAAGGGTGACTCCTGATATTACACTCCTGATATTATACTCATATTAATTTTCGTAGTTGAATAATCATGGTTATACTGTATACACTTGTGGATATTATCCTTGGGCAATTCATATACGTATAATAAAAATACTCAGCTTACACTGGGGCGGGAGAAACTGATGGAAACCGGTATGATGTTATATTTATAATGGTGACATTTCTGAAGTATCGTGTGGGGTGCGTAATGATAAGTCCCCGGAAGCAGTAGCCTGAATCTGAACTGTCGTGTGGGGTGTGTAATGATAAGTCCCCGAAAGTAGTAGCCTGTACTCCTGAGCTAGTTCCGAGCAGAGACGGGACCCACTATAAATATGAGCCATCAGATTTGTCAGTTTTCAAATAATAACTCGTCTTATTTATAAGTGGATGTATGTGAACCGGTAGCACATACAAAAGCATATGAATCGGATGAATAACATAAAACAACAACCAGTAATAATATTAGGAACGTGTGATATTTGGTCTCTCCTTTGTTCGGGTCCTGATACTCACATATCAGACTTGGGTAAGTACTACAGAGTGCGAACTCTAGTATGGACTATCGGTGATGTGAGGCGCTGGTAGGGAGGCGATTGAAATATCAAATGGTACTGATTATTATTATTGGATAAATTAAAATGTAACATCTTTATATTCCAGTTATAGTGTTATGCCCTGAGTTGACACCTTGCTTTACGACATATGATGATTACTAATAACATACTATAGTTCTATTACTCTTAGGGTAACTCAAGATTATATAAACTCAGACGATGGCAACATGAGATATGTGGTATATAGATGAGGGTTTCCTTATTTGGATTATCCCCTTGACGTATCAGTTCCGTGAATCCATAAATCTGAGCTTTACAACTAGTTTTGTCTATATTTATATTTATCGCATGTTTAACTTATTTACCGCATGTACCTATGCTCTTCAAACTACCTTCTATGTATGTTTTCAGTTTCAGATTCATTGATATACATGATTTACTGTCATTCCTTTAATTTCCCATATATTACTTGTCATTTCTTGTACCTACATACTTGGATCACATCACTTGATCATGCACACATGTACTTGTTATGCACGCCATTTGGCTTTATTATATGTACTCGCAGGGTTGCGTCTGACAACTTGTTAGGGAGATTCTGTCTCCTCGTTTTAAAATTACCGCAAGCGCACGGTCGTTCGATGTAGCACTTGAGGGTCGATCCTCGGGGACAGGTGGTTCTTTTGGTTTTTACACTTCTACACGAATGGATCAAAGATTTATGGATTTTGAGTGAATTATGTGAACTAATTATAATAAAAGAAAAGTCAAGCACTTAGGATCGAATCCCCTAAACTAGCATCAAGCGGTCAATTTTGGTCTCCATACCAGTTTGTAATACACACCAAATCTCTATGTCTAAGAAGCACATTAATTCTGAACGCTAGATTTAAGCACAAGTTATTATCCAGTTACATGGTCCATCAAAGATAAATTAACTAAATTAAACAAATAACATAAAGGCAATAAAGCTCTAAGCATGAACCATTAACCCCCGATACATAGCCTGTCAAATATCCAGTTATTCTAGAAATTAATTTCCTAAAAGTAGTAGGTCAATTGGTGTGCATACAGTCATAAATAGGAGAATGACTCGGTCCACAAGAATTCTCATCTCTCCTAAGCGCTTTAAACAAATTTAGCTACTCATGATAAAACTAACAATAAAATGAACTAATTAAATCAGTTTAAATTATCTAAATTTAATTCAATTACTGAAAATTCTAATTAATTAAACTAATGAAATCAAATTAATTAAAAAAAATCACCTGCAAGGGGCGCCAGGGGCCGCCCCCTGCCTCTTCAAAATGGGGCGCCAAGTGGCGCCCCTTGCTTTTCAAAGGGAGGGCGGGCGCCCTCTGTTTTTGTTGTGCAGAGGCGCCTACATGCGCCTCTGTACATTTTCTTTTTTCTTTTTTTTTTATAATTTTTTATTTAAATTACAGTATTAAAGTAAAACTAACAAAGTGATAAATTTCAGAAAAAACAAAATGAAAATAAAATGCTGTAAATAAATTCTTACCTCTAAAATCTGAGATTGGAATTAGAAGAGACCTCCATTAGATGAAAATAACTTTGAAAAATTGGCCACAATCCAAGGCTTGATTATCTTCGCACAAGTTTCAAGGAGAGAAAAAATTCTAAAAAAATAAAAACCCTAGAAAAGAAAAAAAAAAACCCCCAAACCCTAGCCTTTACATGTATATTTATAGGCTAGGGTTTGGCTATTTTGCATAAAAGTCTAAAATAGTTAGAAAATTACAAGGAGAATCGTTAAATTAATTTTGCACTTTACATCTCTATCCATTTTGCGTTTGAGCCCCTGACTTTTGCAAAATTACGTTATTTCCCAACTGGCCTCGAACTCTTCCGAGTTGATCGTAAATTTCTTTGATCTCAGTTTTAGACGTTGATTTCAGCAGTGTCAAGCCTCCTATCTCGCCTTCAACTCCTTTTAACGTGCTTTACGGTCTCGAAAGAGTCTTTGTGGTCCAGTCTTCTCCTAATAACTTTGTCTGCAAAATAAACTAAAAATACCCGAGTAGCATTATTTATAAACAAATGATAGATAAATATGGGAATGAAAATGTGACAAAATCATGCTGATCAAATACCCCCACACCTATCTTTTGCTAGGCCTCGAGCAAAACTAATAAAAAGGAAAAGAAAAACTAAACTACTCTAACTCACTTTCGTAGGAATCACGGTTACACTTAGTATGTGTAATAAGCCGTTAAACCCCTAGGTCACCCCTAGAGGACGAGTTTTGTCTCGTGAGGGTTTTCAGTGGATTACACCCACAAAATCCAAGAAAGTTAAAGATTAAGAAATAAACAAAAGTAAAATAAGGATAACCGAAAATTAAGAAAAGAAAATCAAATCATTTTTTTTGTTAACTAGTTAGCAAGATCATCAATTTCCATGAGTTTCATTTTCAAGTAAAATCTCAATTCAAGAAATCATATTGGCTATAAAATAAAGTCTTAAATCCAAAACTTTACACCACCTGTCCTAAGTTTCAGATCCTATGTACCCCGTGATCGTGATGTAGTTCTTAAGCTTGGGAATATTTAATTACAACTTTCATACTTTTTTTTTTGTGATAACAAATTTTTTCCTTCTTTTTTTTAAGACTCTTTTTTTAACTATCTTTCGCGTAGATACCGAGGCTTCCTGAGGCCAAGGCACCTAGCTAATTGATAATCAAAATTATTATATTTTTATAGTGTCTTATCCTATTAGGCTTTCTCAGCTACCCATATAGCGAGCTTTGGGCCAATGCTCCCAAACCAGATGGTCTTAGGGCAATAAGTGTAAAGACACTCTTACGGACTTAATTACTCAAGCAACTGAGGCCGCAAGACAAGACTTATTAATATCTATTTTACTATATAATAAATCTTTTTTTCTTTTTTTTTTGGTTGCAATCATTATCCCAAGCTTATGAACTAAATAGTGTAAGTGTTATTGGGTACATAATCACTTAGACTAAGTTTAGATGGTATGTCCGTTTTAGATTCTAATCTTTATTTTAAGATTTTATAATTCTTTCATCTTGATCTTACCCTTAAAATCCACTCATGGATACTAAATCACTCACATACTAGCTATTCATTTGCAGAAAATTTTCAAATATTTCACAATTTTTTAAATTTTTTTTAGACTCCTAAAAGAAAATAAAGTAAAGAAAGAAAAAAAACCCTAAAATCAAAACAAAATAAAAAAAAGGACTCATAAAAGGAAAAAATGTGAATCTCCCCCCACACCTAAACTGTGTCATGTCTTCATGCACACAAATGAATACAGAGATAAAAATAATGTAACATGTAATTTACACATCCAAAACATGCACACAATCATGATGATCCTGCAAACCAAGCATACAAAAGATACAGATATGTAAATAGTATGCTAGATTAGACATACTCACAGTGCAGTAGAAAATCAAGTTGTCGAATCAACGAAAATTCTCCATGTGTGTGGTGGATGCCTCCTTGCTTATCCTGTATCACTTGTGATAAACTCAGCACATAGGTTAGAGAAAGAGAAATAAAAGACTCACTAAAACTGACTCAACCAACTAAAAGAGAAATAAAAAGACTCAACAACTAAAAGAAAAAAATAATAAAACAAATATTTACATATGTACAATTTCACACCTTCCCCACACCTAAATCTTTCTAGGTCTATTCCCTCGAGCTCGCTTCCCATCATTCCAATGGGTTCTCTTTAATGGACAAAGTGGAGAGGTTAATCTTTTTGTCATTTTTACTTTCATCCTCTCCAACTTGTTCATCACTTTCCTCCATTTCTTCCTTCTCTTCTTCCATACCTCCTCACAAATTCATTATTTTTACACGACATAAATAGAGTGCCCGCAATATGATTGCCTATGAATTTAAGTTCATCCTCAAACATCACCTCAAAATTTAGATCAACAATTTTCTTTGGAGGTGTGTAACTAACCAAAGCATCCCTAGCCGGTTCATCCAAATATATGAGTTCGTCTTCAAATAGGTTTTCAGAGCTTTGATTAATTAGAGATTCTTGAATCAAGTTTTGAAAAGTATGATCATTGGTTGGCTAATCGAAAGTGAAGATACTCAAATCGAGTTTTGTTTTCTCAAAGGGAACTCTAAACTCAAGATCCTCAACACATGTTTTCTCATCATTGTGATTACACTCTTCAACAAAAAGCTCATCAAGAACAAAGGCTCATTATCCATGTAGGTATCCTCACAACTTTGATCAGTGTGCTCCATTTTCTCCATATGAGTGGATGCAATTTTCTGCTCCTCAACACTTGTCTTTTCACAGAACTTAGAAAATTCATCCTCAAATTTCTTTTGAAGCAAAAATTCATCATTGTCACATTCCTCTTCACAATAAGATTCAACTGGCTCAACATGAGTTATATGTGTAGCCAAATAATTTCTAATCACTTCATCCAGACACTGAGGATCATTATCACGTTTGTACACCTCATGGACCTTCACAACTTCCTCAACAGGCTTCTCATGTTCAAGCTCATCAAATTGATGAAGATGAAATAATTGGGACTCGAAGGGCATCTCGATGAATGATTAGATATGTCACTATGGCCAACGATTTGCTCTTCGGGTCTAACAGTTTGGCCTTTGTTCATCTTATGAAAGTTGATGTGCTCTTGAATGGACAAGGGTCGAGTCGGTGTTGGCTCATGAACTAGTTGACTAGAAAAGGGATCCTTCTCTTGCTCACTAACCAACTCATTTACTGGCCTGTTTAAGCAGTCTCTAGTGTCATAGAGCACTTGCTTTGAAGTTTGCCTGAAAGTTTCAAAAGCTTCCTCTAGTGTTGGTTCTTTGTCCACCTGATTGCCATTGAACTCAATTTGCGAAAGTTGATGGAACTCTTGAACTTGATCTGGACTTGTGGTTGAAATAGGTTGATTGAGATGAGTCATTATCTTATCCATGTGAGCACATGCCTCGATTAACTGCTGATTGATTTCGACTATAGTCTGCTGCATGGCTTTAAAACTCTTCTCTAATGTGCTTTCTTCATGCTCATTGTTAAATCCCCAAGATGGAGGTGGTGGTTCAATGTAGGACCAATTAGGTTGAGAATTCTGATATGATTGGTCCCATGAAAATTGAGGACAATTCCAACCCTCCGAATTGAAGTTTGATGGACAAGACTCGCTCGTAGGTCCTTGAAATGTATGGAATTGATTTTGACCTAATCCTGACGAATATCGTATCGAAGGACATTGTTCAGAAGAATGATTTGGATCTTGACAGTGATGGCAACTCATGGGATGGTATGAAGAAAATAAGTAGTTCGTGGGATGGATGTATTCATTAAAATCTGGAAGAGAGGTTGGTAGATGGAAAGGAGGGTCTGGCCTATAAAATGGATCGTAACCAAATGAATTTGGATAGGCCATGGGGAAAGGATTTTTTTTAATTTTTTTAAATTTGTTTTATTTTTTTGATTTTTTGATTTTTTGAATTTGTTAATTTTTTTTTTACAATCCGGTATAGGTGTCGAAACTAAAGATAGAACACCGTGTCCCCGGCAACGGCGCCAAAAACTTGTTGGGGAGATTCTGTCTCCTCGTTTTAAAATTACCGCAAGCGCACGGTCGTTCGATGTAGCACTTGAGGGTCGATCCTCAGGGACAGGTGGTTCTTTTGGTTTTTACACTTCTACACGAATGGATCAAAGATTTATGGATTTTGAGTGAATTATGTGAACTAATTATAATAAAAGAAAAGTCAAGCACTTAGGATCGAACCCCCTAAACTAGCATCAAGCGGTCAATTTTGGTCTCCATACCAGTTTGTAATACACACCAAATCTCTATGTCTAAGAGGCACATTAATTCTGAACGCTAGATTTAAGCACAAGTTATTATCCAGTTACATGGTCCATCAAAGATAAATTAACTAAATTAAACAAATAACATAAAGGCAATAAAGCTCTAAGCATGAACCATTAACCCCCGATACATAGCCTGTCAAATATCCAGTTATTCTAGAAATTAATTTCCTAAAAATAGTAGGTCAATTGGTGTGCATACAGTCATAAATAGGAGAATGACTCGGTCCACAAGAATTAAGTCTAGGTTCATCTCCCCTAAGCGCTTTAAACAAATTTAGCTACTCATGATAAAACTAACAATAAAATGAACTAATTAAATCAGTTTAAATTATCTAAATTTAATTCAATTACTGAAAATTCTAATTAATTAAACTAATGAAATCAAATTAATTAAAAAAATAAAAAAATCACCTGCAGGGGGCGCCAGGGGCCGCCCCCTGCCTCTTCAAAATGGGGCGCCAAGTGGCGCCCCTTGCTTTTCAAAGGGAGGGCGGGCGCCCTCTGTTTTTGTTGTGCAGAGGCGCCTACAGGCGCCTCTGTACATTTTCTTTTTTTTTTATAATTTTTATTTAAATTACAGGATTAAAATAAAACTAACAAAGTGAGAAATTTCAGAAAAAAAACAAAAATGAAAATAAAATGCTGTAAATAAAATTCTTACCTCTAAAATCTGAGATTGGAATTAGAAGAGACCTCCATTAGATGAAAATAACTTTGAAAAATTGGCCACAATCCAAGGCTTGATTATCTTCGCACAAGTTTCAAGGAGAGAAAATTCTAAAAAAATAAAAACCCTAGAAAAGAAAAAAACCCCAACCCTAGCCTTTACATGTATATTTATAGGCTAGGGTTTGGCTATTTTGCATAAAAGTCTATAATAGTTAGAAAATTACAAGGAGAATCGTTAAATTAATTTTGCACTTTACATCTCTATCCATTTTGCGTTTGAGCCCCTGACTTTTGCAAAATTACGTTATTTTCCAACTGGCCTCGAACTCTTCCGAGTTGATCGTAAATTTCTTTGATCTCAGTTTTAGACGTTGATTTTAGCAGTGTCAAGCCTCCTATCTCGCCTTCAACTCCTTTTAACGCGCTTTAACGGTCTCGAAAGAGTCTTTTGTGGTCCAGTCTTCTCCTAATAACTTTGTCTGCAAAATAGACTAAAATACCCGAGTAGCATTATTTATAAACAAATGATAGATAAATATGGGAATGAAAATGTGACAAAATCATGCTGATCACAACCCTTGATTCTCATGTCCTGATCCTAGAGACCGGACCTTGGTGACCTTGCTGTAGCTGATCAGAGTACGCAGCGGATACTTCTGTGACGATCGGAGCGCATCAGAAGTTTGGATTATCGCTGCAGCTCTTTCTCCTAATTCCTCTCCTGTTTAGTTCTCGAGACCCCTCTTGCTGCTCATTTCAGCTTTTGTATATCTCTTCATATGATGTACTTTTATATTTCTGGTGATGTAATATTCCTGTAATATTGTATCACTCTCTGTGATAACCATGTACTTGTACTTTTCTGTTGGAATGTATATGATCACTGTGTTTTTGCACTCTGATTCTTGCCTGTACTGATACTTAGCGTATATACGTGAGGGTATCTCCGACCTGCGTATATACGTCGCAGTGACGTCTCCATACCTGCCGATCGGGGCGTCACAGATTAGGTCCAGTTAACACAGACTTGAAATTATCTAAGCACAAAGTGAAAGTTTTGCTCAAAGGTACCCGCTCACATCTCGTCGTCCCACTGCGGACAAATAGGGTGTCAACTTGTGACGGTACACTCCGTCCATTGCTGCCTAGGAAAGGTCCAAACAGCCCTACTACAAGTTATCGATCGGTATTCGATCGAATATCGGCCAGACTGCTGAGAAGGATAAGCTCCAGAAAAAAGGCAACGAAGATGACCCATCTCGCAGCCGCCTCTGTTAACATGATAAGCAGAGGGAGGGATCTTTTTCATTCCTGAAATCAGAGACGAGAAACTTTCACTCCTCCACCCAGCTCCTCGGACTCCGACTATAGCCCCGGCTTAAGTCAAGTTCTGGTGAACCAAGAGGGTGCCTTCCAGAGTACTCGCTCTAGGGTAGCAATACCCTATGATTATGGACGACCTTCTTCATCAACTGGAGCCATGTCGCCTACACCATTGAGAAATCTTTTCCAATGGTCGGATGATAAGGAGGAAACCAGTGGATATACCTCTTCTGCCACAATCAGCTCGGTGTAGATGGGTTTCGTGTCTGCTAACATGGCCGACAACAATGATGATGACCTCCGTCGTCGGATGGAGGCACAAGAGCAGACTTTCAGGCTCAGAAAGAAGCCTTGGATAACATCTAACAGATGCTCGCTCAGCTCCTGACTAACCGGAATACCAATGATACCGACAACAATCATAACAATGAGGAGTATAACGATGATGAGCGTCCTAAGACTGAGAAGTCAAAGGAAAGCTCCTTAATTGATGCCGAGGTCATTAAAGGCATCCAGGCTTAGATTGCTTTCCTAGCCCAGAGGGATGAACTGAAGAAGGTGGGGATGACTCGTCCTTACCCGCTGGACTGAGATTCAGTACCATACCGACTGAAGTTCAAGTCACCTACGTTACATACGTACGATGGTAAGGGCTCGCCCAACCAACATATTTATTACTTTCGATCTCAAACAGGTAATGTGATAGATAATGATGCCATCATGGCAAGACTGTTCATCGGTACCCTTAAGGGGTAGCCTTTGACTGATTTAGGAGCCTGCCTAACGGTTCCGTCAATTCTTAAATTGACCTAGAACCTGATTTCTCTCTCGATTCTACGAAGATGATATCGAGGTGGCTATGGACAAGCTCCTCTTAACAGTCTAGAAAGGAGGAGAATCTGTGTGGGAATACATTGAGAGGTATCACAACCTTTTCACTCATGTGCCCTGCAGGCATGCCATTACCCATGTTACTCCAGACATGTCGGCATAACTTCTTGGATAGAATAGAAGTTCGTATGGAGCTGTCAAAGCCCGTACAAAGATGGAGCTTGTTGAGCAAGCTGAAATAGCCGAGAAATTGGTTAAAAAATTTGAGCCCTCAGTCCCTAAGAACAAGTGGGGGGTCAACACCAAAGGGCGCGATGCAGCTCAATCTTCTCAATCAAAGGGGAAGGGAATCATGACCGTTGAGCTATTAGGGACGACACAACCGAAGCAGAAGAATAACACCAATGACAATTAGGAATTTAAATTCCCGCCAAAGGTGTACTCCTTTAAAGAGGAGCAGGTGGTGGCAATCTTCCATTTGCTACACAAGGATAATAAACTCAAGTTACCTGAAGCCCGGCGACCTAATGAAGTGGGGCATACAAATGATTCAAATTACTGCCTCTTTCATAGGATGGTACATCACCCTACCAGTAGGTGCTATATCCTCAAAGACAAGATCCAAGTTCTGGTGGATGTTGGAGTTCTGACTCTCAAGTCGGAAAAAAAGAAAGTCACCGCCAACATGGTGACTATTAATTCGGTATATTCCCGAGGATAACTGTCCAAGATGGATTGGTCTCAATTCCTAAGGTTAGATTGGATGTCATCAACCCTTTGGCTGAACAACAAAAAGCTAAAGGTCTCATCCCCATTACAAAAGAACCTGGAGAAATCATGTGAGTTCACCTAGATATTGTCAAAGATGAGCAATGGGAGACCAACAAGCCCAAGCTCAAAGGAAAGTCTTGCAATGTCGTCTCCCTCGCGGTATATGACGACTCTGTGACTGCTGCCTTTCTTAGCGACTCAGAGGGGAGAAGCCTGCCTTAGCAGCACGGTCTTCCACACTGCAGCCAGTGGGTACACGTTCTGGTAAACAGTACTTGTGGTAGTACGACTAGACACCTGACGGAGTTCCCCAGCCAACAATGTCACCTATCCAAGCCCAAGCGCCAAAGGACAAAGAAAAGCATAAGGAGATTCACTTTGATGAATCTTTGAAAAAGAATCCTTCCAGAGGACTCAATACTCCCTTCTGTTTTGACATATTGGCACAATTGTCCAATATCCCAGCTCATATTACTCTGCATGAGCTACTCCGCCTCTCCAAGGAGACGGGATAGACACTTAGGGATGCTCTTACTGATTCGGAATCATTTCTAATGCAAGTACCCATCTCTATAAAAAAGATGGATCTTCATGCCCCCGATGTCATTTGGTACAACAGAAAATGCCCGCCATTACCTTCACTACTGAGGACATGCTCCTAAAAGATAATAAACATGATTAACCCTTATATTATACTGAATACATAGGCTCGACATGCATCGAGAGAGTACAGGTTGATCAAGGGTCTACATTCAGCATCATCACTAAAAGGCTCCTCTACTTTCTTAGGATATTGCTGAATAGATTATCAGCAACGACAACTATGATATATGGCTTCAATGCAGGAAGTAGTTGTCGCGCCCCACTGCCTAAAATACAGTACGTGACATGATCGACGATGTATAAACGTTGGGTATGACGTCCCTATATATATACGTTAAGCCTACTGTAGACCTGTACAAGTCTCATTATAAGGTAAGAACACTGCTGATATGTAATATTACATGTAACAAGAGTACATAAAACAATCCAATACAGTACCGAAAATATAGTACATATGAGCCCGTCAGCACATTTATGAAAATATACAGTAAGCACATTTATGAAAATATACAGTACAATGACATAACTAGAACAGAAAAATAGTATGATTATGAAATATACTGAAAGCCAAAGAGAGGACAAGGTCACGAACTGTCCTAGTGCTGCTCATCCAATCCATCTAGGCACTCCTCGTCCTCCTCTGATGGTGTAACCACAAAATTTATATCTGTGCATGTAAATTCAGGGTCTCAGATGCAACCGAGCAAGTGTACAAAGAAAAGATAAGAAAAATAAAAGACTACCATGAAATATACATGCACATGGCTGAAACAGGACATGCAGAAATAGGACGTGCAATAAGATGACTATAATCAAAATATCAAGAGAGTAACTCTTCACTATACTGTCCCTAAGTGTACAAATGTGTACCATGAGACTTAACAATTGAGGAGCTCCGATTAGGTGGGTGTATCCCGTGCATACCCGGGATCACGGCCTTAAGGCCCTCGGCTAAAAGGGGAGCAGGAAATGGGAAATGGAAGCTCATGGAGTTCTATACAATCGGTCAGGCAGCACTACCATCCTCTGCAGTGGGACTAACAATGTGGATTCAATACACCCACCTAATAAGATCTAATCAATTATCTAGTCTCTCCATTCCCAAGTGATTTCATTTCTAAGTGACATGTGGTGACATGATTTAACTGGAATAGGTGTCAAAAACACACCAAGTATTATAGTCATGTAGATGAGTGTTCATGTATCAAGTAAATAGCTGGCATAAATAACAGGATCATCTATATAACGTGTAACGGGAATAAATAACAGGAGTATCAAATAGCATGTAATAGGAGTAAGTAATAGAAATACATGCATTTATCCCAGCTATCTCCATAATAACATACACAATATACCATAACTATCACTGATAACCCAGTAGAACAAGTCCATGCTTCGATATCCTACTCCATTCCTAAGACACAGGCCATTTATAAAAAATAATCATAATATCGGTAATCGAATATACCAGTCAGCTAACATGATTCCTACAAATGATTTATTTGGTGAAATATTAAAACTAACGGTAAATACTTGCTTATAAGAGTAGTTCTTGCAAATCCAATCCCAATGGTACCAAGAACGCGCGATTTAGACGTCAAATGACCAAGTTATTGTCTGAGGCACGATTCAGGGTCAATTTTATGAGATCTAAAAGTTATCCAGGGAGTTAAACTAAATTTTATAGGGTTATATATGTAAAACTAATAATTTATGAAGGCTTTGATGACATTTCCCTTTTCAAGTAAAGCGGGTTGTGGTTCAGGTTGCGGGTTGGTTTTCTTTGCAAACCTTATGGGGTTTTCTTCCTCTTTCTCCACAGCACAGCAACAACGTAAGTAAAATAAGAAGGAGAGGAGGGGGTCTGAGTTCTGGTCGCGGCTGGAGGTGGCCGCGGTGGTCGGGTGGCCACACGCGTGATGGGGGGTGGGCGACAGAACTCCGGCGATCGGAGATAGGAAAGAAAAAGGAGAGAGAGACGAGGTAAAATGGAGGGAGTGGGAAGGAGAGATGGTGGCAGACACGACGGGGCGTGGCGGAGGGTGGCAGTGGTTACGGTGGTGCTAGGGTGGAGGCATGGTGGATCCGAGGTGGTCGGACATGGTAAAGAGGGGGAGGACGTGATGTAATGTATGGGGGCAGAGAGAAAACAAGATAGAGAGTGTAAAGAGAGTGAGTGTGAAGTTGTGGGGTGGTGGGGTTGGGCCGTGGGTTCTGTTGGAAATATGAAGAATAAATGTGAATCTTCAAGTTGAATTACGACGAGATCTATTGATTGGATCAATTGGATAATGGTTGGAGTGTGTTCTCCTTCCATTGGGGATGAACGTGGTATATTCACATGTTCAATTCTGACTTCGAATGAATGAGATATTCAAGTCTAAAGTTTGCCTAATTCAAAGCCAAAAGGGGACTAAAGGTAGCTAAAAACATTTAGTCCACATTGGCCATGGGATGAAAGTTTGAAGTGTTTAAATAGAGAAAAATGGGAACAAAGGGTGTGCCCTTTAGGTACTTGAAGTTTTCGCGCGCGATTAGGGGGACATCATGCCTGCACGTGAACCTGTGCGCGCGCGCCGGTGCCGGTGCCGGGCTGGGCTCGGGCTCGGGTTCCCTACCTGGTCTGGTTCTTTTTGAACCGGGTCTTACGGTTATGGGTTACTGCGGATCATACCCGCTCCGCCATCCGGATCCAAACCGCCCAGCGCAACTGCCGTCAGTAAACCACCGCGAACAGTTGGGCTCGTTGCTGTCTGAAACGAACCGCTGCAACGGTTCAGATCGAACCGTTGCAACCGTTCGGTTAGGTTCGGACACTTTTACCCCTCCCGGAGCGCTATAAATAGCGCTCCATTTTCTCAAATGAAAACACACAACAGAACACAACAGAAGCAATACAGGGAAAAGAGATTCTTCCTTTGCATTCTGAAGTGCGCTTCCTGCAACTCAAGTTCGAAGTGACTTCCAACAGGAAGTGGGAATTCTAGAACTCAGATTCTGAAGCAACTTCTAAAAGATTCTGTAAAATTCGTTCCGAAAGAAGGCTTTGAAAATTCAACAGATTCTTTAATAGAATTGTTGTCAGAATCTGTGACTTCCAAAGAAGAATATTCTTATGCCTTCCTCCTTTCTCTCCAGTGGGTGCTCCTCCAAAGTAAAGACAAATATTCTCCCTAAAATTTATCTTGGTCCTGCTGCTTCAATAATCCTGTGAAGGTATTGGTTAACTACGGTTCAACCGTGCGGTGATTTGGTAGTGCTATCTAAATACCGTGAGTGAGTATTGTATCTTGGGAGACCAGTGATAGGTAGTAAAAAGTGCATATTTTCAATACATTTACTATCACATTTTCATATTTATTCCTATAATTCTGCACATTTACTAATATTTTATTATTTATTGAGTTCATACTTGTACTGAGGTGACATCGGTGTAAGTCTTACTTTTCCTCTATTGTTAATAAATCTGCTCAAAATTTGTCTTTATTTCTATTTTTATTTTTGTTCTTTTATTCTTGTTCTCTATGCTTGTTCTACTTTATTATTTCTCTCTGATGTCTTGCAAACCATGAGATCCGATCGCTTCGAGACTACCTAGCCGAAGAAGTGCCCTTGATGGCCTATGGAGATGAACAAGCCTTCTCTTTAGTTTGTCTTTTCTTTTCGTAGTGTAGATCGCGAAGGTGGAAGATCCTATACGCCATACTTGAATGCCTTCCAAGACAAGGTAAGTCGTTGCAACAGAGCAAAGGTAAGCAGGGCAGAAGAGGTAGGTATGTGTTTAATTTTCTTTTCTTTTATTTTTGTAGATTAAATCACCAACACTTCAACTCTTTCTTTCCCAACTCATTGTAAATACCGCTTTCTTTCTAACCTAACTTTGACTAATATTTTCTTATTTCCCTTTTAATAAAAAAAAAAATTTTAGAGAACTTACTCAAACGCTTCCATCGCTAGTCCTTCCCTGAGGATCACGACCCGCATAGCCATTGCTACAGCGGATAGAATTGAGCACCTTGCACATCTTTATTTCTAAATCTAATACTCTATATTTTGTGTGCAGAAAAAAATCAATCAAAATTTTGGCGCCGTTGCCGGGGAGGGACGGTAAGTTTTTCTCTAAAAAAAATAATAATAACATAACTAATTTTTTTATTCTTTCTATTTGCAGGTTTGGAGAACAAGAAAATTAACAAGCAGCAAGGACATATAGCAACTCTGTGCCTCTGCCCTCGAAGGCAGAGCAACAGGGCCTACTACAGAGCCGCGGTTCCGTGGCAAAAGCCGCGTTTCCGTGGCCTGAGTAGTTGACTACTCACCCTGTTTTCTGCAGGTTGCTGCTACTTGCAAATCTGGTTTACTGCTCTGTTAAATTTCGTTCTGTGATAAACCTGTACACTGCTAATTAATTAACATTAACCTATTTGTTGAAAAAAAATAAAAAAATTAGACGCTTGCATATAGGCACGTGTCATTTAATTTTTTTATTTTTTGTTGAAGAGTGCTGGAGACAAGGTACGTTCGCATTGCATATAGACTAAAAAGCACCCTTGGCTGATTTATCTGCTTTGAGTGAATACTTATCTATTGCTTTACACGTGCACTAAATTGACTTAAGGGCATGACCTATAAATAAGATAAGGTGGGGATTTCATTACCCTTCCTTGGCCCACAAACAATCTCCTCACTCACTAACCCAAGCCTAACTAAAAATTAGTAGACGTTGGCCCTAGGGACATCTTGGACTCAATTAGGAGATTATCCTAAGGGGGAACAGTGTTGGAATTTGACTCCAGCCAAATCAGTGTCTAGGAAGGGGATTGAGGGCCGAAAGCCCGAAGATTGGTGGTTATTTAATTAAGGAATGTCTTTGACGGAAAACCTCCTATCACTCTTGCCCTGACCTGGCTGATTAATTTGTGGTCAAAGTCTACCCCTACCTCCCGTGGACAGTCTAACCAGTTAGGAGTCGTCTAGGTCATAGGTCTACCCTAACTTAGGTTAGAATTTTTTCTTTTTTTGTTTGCTTATTTGTTTGTTTTCTTTTTCTTTGTTTGTGTTTGTGTGATATGGCATATAATAATAATTTTTCCAATTTTAAATCATATTACACACCACCCTCTTTTTCGGATATTACCAACCCGACATATCATAACTTTGACCAATCTAGTGTGCCGGAATGGTCTTATCTGAATGAATATAACCCATGCCCCCCCATCTTATGACCATAATTTTCATACCACTTTCAACTCTTCACAGAGTTCATGGGGTTTCGCTTCCCCCGAGTCCAATTTTCAACCAACTTGTCCTCCATATCCACCTTGTCCACAATATTCCCAAGATTCATACTCAGATCCACCCATTCAGAATATAAAACCATCTATCCGGGAAATGATGAGTATGCAGGAGTCCAAGCAACAATCACCATCAATCTTAGACATGATGATGCGTGAGTCCACCGACTCACAACTTCATCACGATTGTCCCAACAACACTTCCTCTTTTCAAGTCTAATCACAAAATGATGCACCAATTGACTATGAAAAGATGCTTAAAGCCATGACTCAGTTTAGATTAGCTTGTGATCATGAAATAGATATGATGGTTCAATCTTTACGTTTTCACCGTTCGGCCAATTCTGCTTTCGCTGACCACTCTCTTAGAGCCGAAGAGTCACGTTGCTTTGGACAACAAGATTCTAATTCAGTACCATCATTTGAGCTTGCCGAAACTCTAATTGATAGTTTGGCAAGTTATTCCTTTCCTGAAATAGAACTTGAGCATGAATATGATCCTGATCTCCCACTTGGTGATTCAATTTTACTTCCTGATTCAATAATGACTCCGGTGTCTCCACCTGATTTTACTTTTCCCAAGTCAACATTGGATCCTGTGCCAATTCATCATGAAATTGAATCACCCATTTTTGATGATCATATTAAACTTGACCAATTTTACAATTTTGAAAGTCCCATGGATAAATTGGCAAGTTCTCATTTTTACGATATTGAGCTCAATGAGAAATGTGACCTAGATTCTCAAATCTGTGAGCAAGTTTAAATTCCCGAATCATTATTGACTCCTGTTTTGTTACCCGACTTAGGTAATCTTTTAGAGTCAGTTTTGATTCCCACACCTATCATTCCGGAACTTGAATCACCAACATTGAGTCACATTCCATTGTGAAACTGATTGTGGACTTGAGTTTCAACTTCTTGACTTGGACACACTTCTTGAACCGAGCTCGACTCCTGAACCCTTACTTGATTTAAGTTTCTTTCCTGAGTCGGTATTCGTTCCCGTACTTATGACGTCCAAGTCAATCATTCCATCTTTTCACACTCCATTTTGGGACAAGGCGGTTGACACAATTGACTCTGTGAAATTTGAAAATTTGATGGGGTGGAATTGTTAAAAAATAATACATATATTTTAGTGGGTTATACAAGAGAAATTTTTGGTGGGTTCCTCCGTGAAATACTACATTATCTTGATTGGGTAGCAACGCTTGGCCCAATTAGACCACCACCAGAACCACCACCTTGAGGTAACTTCTGCCTTCCCTTCTTCTTTTTCATGCATACATGCATACATTCATACATTGAGGACAATGCATGAAATAAGTGTGGGGGAGGCTTTACTAACATACTAACATAGGCAGAAACTAACAAAAAAATTTTGCTAATAAAAAAAAATTTGCTAAAATTTTTTTTTTTTAAAAAAGGACAATATTTTGACTTATCTTTTGAAAGAAATCTAAGTTAGTCTTAAGAATTAAGAAAATCATGATTAGGATTTCTAAAAACTTGGTCAAAATAAAATAAATTGTTGAATTTTTAGGTATAGGAGGAAAAATTGAATAAGTAATTAGTCTTGATTTTTACCTTAATGAAATGTGCATACCTAATACATTTACATATCTAGGATTCTAAGACAAAGACTCTTGTGCCCTATAAAAAAATTAAAAAAAAGGGGAAATTCACTGATTAAGCTGGATACATGTGCCTCAAGAAGCATAAGTATTCATGCCTAAAGGTGATTTTATAAATAAAGTCCTTAGTTTTGTGGCCTAGTTCACTCGAATCCTTAAGTCCGTGGGGTGTTTTCTCACCCGGTGCCCTAAAACCGACCGGTTTGGGAGCCACCGACTTTAAGTTCGCAGCGTCCAGTAAACCGTTAGCACCATTGTGGGGGACGTATTTATCTTAAGGAGATTCGCTTTAAGCGTACCTCACTCTAAATACTGTATAAGTGAATTAATTTTCTTTATACAGGAGTTATACTGATATTCAGTATATTGAGACTGACTTATACCAGTCTAATTGGTGTTTAACCAAGGAAGATAATTGAAAGGTGGTGCTTTAATTAAGGAACGTTCTATTGAACGGAAAACCTCCCACCTGATATTAACCGACCTGGCCAATTAGATCGGTGATATTTCTGTGATATTGATTAGTTGTCAGATTGATCTTAGAAACTAACAATCTTAAGACAATTATCTGAAGTTTCTTACTTCTGTTCTGCTTGAACTTGTAGAAAATGTCTGAGACTAATCAAGACAGCTTAAGCAAGGCACCAAACATGCAGATAAAGCTTTGATGCCTACTCCACTTCCTAACCCGAAGCCAGAGAAGCCAGGAAAATTTGATGGCACAGAATTCAAGAGGTGAAAACAGAAGATGCTCTTCTACTTGATCACTCTGCATCTGGCCAAGTTCCTGCAAGAAGATCCACCAGAACCCAGAACTGATCGGGACTCAGTCCTTGCAGTCAATGCAGGGACTCAAGGTGACTTCTTTTGTCGAAACTATATTTTGAATGGACTGGATGACTCTCTTTATAATGTCTACAGTTCTATCACAACAGCAAAGAAGTTATGGGCCAGTCTTGATAAGAAGTACAAGACTGAGGATGCTGGTGCCAAGAAGTTCATCGTAGGACGATTTCTAGAGTACAAGATGGTGGATAACAAGACTGTGATTAGTCAGGTGCAAGAGTTCTAGCTTTTCTTCCACGAGATAGAAGCCGAAGGTATGATTCTACCTGAAACTTTTCAAGTTGCTACTATCGTGGAGAAACTCCCACCTGTGTGGAGAGATTTCAAGAACTACCTGAAGCACAAGCGCAAGGAGTTGAAGTTGGAAATTGTGAGGCTTCGAATCGAGGAGGACAATCGAAAGTCCAAGAAAAAGAGCAGTAAGAACTCCAATGAAGCCAAGGCCAATGTGATTGAAGACTCAAAGGGCAAAACGTCTACTTCCAATTGCTTAAAGCAGAATAAGACTACCCAAGGGTACAAAGGCAAGGTCCAAGAAGGCAAGAATATGCGCTTCAAGAGAACCTGCTACATCTGCAACAAAGAAAGGCATAAGGCGAATGAATGTCGTAGCCGTCTCAAAAAGAATAAGAAGAACCATCCACAGGTAAACCTGACCGACCATGCGTCAAGCCTTTCAGCTGTGGTGTCAGAAGTGAATCTGAGAACCAACAATAAGGATTGGTGGGTAGACACTGGGGCTACTCGGCACATCTGCTCTTAGAAATTATTATCATCTGAATATCAAAAACTAGAGCAAGATGAGCAATTCTTCATAGGAAACTCAGCCGCCTCTAAGGTTGAAGGAAAAGGAAAGGTCATCCTGAAGTGGACATCTAGTAAAGAGCTTACTCTGAACGATATGCTACATGTTCCAGATATCCGCAAGAATCTGATCTCTGGATCAATACTTAGTAAGAAAAGATTTAGAATGATTTTTGAATCAGATAAATTTGTACTTACTAAGAGTGGGATGTATGTGGGAAAGGGTTATCTTGTTGATGGACTTTTTAAAGCCAATGTTGCAGTGGTGGATATAAAGTCTGTGTATTTGTACCTAAAGCTTATAAATAAAGAAAAATTTTCTGTTTATTTACTTGAATCTCCTATTTTATGGCATGCTAGATTAGGGCATGTAAATTACAAGTCATTAAAAAACTTGTCTAATTTAGGATATATTCCTAAACTCAACTTGAAAGAAATTCACAAGTGTGAGATTTGTGTTGAGGCCAAGTTAGCGAAAAATTCATTTCACTCAATTGATCGAAATACAGAACCTTTAGGGTTAATTCATAGCGATCTGTGTGACTTAAAGTTTATGCCAACTAAAGGCGGGAAAAAGTATTTTATTACTTTTATTGATGACTGTACAAGATACTGTTATGTGTATCTTTTAAACAGTAAGGATGAGGTAATGAATATGTTTATAACATATAAAGCTGAAGTTGAGAATTAACTCAACAAGAATATCGAGATTCTAAAATTCGATAGAGGCAGAGAATATGAATCAAATGATTTTAGTGAGTTATATGCTAAATTTGGTATAATCCATCAAACAACAACACCATATACTCCTCAGCAAAATAGAATTGCTGAACAGAAGAACAGAACTTTGAATGAGTGATCAATTCCATACTCGTAAGTTTTGAAGCTCCCCAGAACTTGTGGGGGAAGCTCTGTTAACTGCAAATTATATTCTAAATAGAGTACCCCACAAGAAACTTGGTCTTATACCATTTGAGTTATGACATGAAAGGACACTTTCCTATCATTACCTCAAAATGTGGGGGTGCCTTGCAAAGGTGCTAGCACCATTACCTAAAAAGACTAAGTTGGGAGCAAGAACTATGGACTGCATATTCATAGGCTATGCCTTGAATAGTAGTGCCTACAGATTTCTGGTTCATAAATCAGAAATATCAGATATTCATGTAAACATGATTATCGAATCTAGAGATACTGTGTTCTTTGAAGACATCTTTCCATATAAATGGGAAACTGATAAGATTTCTGGGAAAAGAACACATGAGATGGCATTTAGGGACGAAAGCCCCGAGGAACCGATTGTTAATGCGGAAACTAAACCAAGAAGAAGTCAGAGATCTAGAATCTCAAAATCTTTTGGTCTAGATTTCATAGCATACGCTATTAAAAGCGAGCCTCAAACTTTTAAAGAGGCTATGTCTACCCCAGAAGCACAAATGTGAAAAGAAGTTATAATAGCGAAATAAAATCCATACTAAGTAATCATACTTGAGAATTGACAAACTTGTCTCATGGCAGTAAACCACTTAGGTGTAAGTGGATTTTTAAAAGAAAATTAAAACCCAATGGATCTATCGATAAGTACAAGGCTAGATTAGTAGCCAAGGGTTATCGACAAAAGGAATGACTTGACTACTTCGATACTTATTCACCAGTAATAAGAATAACCTCCATCCGGATGTTGATTGCAATTGTAGTATTGCATAACTTAAATATCCATCAAATGGATGTCAAGACTGCATTCTTAAACGATGAATTAAATGAAGAAATATATATGGAGCAACCTGAAGGATTTATAGTCAAGGGCCAAGAACACAAAGTGTGTAAATTGGTAAAATCCTTATACGGTCTAAAGCAGGCTCCAAAATAATGCCATGAGAAATTTGATAGTGTCATGATCAAAGATGGATTCACTATCAATGAATGCGGTAAGTGTGTTTACACTAAAACAGTTAGAAATGCATGTATCATTGTTTATCTTTATGTAGACGATATGTTAATACTTGGGACTAATATTGAAATTATTAAGTCTACTAAGAAAATGTTATCCAACAATTTTGACATGAAGGATCTGGGGGTTGCTGATGTAATTTTAGGAATTAAAATCACTAAAACTCTGGATGGAATCAGTCTATCTCAATCTCACTACGTGGATAAGATGATAGAAAGATTCAAGGATCTTGGGATAAAGGAGAATACAAATCCTTTTCTCCCACACATCCACCTTCGTAAGAATACAGGAACTGGAGTAGGCCAGTTGGAATATTCTCAGATTATCGGAAGTCTAATGTATTTGATGAATTGCACTCGACCCGATATTGCTTACGTTGTAAGTAAGTTAAACAGATACACTAGCAATCCTAGTGATGATCATTGAATTGCTCTACTACGAGTATTAGGTTACGTATCACATATCAAGGAATATGCCTTGAGATATGGACAGTATCCACCTGTACTTGAAAGATACAGTGGTGCTAATTGGATTGCAGATTCTGAGGAATTAAAATCAACTAGCGGATACGTATTTACTCTAGGAGGAGCAGCGGTATCTTGAAAATCTTTCAAATAAACATGTATTGCCCGTTCCACTATGCAATCGGAATTCATAACTTTAGATAAGGTTGGAGAAGAAGCAAATGGCTTCGATAATTCTTGAAAGATATACCACTATGGCAAAAGCCAGTGCCCGATATATGTATACACTGCGATAATCAAGCAGCTATATCTAAGGCATAAAATATTATATACAATGATAAATCTAGACATATTCGTTGTAGACATAATACTATTAAGCAGTTGCTCTCAAATGAAATTATATCTATTGACTTTATCTCGTCAAAAGAAAATTTAGCAGATCCGCTTACCAAAGGTTTAAGTGGAGAGCATATAAACTGCGTATCGTGGGGAATGGGTCTAAAAGCCTAACCTTACCGAGTCAGCTTAATGGAAACCTCACTTAGCGACTGGAGATCCCATGGACTAAGTTCAAGAGGAAAAACAAGTTATGATTGACTCAGCAAGTAAGCACTTAGGAGCTTGACTCCAATCTATTCCTAAGGTGCACATAAGTGCTTTCTACAAGTAGATTAAGGGTAAGCTTAACGCTTTTAATGATGCCTATATCTTGTTACTAAACAAGTGGAGTAGAGTAGACTACTCTTAATAGAACGATCACCTATGTGAGTATAGAGTTTAGTCGGCTCTTTAGGAATTTCTATGGAGGCTGTTATTCCTAAAGATACTCTCTAAAACTAAGAATGTCTAGGGCCAAAATGAACACAACTAAGAACCAAAGTTGATTTGGAAAGTAACTGTGTGAAGCTTGTTAACTTGGCTTACACTAACAGCTAATAGTTCAAGACCTAGTTCACTGATTAGCCAGTAAGTTCGATAAAGGTTTCGCTATGGAAGGTTCAAGACCTAATTCACCTATCTTGATACAGTTTCTTTCCTAAAGTATTTTTCACTATAGAGTCAGTCTCTTTGTGTGTCAGTTCCTTGAATCTCCATTCATTGTGGGGGATTATTGAAAATAAGAAGAATAAATGTGAATCTTTGAGTTGAATTACGGCGAGATCCATTGATTGACTCAATTGAATAATGGTTGGAGTGTGTTCTCCTTCTATTGCGGATGAACTTGGTATATTCACATGTTCATTTTGATTTCGAATGAATGAGATATTCAATTCTAAAGTTTGCCTAATTCAAAGCCAAAAGGGGACTAAAAGTAGCTAAAAGCATTTAGTCCCACATTGACCATGGGATGGAAGTTTGAAGTGTTTAAATAGAGACAAATGGGAAAGGGTGTGCCCTTTGGGTACTTGGAGTTATTGCGCGCGATTAGGGGGACACCATGCCCGCACGTGCATGTGCACGCGTGCCGCCGTTGGTGGTGGCAGCGGCTGCCGGCCGGCGCCGGCGCCGGTGCCGGTGCGGGGTCGGGCTTGGGCTCGGGCTCGGGTCCGGGTTCGGACACACTACCTGGTCCGATCACAACAGAAGTAATACAGGAAAAAGAGATTCTTCCTCTGCATTCTGAAGTAGGCTTCCTGCAACTCAAGTTCGAAGTGATTTTCAACAGGAAGTGGAAATTCTGTAACTCGGATTTTGAAGCGTCTTCCAAGAGATTCTGCAAAATTCCTGCAAAATTCCTTCTGAAAGAAGGCTCAGAAAATTCAATAGATTCTTTAATAGAATTGTTGTTTGAATCTATGACTTCCAAAAAAGAATATTCTTATTATACCTTCCTCCTTTCTCTCCAGTGGGTGCTCCTCCAAAGAAAAGACAAATATTCTCCCTGAAATTTGTCTTGGTCCTGCTGCTTCAATAATCCTGTGAAGGTACTGATTAACTACGGTTCGACCGTACAGTAAATTGGTAGTGCTATCCAAATACCGTGAAGGAGTGTTGTATCCTGGGAGACCAGCGTCCAGTAACCCGTTAGCACCGTTGTGGGGGACGTAATTGTCTTAAAGAGATTTGCTTTAAGCGTACCTCACTCCAAATACTGTATAAGTGAATTAATTTTCTTTACACAAGGGTTATACTGATATTCAGTATATTGAGACTGACTTATACCAGTCTAATTTGTGTTTAACCAAGGAAGGTAATTGAAAGGTGGTTCTTTAATTAAGGAACGTTCTATTGAACGAAAAACCTCTCACCTGATATTAACCGACCTGGCCAATTAGATCGGTGATATTTCAGTGATATTGATTAGTTGTCAGATTGATCCTAGAAACTAACAGGTTGGTGGCAGGGCAGCGCCCAGTTCGCCGGAGGTGGGTGATCGGTGAGGGGTACAGTGGTAGGGGTAGTGATCGTGCAGTGCTAAATTTTACAGGCCTGTGTCTTAGAGAGAGCTGTTTTTTTTGGGTTTAATTAACATGGATTTTGGGGTTTTTAAAATTGATTATGTCGGTTAACTGGAATAGTGTAGAAAGTTAGAGATATTGTTAAGGTTGGTTAATAGGAATTATGTAGAATCTTAGAGAAAAGTTTTAAAGTCGGTTAGATTATTAGTATTTTAAATATATTTAATTATATTTAAATAATTAGGTCAAAATGCGACTAGTTCAGAACAGTCCCCAAAAATTATGAAAAATAAAGAATATTATTCTAAGACATAAAGTGAAATCAGATTTTAAAAATTCAAACCAGTTTGCTGATTAAAAATCTTGAAAGGATCAGGGATACCGGGCGACACCTATTCAGCCCGATTTTGGAATAATTCAGAAAAACCCCTAAAATATGTGAAAGTAGAAAATAAGATTTTAAAGACTAATACAGAAGTAGATTCTCGAAAGTGTACTCTATTTGTGAATTAAAAAAATACTTGGGTCAATTATCTGTGTCAGTTGACATCGATTTTGAACATTTCCCAAAATAATCTGGAAAAATTTTCAGAAACTTTCAGAAAATTTAAAATATTAGAAAATAATGTTTTAAATTAAAACTGGTCTAATCTAACAATCAGGCTGGTCAAATCACTGTGTACACCACATCGTATATTAATATGGTGGCACATATAACTACGACTGAGGGTTACAGTAGTCATCCACTAGGAAAAAATCGGCTTCGCTGTCGAATTGTAGACCTAAAATCAGAAGTGACATGTTACGTCATCAACGCTAATATATCATGCAATCTATTGCTTGGGCGACCTTTGGATTCACGCTAATTAGATCATTCCTTCCACTCTGCACTAGTGCTTCAAGTACGTGGAGCATAATGCAACAGTACGAACGGTGTTTGCTAAAAAGCAGCCCTTTAAGGGAGTTGAAAACTACTTTACTGATGCACTCCTCTATCATGAAGCTAACGAAGTAGCAAAAGAACCATTGTTTGAAGATGACGGTAGCGACAATGAAGCAGTTCAGAGTCAGAGGAAGATACGCCAGCTATTTTTGCTTTCAAACCAATGATAGCATATTTTAACAATCCTAAATGTAACAATCTTATTGAGGATGATGGTGAATTGGTGATCAATGAAAATATCACTTTTGAGTATCCTGCGAGCGTTGATTTGTTTAAATCTGCTGGAGATACCTCTCTACACATGCCCTTGTCCATGTTAAGTGTGGCAAGTACGTTTATAGAGAATAGTGAAGGATATGTTGTTGTGGTTCCTCCATACAAAAGGAATCAGTACCGATAGTATTCGGCAGGATTCAACCCTGAACATCTGCAATTACAGATTCGGGTTCAGACTCAGAGCCCCCACAAATTTTCCATTATGCATGATCAACGCATCATATGATGAGAAGAATGGGGTATAATTTACATTACGGAAATGGCTTGAATTTTGGAATGGGATGACGTGGTCTCCTACGAACTTTCATGCTGAAAGGGAAGCCAGTAAATTTTTATGATAAAACACGCAGGGGTTTGGGTATGTTACACCTCCCGCTCTGTCTTAGCCTGAAGGAGACGAATCTTTCCCGTCACATTCCTCTAGTTCATCTGGGTGGGAATCAGATGTCAATATAGGGGTGGTCTTCAGAAACCTCTTCGTCAATATGACTTCAATGGATCAATCAGAGCAAGAGGAGGTGATTGAAACGTTTGACACTGAGCCATGGGCCCAGCAACTTGATCTCCAGTGGGAGAAGCGATTTGAACAACATGAACCGCCCACTGAGGATAGGGTAATTCAGGTTGATGTGGATAGTCAAGATCACTCTAAACACATCTCTATATGTGAAAGTTTATCACTTACAGATAGAGAGAAATTGATAGCTCTTATACGGGAGTATATCGATGTCTTTGCATGGAATTATGAAGATATGTCCGGTCTTGATCCACAAATAGCCATGCATCGATTAAACATTCAACCTGATGTCAAGCTAGTGAAATAACAACAATAGCGATTTTGCCCTGACATCATGGAAGCTATTGAAGCTGAAGTTTAGAAACTCATCGAATGTAGTTTCATGCGGGAGGAGCAGCATCCAGATTGGGTTGCTAACATTGTCCCCGTTCTTAAAATGAATGAAAAAAATTCGAGTCTGTATTAACTATCGCGATCTTAATGCAGCTTGCCCTAAAGATGAGTTTCCACTGCCCATCACTGACGTCATGATTGACAACACCTGTAGCTTTGAGAGAATGTCTTTTATGGATGACTTCTCAGGGTACAACTGATCAAGATGTACCCAGAAGACGAAAAGTATATTTCATTTCGGACACCATTGGGGTATACTATTATACTGTTATGCCCTTCGGATTAAAGAATGCTGGAGTAATCTGCAACGTGTAATGAACATAATTTTTTATAACCACCTCCGAAAAACGGTAGAGTGTTATGTCGACGACATTGCTGTCAGAAGTCGCGATAAAAATGAATCTTCGTGACTTAAAAATAGTGTTTGATATAATGCGAGCCTATCAATTGAAAATGAACCGTCTTTCTTGAGTGTTTCAACCTGGCTTATTGAAAAAGGCGTCTCTTTTGTATGGGATAAAGCCTGCCAGAAGCTTTCAAAGATATTAAAGAGTACCTCACTAAGCCTCCAGTCCTGGTGGCTCCCACATCAGGAAAATCATTCTTACTTTATGTAAGATCTATGGACCATTCTTTGGGTGCTTTTCTTGCCTTAAAGAATGACAAAGACCATGAACAGGCCATTTACTATCTGAGTAGGACCCTGATAGGAGCTGAGTCCTGATATAATCCTATTGAAAAGGAATGTTTAGCTCTTGTCTTCGCGGTTCAAAAGACACGACATTATTTGATTGGCCAAACTATACATGTCAATTTCAAAGTTAATCCTTGCATATCCTTATAACGAATCCAGGATCGCTGAATTCGAGGTTAGCCAAGTGGGCCATCCTCCTGTCTCAATACGACATACTCTTTGTCCCTCAAAAAGGCGGTCAAGGGTCAGACCCTTGCAGACTTTCTGGCAGCTCATCTGATTTCGGAGAGCTCAAAGCTTCATGAAGATATTCCAGATAAGATTTTCGAATCCAATATGATCTCAGAGGATGAAGTGTGGCAGATGTTCTTTGATGGAGCATCAAGAACATGCACCAAAGGCAAAATAATCGCTGGTGTGGGGGTGGTATTTATCTCTCCACAAAATCATGTTCTTCCTCAGACATTTTCATTGACAACACCTTGTTCTAACAATGTAGCAAAATATAATGCCTTACTTATCGGCCTCCAGCTCGCTCATGAAATGGAGGTACGATACCTTGAGGCTTATGGTGATTCAAAGCTAATTATCAATCAGGTCAAAAGAGAATATGAGGTTCGGCACAAAGACTTGATACCTTACCACCCTGCAGTCATCAAAATGGCCAATTCATTTGATGGCTTTTACATCGGTCATGTATCTCGTTTCTAAAATACTAAGGCAGATGCTTTGGCCGCACTAGCGGCTACATTGGCCCTACTCATCGACGCAAGTTATCATCTTATGGGCCGCTCGACGCTTCGTTTGCCCGAAACATGTGCTAAAAGCTAATGAAGTCCATGCAATCTCAATAGGCTTCGAGTCTAGAGATTGGCAGTTTTTCATCATTGACTATGACATACTATCAGACGACCCTCAGGAAGCAGCTTCTATCCGACGAAGGTCTCTCTGCTTTTACTATGATCCGGTAGTAGAGACACTCTATTGCCGCTCATATGACGGTATCCTACTTCGTTGCCTATCTAACTCTGAAGCATAAGAAGTACTTAAAGAGGCACACGATGGTATATGTGGGGCTCATCAACCAGGTCCAAAACTCAAGGATCAATTGCACAAACTCGATTATTATTGGCCAACCATAATAGTCGATGTAATCAAATATGCAAAAAGGTGTAAAGCCTGTCAAATCCACGCAGACTTCATACACCAACCTCCAGAACTACTTCACCCAACTGTTACGTCGTGGCCATTCGAGGCGTGGAGAATCGATGTCGTGGGACCTATTAGCCCCTCATTAAGGAAAGGTCATCGATTCATCTTAGTGATAACCAATTATTTTCGAAGTAGGCAAAAGCTATACCACTTATTGAAGTCAAAACTTCCAACGCGGTTAACTTCATTAAACACCATGTCATCTATCAATTTGGTGTCCCCAGGAGGATTATTCATGATAATGGTCCCTAGTTTGCAAGCTAAGTATTCTACTGATTCTGCAATAAGTACAAAATTCAGAATGTGACTTCAACCGCTTATAATCATGTTGCTAATGGTTTAGCGAAAGCATTCAACAAGATAATTATTAAGCTACTCATGAAATTCATTTCATCAAGTAAACGAGATTAGAATGAGAAGCTTGATGAATGTCTTTGGGCCTACCAAACTACGGTCCGAGCCCCAACAGGCAATACGCATTTTTCTCTGGTATACGGGTGTGAGACAGTCATACCTCTAGATATTCAGATGCTGTCACTATGGGTCGCCTTAGCAACCAAAATGACTAATGAAAACAACGATCAGTTATGCCTTCAAGAACTCAAAGCCCTAGATGAGAAACGACTACAAGCTCAATAATGCATTGAGTTGTACCAAGCTTGGATCTCGAAAGCCTTTAATAAGAATGTTAAAGAAAGGGTATTCCGGAAAGGAGACTTAATTTTAGCCGTCAGACGACCCATGGTCATGACACACAAAACCAAAGGTAAATTTCAATCCAAATGGGAAGGATCATTTGTGGTAGAAACAGTCTACTCAAACGGGACCTATCGCCTGGCAACTTCAGACGGCGACATGCTCATGATGCCGGATGACAAATTCTTAAAAAAGTACTATCCTTGATCAACGTCTCACCTCTAATCAAGTAAGTACTTGTTATGACTATGTTAATATTAAACCTCTGGTCATTCAAATTAATATCACTTGGTTGTTTCTCCTTTCTCAAGGAAGTATCTTATACCCCCAAGTGGAATTGATTTTGATTCTACCCCCGATCAGTCAAAAATGATATTTTAGCAGGGAGTGCCAAACTACCTGTCTCACTCCCCACGGAGTTCTTCTTAGCTCTTTAATCCCCAATAAGATTTTAGAGGTCACAGTGGAATACAGAAATGTTCACTCCATGTGACATGATCTGAAGCCTTCGGTAAATAAGGCTAGAGGAAAATATTGGCTTTTAAATCTAATATAAATCCTCAACAACTCATCATGCTGAGGGGAATAGTATGGCTTGCCCAACTCAAACGATGGTTGGTAAAGGCATACCCTGAGGATTTGCTAAAAATCCGTTGACCGCTGAGGATTTACTAAAAATCCTAAGGGGCCTGATTCCATTTGATTTTCCTCTAAAATCTCTTACCAATTTCTGTCTATGGAATGGTAAGACCACAGAAAACAATATTTATTTTCCCTAACGAAATGAGTCATAAGTCAAACCTATCATGTTAACTTTAAACCTCTGATAGTGAGACTCTGATATATTCCTCAGCAGATAAAATGAACATCCTCGGCAGATCGAAATTCACTCAAGTTACTGTTATGTTCAAACACCTCTAGCAGTAAATAAATCCTTGTCAAGTTAACATCATACTTCTTACAAGGTGCTTTTACAATCCCCATGCAGAGAAGTTATCACGAGCACTTTTGACAAAATCTCCTTTTAAATTCCTCAGCGAGGGATTTGGTTATTACCCTCATGATTATCTCTGACAACTCTTTAGGAAATAATCCTTTCCATACTGAATCCCCACAGAGTTTTTTTTGTTATGTTAATGATTACCTCTGACATATAATCTCTTATGGGATTCATTTTCTAACTCCCCAGCGAGTTTCCGGTAGACTCCCCTCGAAGTCTATTTTTCCTTTTCAAGTCCCCAATGAACTTTCCTGGTTGTCATGTTAACAACATACCTCTGACAATTTCTTCCAAATGATTTCTCAAGGAAATACCAATTTTCTCACAGAATTCGCAATCAAATCCTATTTCCCCCAGCGGAATTACTTCTTTTACCGTCATGTCCAGCTTGTCACCTCTGAATGGTAGAAATTCTGAGCTTGGTGGTTTCTCAATCGGTTATGTTCATATTATCTCTTAACCGACGATAGCCAAGTCTCATCTTCTAGTCCAGTAGGGACTGCTCCTCTATTATTATATCCAGTTCACCACCTCTGAACGATAGGGCTTTGAGTCTAGTAACTCCCAATAAGTTATATTCATATTACCTCTGAACCGACGGATGCCTAAATCTCTCCTTTTATGGTACTCAAACTGTCATGTCTAGTTTAACACCTCTGAACAGATGAGTCCATAACTTTGTTCTCCTTTACCCCATCAGAGCCAGGGAGTTCTTGCTATTAAGTTAATATAACTACCTTTGAACAGTAAATTGTGAGCCTGATGTCTCTTAGTTGGTCATGTCCATATTACCTCTGAACTGACGGGTGCCCAGATTCAATTCACCTTTGCATTCCCTAGTGGGCTAACTGCTAAGTTAATATGACTACCTCTGGCAGCAGATTCGGAGTTTAGTGTGTCTTAATTTATCATGTCCAGTTTATCACCTCTGAATAGATGGGTCCCTAAAATTAGGTTCACCTTCATTTTGTCATCATGTCTAGTTCGTCACCTCTGAATGATAAAATTTTGAGCTTGGTAACTTCTCAATCGGTCATGTTCAGTCAATCACCTCTGAACCGACAGATAGTCAAGTCTCACTTTTATGTTTACCGTTATTTCCAGTTCACCACCTTTGAACAGTAAACATTTCTTATTTGGTAATTTATCAGTTATGTCTAGTTCGTCAACTCTGAACTGATGATTGTCCAAATTTCACCCTTCTTTGTTAACTAAATTTCATGTCTAACAATCTCTAATCAGTTATGTCTAGTTTATACATCTGAACTGATGGATCACCAGACTTAATCTTTTTGGATTTGGTGATTCCTAACGAATTCCTTAATCTACTCTCTTTTAATCCCCAGTAGACTCTTACATTCGACTGACTTTATCATGTTCTTAACCTCCGTTAATTTCAGTCACATTTGTAATTTCTTCAAAAATTTCACTTGATGAATCTTCACCCCTTTTAGTTCTTGCAAAAGAACTTGCTTACTACGTTCTCCTGTACGAGAGATTTATATTACCAATGGCTAATAACATGAGCACACTGAGGAAGATATGAAGAGGAGAAAATGAGTCAAAGGCAAATATTTTATTAATTTAAAAAGAGAGATACATAGAAGATACATTAAACTGATCTCTCATATGATAGGAGTTTATTCTCAAGAGAAGACAATTTTTGTTTCCTACTCTCTTCCGCCTTAACCAAAGCCTGTGATCTTAGATCTTCCGGATTAATGTTTGCCAGCTGAGCCAAGCGAGCCTGCATTTCTGCCATAATCGCCTTCTTCTCTATCTCTAGTTTGAGAACATGATCACTCTGGGCACTCAGTTGTTCAAGCCGAGCTGTTTCTTCCGCACGTACTGGCCCAGCTCTAGATATGAGGAGATTGGCCCTTTTAATCATTGCTTTCACCTTCTCAGGCTGCTCATTGGCGTCAACGAGAGCATTGTTGGAAGCATCCATCGCGTCAGTAATCTTAAACTTCTCAGCCACCGGGGATTTCAACCCCTGAGACTCTGCTTCCAATGCTTGTTGTGCCTCTGTGTAAGTCTTGTGCATATGGCCGGAAAGACACTTGACCTCCTCTTCAACAAGTAAGGATAGATCTGAGCTATTCAGGCGACGCCACTCACCCACATCTTTCTCGAGATCTTCCACTATCAGCTCCAGAGAGGCAACCTGATCAGTTCCCCTAAAGTCTATGATGGTCTCGATGTTCCGAGTAAGAACGACCTTTAGAAACTCAAAAGGACTGGTCGAACCTTTCAACACCAGAGAGATACATCTTTTCAAACTCTTGTAGAAGGTGTCGACCATCTCTACCACAAACTCCTTCTCTACCTCTATCACTCTAGGTGAGCGAGTAACCTTCACAGAGGAAGTCTCAGTGAGTTTAGTGGTCACAATTATTGAGGGTGTCACGGGGGTAGCCGTCAGCGGAGCAGAAGAGATAGACAACAACCGTGGAGGGGTACTCATAGAGACGAGCGCGCTGGCTACCAGGGTAGTAGGGCTGGTGATCATAGGTCCTAGCTCAACCACCAACGCTGGAGAGCACAGACTCGTAATCATTTCCAAACCAGTAGTAACTAGAGCTAGAGACATCGAAGGAGCAGAAACTGGTCCCAGGCTGCTCTACGATTGATGTGGCAGAAGGTGCAGATGCAACCTCGTTAGTCACTATCAAATCACCAGTGGAAGAGAATCGATGCTGGATAATACTGCGATAGAGAATGTCGATCCCCGCACTGTCCAATATGATGGGAGCAGTTATCTCCTCTCGAGATGACCCCGACCTCACAATGGGAACGGTCAGCCCTAAGGTTCCTAAAAAAGAGGCTTTAGAGTCAAAGAAAGAAATAACAACATATACAAAGTCGATAGCTGAGTAATTACCTAGAAGAGTTGAGGTGACAGTAGTAGTCATCCCAGTGCTAACCGTCGCAGCAGAAATAGTCTCCATGTGGGAAGTGACCACAATAATAGTAGGTTCAGCTAAAGCCCCCTTGATGGTAGGGGAATCCACCTTACTACTCGGCCTTGGCCATCCTAGTGCAATTTCAAAAGGTGCCTCCCCGGTAGCTGGTTCTCTGACAGGGGACTCAGCAATCATTTTCCTTCCTTCAAGGAAATCCAGGATCTCTACATCTTTAGATTCATCCCCCGAGATAATGGCAGTCTTACCCTTCTCCAAAGGTAGCAGCTCCACTGGAAGGCCCCACATTCAGCTTCTGGTCTCTAGGGCCTTTGGAGACAAAATAAGTCGCTTCATCTCCCACCTTATAGGTGAAGAGATCGTCAAGTTTCTTCTCTCCTTCACCCAGAGTTTCTTTGCCTCAATCTGAGGTTAAGAAACAAGTAATTAATCACAGAAGCAAAAAAAGGGGACGAAGAAAATGACGCGAAGAAAATAAAGCTTACCGGGAACTTGAGCAGGCTACTTCGGAGTCTCTCTCTGAATAGGAAACCTGATAGTCAAAGGAGGTGGGACTTTCCCTGTCGATTCACTCGCCGCAGTAGTGGAAGCTTTTTGAGTCTCTCGGCGAGCCCTCTTTAACACCTGCTTCTTACGAGGTTCTTTCTGTATAGCCTTCTGCTTGGTGAATTCTTTAGGAGCAAGCTCCTTCGACTCTGGCTTTTTTCGCTTCCGCTTAAAATGCATGTCGCGGTCTTCTTCTTCTTCCTCTTCCTTAAGAGGAGCCTTACCTGCTCCGCTATCAGCTTCGGGTGTAGCTTCTCCACCACTAACTTTCTCGAATTGAGGACACTCCGCATCTGAAGCTTCACTACCAGCCTCAGTCATAAACTCCGGGAGACCTGGAGCCCCTAACTCGTTTCCCCTGACCTGGCTCTGTGATCTTCTGCTTTAATCTTTTAGAGAAGAACTTGGTCCCAGTTGAATTAATATTGAATTCTGAGGGGTTAGAATTGGAAGTCTCTACCATTGACAAAAACCTAATGTTGCCAATAAATTTGGGGTCAAGTATGGCATGCAGAATTGAGTCTCGGTACAACCAACAATGAAGTGCCTCCAAGCTCTGGCTCTGTCTATCAGACTCCCCATGAAGGCCAGGCGAGGGATGGAATTCCTAACATAGAGTTGATCATACCTAAACTGACGAGCAAAACGGATGGGGATGTACGGCTCCATGTAACAAATATCACCGTATCGATACACCAAATTGGATGGACGGATGCTCACTAGCCACTTAAACACTCCTTGCCCGAGGGAAGATCTCCCGTTACCTACTCGAAAAATTTTGCCATACCCAGCACCGGGATAGAGAGAAAACACCTGTAGGGACTGTACGCGTCGTAACGAAGTACCAGTTTCCACTCTCCTGATATGTAAGTCCGCAGCTACTGTGACCCTTCAAAGCGACGAAGATGCGCAAAGTGTATACTTTCTGGCGGCTCTTCCCTAGGTTGGATAATGGCAGGACAATGCAGCGTGAACCATACCATTAAATAGGTGTAAGGCATCTCCACTCTAGGGTTGGACCCGTCATGAGGAAGTATTTGTCCCTTCCCTTTCTTGGTAGCAGGTGGTCGACAGAAAGCTTCCATCAGCACCCGGAGACCACGCTGAATACCATAGACCATGGTAGGAAGTAGGACAAGAGGTTTTCCATGAACGAGCTGGACCTCAGCGAGAAGCACCCACGACAAGATCCCATCATACGGAGGAGACGGAATGACATACTTCTTCAGCCAGACCGAAAGAAAACCAGCAAGGAGAGCCTTTAGAGACATAGAGTGCTTCCTTTGATGATGAAAGCTTTTGAACCTGTCACCCTTCTCGTAGATCCCATCAGCTTCCTGATCGATGGGGAAACTAGCACTCAAAAGTGTGTTTTATGTAAAGTCAATGAAAAGCTCGAATGTGCTAATGTACCCTCGATACTTCTGTTATAGCATTGGCTCAACGGGTCGAATCCACAGGGAAGGGAGGCAATAGAAGCATTAACAGTTTCTATTCACGTTGTATGTTAACACTTCTTCTTTGTTAAAAGAATGAAAAAGAAAAGAAAATGAAATCTAGAATGTGGTAGGTGAGGAGAGCGATGAAAATGGCGAAGTGAAAACAAAATAGAAGTGGTTTGAAAAATGAATAGAAAAGAAGATGGAACAAAGGTAAACTAAGAAGGCGATGAAAACAACGATAGAAAATGATAGAAAGAATTTTGGAAAATGATTTCTAAACAAGATAAAAGAAAACTCATGGCTACTAACTACTAAATGCTCCACTAACCATGCTAACCTCTTCATGATAGTTGCCTCACATTTTGATCCTCGGCCATCACAATCCTTGGCTTCAAGAGACGATACAAAGCATGGCTCATGGATGGTTCATCACAATCAAAACATTGCATCAAGAACAAGCTAATACAAGCTTCAACTCATCAACAATTAAAAGAAAGCATGAAATAAAAGAGAGTTAGCTTGGTTAGCAAGTTAGTAAGTTAGCAAGTTAGATGTTAGAACCCATCATCTTTGGCCATCAATGGCTCTTGCAAGAACAAGGCCTTGTAGAGGCTACCCGATTCATGTGGATTATCAAGTAAGTGGTTAGATAGTTAGTGGTTAGTAGTTAGATTGCCATGAGAAGAAAAGTTAGCAAGAAATCATGTAGAAGATGAAGGAGATTACATTAGAAGAGAAAGGAGGCACCTTTACACAGAGTGTCACTCTCTATTACATCAATCACTCACTATCTCTCTCTAGAAATCACTCAGCCCTACTACAATGATCTAAAAACAAATGAAAATACAAGAGAAGAGAAATGAAAAGCACCTACACTACACTAAATCTCTCCAAAATCTGCACCTACTCCTAAAAACGAGACTGTTCTCGGTTTGGGCCTCTGCAGGTCTATTTATAGGCCAAAGATCCTTCCAGAAGACGAGACGGGGCCACGCGTCGAAAATCGACGCGTGGCTCCATTCCTTTGTCGCGGAAACACGGCTATTGCCGCGTTTTCGCGGCAATACCAGGGAGGTGGGTCCCTGGATTTCATCAGGGGCTCCCTCTGGCTTCGAGAATGTTCAGGGTATATTCGGTTTCGGGTAATTCCGTCAGTAGATTCGTCTGATGTGCGCAAGAGGCTAGGTTCAATGAATCTTCTAGATAATCCTTTGCTTGGCCTCCAAGTAATGCGGGATTAATTACCATAAAAGAGGTTTAATTAAGCTCTTATTCTATCTTTGCCCTTGAACTTTGGATCTACCTACAATAAGGACCAAAACACGGTTTAGATCGACAATTTATTCATAAATCGGTGGGAAATGCGATATAATAATGCAGAATTGTAGACTAATCACACCCCCACACTTATTCTTTTGCTCGTCCCGAGCAAAACAAGAAAAGAAAAACTATACTACAAAGGTTATTACACCACTTTCGCAGGTGACGCGATTGCACTGAGCATGTGCAACAAGCCGTTAAACCTCTAAGTTACCCTAGAGGAGGAGTGTTGTCTCCTGAGGGTTTTCAGCGGATTGCACCCACAAAATCCATAAAGAAAGAAGACAAATGTTAGTATTTTGAAAACACATTTTGAAAAGGAGACAAGCTTTCGAATATTTTTTGCAAAAATATAAGTGATCTAAGGTCATAAGTCCACCACAAATCAATCTTCCTTAAACTTAGTCTCTATGCAAGATCTTGTCTTCAATTAAGGTAAGAATTCAAATTGAATTGAATATTTATCTTTCATAAAACCTAGATAATATACACTTTGTGATAGTGAAGATTTCTGGGATTTCAACTCTAACCATCAAGCCATTTATATATATATATATATATATATATATATTATATATATATATATATATATATATATATATATAATATATATATATTTCTTTTCTTTTTTTTCCTTAGTTTAGGCTTTCTAGTTTACCCATGTAGCGAGCCTATAACCGAGACTCCCAAACCAGACGGTCCTAGGGCACCAGATGAAAAACATCCCTCGGGTTTAAGGACTCAAGTAACAAGGCCGCAAAACTAAGGAGGATTATTCGATTCTTTTGACCACCGTTAGGCATGAATAATCATGCTTCTTGAGGCATAATTATCCAGCTTAATAAGTGATGTTTTTTTCACATATATTTTTTTCTTTTTATTTGCTTTTTTGTTTTATGGCATTTTAGGTCTTTGTTTCCATCCCGAAAATGTGTAAGTGTGAAGTGCATATTATCTAAGGCAAAATATTCAAGATAAAATTATCTCCCCAATTTTCCTTACTTAGCCTATAATTTTAAATAAGATCCATTATTTCAACTAGGTTTAAGATGTCATAATTAAGGCTTCCTTAATTTCTAAGATCATCTTAATTTTCTTAAAAATAGATTAAAACTTTGTCTCTTATTTCAAAAAGTTTTTAAAGAAAGAGAAAATTCCTATACAAAAGGAAAGATTTCTAAAAGTATCCTAAAAGAAGTGTAAAAGAAAGAAAATCTAAAAACTCTAAGTTAGTAAACCCTCCCCCACACTTATCTCATGCATTGTCCTCAATGCATCGTGATATATGTATGCATGAAACAAATAGAGAGGGAAGGAAAAATTACCTCAAGGTGGTGGTTCCGGTGGCGGTCTGATTGGTCCACGAAATGCAGCCCAATCATTCTTGCGTGGAGTCCGGAGGAACCCACCAGAAACCTCCATGATACAACCCACTAGAAAGATATATGCATGTGTGATTTTTATTAAAATTTTTACCCCATCTAATTTCCAAATTTTCAAAATAATTTTAGAGTCAAATTTTTCAAAACCCTTGTCCCAGAATGGAATGATTGATTTGGACTCAGGAAGTACAGGAACTAATACCGACTCAGGAAAAAGACTTAAGTCAAGTAAAGGTTCGGGAGTCGAGATCGGTTCAGGAAGTGGGTCCAAATCAAGAAAATGAAGCTCAAGTCCACAATCATTTCCCCATGATGGAATATGACATTCTAAGAGTGGTGATTCAAGTTCAGGAATGACAAGTATGGGAATCAAAACTGACTCTAAAATGTTGCTCAAATTGGGTAACATAACAGGAGTCAATAATGATTCAGGAATTTAAACTGGATCACAAATTTGAGGATCAAAGTCACATTCCTCATTGAGTTCAATTCCACAAAAATGAGAACTTGCCAATTTATCAATGGGACTTTCAAAAGTATGGAATTTGTCAAGTTCAATATGATCATCATGAATGATTGGTGATTCAATTTCACAATGGATTGGTACAGGATTCAATACTGACTCGAAAAAAGGATTAAAATCAGGTGAAGATACTGGAGTCATAATTGAATCAGGAAGTAGAATTGAATCACTAATTTGAGGTTCATGATCATATTCATGCTCAAGTTCAATTTCAGGAAATGGATAGCTTGCCAAAATGTCAATGGGATTTAAAGTTTGGACAAGTCAGATGAGTGTGCTGAAATTGAATCTTGATTTTCAAAATGACAAGAGTCTTGGGTCAGATCAATAGAGTTTGGCATAGCTGAATTGGTCAAAGGTTGATAAGATATAGTTTCCTCATTCCTATAAATGTTAACCAATTGACTCAATTGTATTTCCAATCTATTGATAGACTCGGCATGTGATTTTTGATATTGTAATAAAGACTCCTCCAAGATTTCTATACTCTTTTCTAGACTTGATGTATTTCCAAGTGGTTGCTCTAGAATGGGAGTATAAGAATATTGGTTTTGGAAATTTTATGAATAATGTGAGTCAAAAATATTGTGAGATTGAAGCTTAGACTCACACAAGAGTTGAAATTATTTTGGACAAGGTGGACATGGGGGATAAGGAGGTTGATAATTAAACTCGGGGGAAGTGAATCCCCATTGACTCTGTGACGAGTTAAAATTATTTTGGAAATTATAGTCATAAGAATGTGGGTATGGGTTGTATTGATTCGAATAAGGCCAACCCAGTGTATTTGGTTGGTGCATATTGTAAAACGCCGGGTTGGAATTATCCGAATCAAATGGGGTTGGTGTGAAATATGGATTTATATTTGGATTGAAAGAATTGTTATTATTGAATGCCATTTCAAAAACAATCACAAACAAAAAGAAAAATCAAACAACAAACAAAAAGAAAAGAAAAATCAAAACCAAGCCAATAGGAGGGTTGACCTAGACCTAGATGTCCCTAGGGGCCAACGTCTATTCAAATTTTATTAGGGCTTGGGTTGTGTGAGTGGGGAGATGATTTTTGGGCTAAGGAAGGGTAAGTAAATCCCTACCTTATCTTGTTTGGAGTTTGCCCTTAAGTTCAATTCGTGCAAATGTGCAATATAGACACAAAGCGATAAATCACCCACGTGTTTGTCCTATGCTATATGCAATGCCATATTTACATCTCCATCCAAATCACAACAACAGAACAAAAATATAGTATTTGGAATTGAATTGACACGTGCCTAAATGCAAATGTCTAAGCCATTTTAAAAGCGTCCAATTACCGTATTTTAGTTCTTTTATTTATTATGGTGTGTAGGCAATCAAAGAAAGAAAGATAGAAGTACAAATCCACTAGCTATTACAATTCACACATCCCAGAACAACAAAATTTACAATGTTCACAAAATTGCCGCGGTTTCGCGGCAAATGTCGCGGTTCCGCGGCTTGTCTGTAGAATCTGGGGCCCTGCTTTCAAGAGTAGGGAGATGCGAAGCTAGATTATGTTCTGCAAGATTTAGCACCTGTAAATATTGCCCTGCACACCAAAACAGAGAAGACAATGTTAACAAAAACGTGAAAATAAAACCATTCCCTTCCCCGGCAACGGCGCCAAAATTTGATAGGGATGGAGTAGGGGAGTAGAATTGCACAAATATTCAACAAAAGAGAGAAGGTTTAGAAATAACCTTAGGTGCCAAAAATTTGATCGATGGGGAAACTAGCACTCAAAAGTGTGTTTTATGTAAAGTCAATGAAAAGCTCGAATGTGCTAATGTACCCTCGATACTTCCGTTATAGCATTGGCTCAACGGGTCGAATCCACAGGGAAGGGAGGCGATAGAAGCATTAACAGTTTCTATTCACGTTGTATGTTAACACTTCTTCTTTGTTAAAAGAATGAAAAAGAAAAGAAAATGAAATCTAGAATGTGGTAGGTGAGGAGAGCGATGAAAACGGCGAAGTGAAAACAAAATAGAAGTGGTTTGGAAAATGAATAGAAAGAAGATGGAACAAAGGTAAACTAAGAAGGCAATGAAAACAACGATAGAAAATGATAGAAAGAATTTTGGAAAACGATTTCTAAAATAAGATAAAAAAAACTCATGGCTACTAACTACTAAATGCTCCACTAACCATGCTAACCTCTTCATGATAGTTGCCTCACATTTTGATCCTCGACCATCACAATCCTTGGCTTCAAGAGACGATACAAAGCATGGCTCATGGATGGTCCATCACAATCAAAACATTGCATCAAGAACAAGCTAATACAAGCTTCAACTCATCAACAATTAAAAGAAAGCATGAAATAAAAGAGAGTTAGCTTGGTTAGCAAGTTAGTAAGTTAGCAAGTTAGATGTTAGAACCCATCATCTTTGGCCATCAATGGCTCTTGCAAGAACAAGGCCTTGTAGAGGCTACCCGATTCATGTGGATTATCAAGTAAGTGGTTAGATGGTTAGTGGTTAGTAGTTAGATTGCCATGAGAAGAAAAGTTAGCAAGAAATCATGTAGAAGATGAAGGAGATTACATTAGAAGAGAAAGGAGGCACCTTTACACAGAGTGTCACTCTCTATTACATCAATCACTCACTATCTCTCTCTAGAAATCACTCAGCCCTACTATAATGATCTAAAAACAAATGAAAATACAAGAGAAGAGAAATGAAAAGCACCTACACTACACTAAATCTCTCCTAAAATCTGCACCTACTCCTAAAAATGAAGACTGTTCTCGGTTTGGGCCTCTTCAGGTTTATTTATAGGCCAAAGATCCTTCCAGAAGACGAGACGGGGCCATGCGTCAAAAATCGACGCGTGGCTCCACTCCTTTGCCGCGAAAACACGGCTATTGCCGCGTTTTCGCGGCAATACCAGGGAGGTGGGTCCCTGAATTTCGTCAGGGGCTCCCTCTGGCTTCGAAAATGTTCAGGGTATATTCGGTTTCGGGTAATTCCGTCCGCAGATTCGTCTGATGTGCGCAAGAGGCTAGGTTCAATGAATCTTCTAGATAATCCTTTGCTTGGCCTCCAAGTAATGCGGGATTAATTACCATAAAAGAGGTTTAATTAAGCTCTTATTCCATCTTTGCCCTTGAACTTTGGATCTACCTGCAATAAGGACCAAAACACGGTTTAAATCGACAATTTATTCATAAATCGGTGGGAAATGCGATATAATAATGCAGAATTGTAGACTAATCACTTCCTCCAGGATGACATTTCATGAGCGCTGGATATCATCTTCTGACAAATATCCTCTTCAGGGATGGAGACTGGACATCCTCGGGGGCACCGTCCAAAATTGGGAATAGATAGTCTGCCCAGACTTTTATCCCGTTTGCATTTTCGCGGGTGTTATGAACATCCATGCAGATGTAGAAATGACACATTTAATTCCTGATATGTCTCAAACATCTCTGGGTCATCCTTTTCCATCTGCTCCAACTCCATCGCGCAGGGAAAATATTCCTCATATGGCATTGAGTCCATCGGGAGGCTTTGAGATCTCCTACATATCATGAAGTGCCAACCCCAATTCACCAATAGGAGTGAAGAAGGTTTCCGTGGCTGGGCAGTACAATTCGAAGATGGCAAAAAAGTTAGGCACACTGATTTCTATCCCGTGGCAGATGGCCCTAACTGCTTCATGGAGTCCAATCTTCTTTACTTCCGTCTCAAAGTACTCTGAGACGTAAAGCGCCAAATCTCTCCACCAGAGCTTCTGAGCAGGATGTACCTAGCCGGGAGCCCTGAAATCTCTCGTCGGATAGTTGCCTTTAACTTTAATGAACTGGTTCAGAAAAGTCTGAGCCATCACCGGATTCTCTTCTACGGGAAGCTCTTGTCCTACCTTCCCAGGATGTATGCCAAGTATGACCCTAGGAGATCCATAACGGTTATAACCACTCAGTGTTAAGACCCCGATGTGGACGGAGTCGGTAAATCGAGTTACTACCTATTTCATCTTCCGCGGCACGATGATCGATTGGAAGTATGAGAGCGGGAAGTGTCGCCTGCTTGATGGAACATAGTACTTCTCGCCTTCCATACTAAAAATTCATTAGCCCTCCCCGCCTATCAGCTGTTGATCAGTATCCGATGCTGCATCCCCAAACATGAACTCCGGTTTTCGCTGCACTGTCCGATTATGGTCTTCGAGTGGAGCAGTGGTCAATATACTTTGGGTAACGCGCTCATCAGTTTTGAGGATTAACGCATCCCTCTCCGTTGAACTCCTTTCACTGAAAGGGAAGCCTGACCCTGCAACTGGAACACACGTTCCCGTCCATTACTCTGACTATCCCAAACAAGCTGTTCAATGGTCCCGGCGCATAGTGAACTACAAGGAGACAAAGGGGAATTTTATTAATAAATTGGAGAAAATACATAACCTTTGGTTGGCTGTATCAAACAGATAAAAAGCCAAGTTCTAATCTCGCCTATATGACAAGGCTAAACAGGCTTAAAAAAGGCCAAACTCTAGCCTCGCCTATATGGCAAGGCTAAATTGGCCTAAAAGAGGCCAAGTTCCCGCCTCGCCTATATGACAAGGCAGAACTGGTCTAAAAGAGGCCAAGCCCTTGCCTCGCCTATGTGGCAAAGGCTAAACTGGCCTAAGAAAGGCCAAGCTCTAGCCTCGCCTATACGACAAAGGCTAAACTGGCCTAAGAAAGGTCAAACTCTAGCCTCGCCTAAATGGCCAGGCTAGACTAGCCTTGAAAAGGCCATGTCTCAACCTCGCCTAAATGGCAAGGCCAGACTTGCCTTAATGAGGATAAGGCTTAACCTCGCCTACGACGAGATTAGCCTCACCTAAGAGATTATTCTGCTTAAACCAGGAAAGTACCAGCTTCTTCAAGAAGATAAAAGGTTTCCGCAGAAAACAAAGGATTCAGGGAATCTAATCCCTAAATTTAGTTGTTAAAGCAAAAATTGAGGGAGATTACTCCCTAAAGATCACCCAAAAATGGTGAGATCGCGGAAGTAGTAGTGCCAGCGATGGGTCGAGTAATGATTTGAGTAAAAGTTTCCTCAGGGGCCTCTACCTCCTTGCCCAGGCGATGACAGGACGCCATAGAGCTGCTCTAAAGAAGGCGATGACCTTAAGTCGTTTGAAAATAAAAGAGAGAGAAGAAGATCCCCGTTGAAGGTTCACTGAAAGAAGAGAAGAAAAATCTCTTTAAGAGGACTGCAGGGGTCCTATTTATAGGCCCTACAGTGCATTCTCGCCGTTGGCGCTTCAGATTTTGAAGCGCACGCGAGGCTAAAGCACTCGAGTGCTTGGCCTCGGGAAAGGGAGCGCCCCTTACAGTGCATGCGAGGCTAGCACCAACAGGGCGCTGCCAAGACAACTTCGCTTTGAAGCGAGGTTGCTTAAAGAAGCCTAGAGGCAAGCCTATTTCAGCCCAAAGACGAGACTATTCCAGCCTAGAAGCAGGACTAAAATTCAGTCTTAAAGGCGAAGGTGAGCTTAACCATCAAGGCGAAGCTCACACCCACATATCTTTGATTATCAATCAAAGCAATTCAAAGTATTTCAAAATCCAAACCATCCCATTGCAGATTTACTAAAACTTTGAAGGAGGTTTTATTAACACATTAAAAAAATTCCCATACAGCTTTTCAACTGGTCAGAACGATGTCTAACTTGTTGACATCTATAAAAGATAAGCAGTGAACAAGCTGATAACCAACTCAACACATCCTGAGGAACAAAGCAGAACCTCAGGCCCCGCTGATCTAGTGAAGCAGGCAGCAGGCCAATTACTATTTTTTTGAGGTTAAGTCAGCTCAGTACTCAGCCTCGAGCGAACCCAAGGTGCTAGCCTCACTCCAGAGGCTAAATTATCTAACTTCGCCTTAAAGCCCTTCAAAGCTCAGTAATGAGCCAAGTGCGAGTTTCGCCTGAAGCTCAACATAGCCGCACAGGGCTAATTTTCTATTCACTGAAGCCGTGAAGCTCTGATTAAGAGCTTTTAGCCCTGCGTGCGGAGCTAAACCTAGCTCTGCGCGAGGCTACATCTAGCCTCGTACGAGGATTTCTATGAAGGTTTCACCTAGAGGGGGGTGAATAGGTGAAGGCTAATCTAATGGTCACTTAATGATGAATTATGCAAATAATGCGGAAGCTAAAAGCAACTATGACCAAATTAAAACTTTTACACTAAACACTATGTATAACACAAGAGTGTTGCCGAATTCCCCGTGAAGGGCTCTGGACAAACTCCTCTAGATTCCCCTTGAATGGGTTGAGGTGCCGCGTTGGCTCTCTTGGTTGAATACAAGTGTTAGCAACAATCCCACGCAAGTATATCAATTAAGCACACAATGTATATCTAGCATATAAAGATGAACAATAAACACATGCAAGATATAAAAGAGACAAAGAGAGAGAGAGAGAGTGAGCAATCGCAAACACAAGGGTATGTTTCGAGGTTCGAGCACACTTTCTCTACATCCCCGCCTTCGACACACGAAGGATTTTCACTATGCAAGATCCCAATGGATCTCTCCTCGGTGCCGCAACACCTACAAGCCCTCGGACTCCCTAGTCCCGTACACACCGCAAGCCCACCGGCTCGCCGAGGCCGCACCTCAAACACGAGTTCGCACCCGAACCCGAAAACACCAAGTCCTCACTAGGACCCAAACAATCACGAGCACACTTGCCCGTCTCCTCAAAGAACAAAGAAAAGATCTTTGGTGATCACAACACTTTGATCACCTAAAGCACTCTAACTACAACACACCTATAGGATATATAATCAAAGGATGCTCAAGTGTGGTGTGAGAAAAACAAGTATGTGAAAGGTGGAGGAAAACTCAAAGACTTTCTTTTAAACACTCTTGATAAAACTTCCCTTTTGATTGAAAGAATTAGCTCTCAAATATGTGGAGAAAACTCTTTTAAAAGACTGGGAAAAACTAGCTCAAGGCTCTCCTAAAATCTTGTAGCAAAACAATGACAAGACCCCCAATTTATAGGCTGCCAGAAAACTAGCCGTTGGGATCTGTCAGTACTGCCGGTCGACCGGCCCGGTCGACCGCCAACGGTCGGATTTCTGACCGTTGGAGCCACGGTCGACCGGTGCGGTCGGCCGAACTTTCCAGAGAGCACTGCTCTCTGGAGCGGTCGACCGGCACAGTCGACCGTCCACCAGTACACACAGGCGTGCACATTTGTGCACGTCGGTCGACCGACCCGGTCGACCGACTTCAGGGTTAGTCGACTTATAAGCTAGTATAAGTCGACTAGCTGAAGCCTGAAACAATTTTTCTGAGATTAAAAAGTTTATCTTTTTGGTTCAAATAAAATCCCATAAAATACATAAAAATCTACAAAAATAGTTTAACCAATATACTTTGATATACAAACATGCTTGCACAAAATCAAGGCATGTTATAAAAGATTGGACTATTTTTGTAAGTTGGAAATATTTGGCTCATGATAAAAAACTGTTTTTCCAAAACAATAATTTTCCAAAACATGTTTTTCCAAATCTTCATCAAATACAAAAACAAGATATTATAATTCATTTTAAGGCATAATGTGTATGGATATGAACCACTACACAATCAAGATGAAATATCTATGTTTTTGACAATAAGCTCTAAACTTGATTTTGGATAAAAGATATGTATATAAGAAAATACCAAAATCCAAATAAGTATTTTTCCAAAATGAAAAATCTTTTCTAAACTAAAAAATCTTTTATGAAAACAATTCTAAATCAAGAGTGTGTGTGTATATGTACTTGAGCAATCTACCAACTATCTATCCTTTACATTTTTAACTAAAACAAAAACAAAATCTTATACCTAGACACAAGTCTTCATCTTCTTGAAGTCTTCACTTGAAGGCTTCTCATCTTCTTGACTTGGTCCAAGCTTGATCCAAAAGCTCCTTGGATCACACCGTGCTAGCTCCAAATCTTAATATTTTGTCCTTTGTTGAGCTATGTACCTACTAAGATCTTGATAATGAATCTGTCACTAATTAAACACAAGATCATTAGTAAACATAACTTCATGAGTTGATCATCATCAAAACTAGGGTGATAGGCCTTTGGGCCAACAATCTCCCCCTTTTTGATGATGACAAAACTCATGAGGTTATATATGCATAGATTAAAGTAAAGCTTCAAAGAAGCTCCCCTTTAACTCATGCATACAAAATAAATAATAGATATGGCAATGAGGCACATGAATATGTATGCAAGTATGGAGATAAAACATGCAACAAGCATAAATCAAAATCTTTTTCTCCTATTTGTAATACAAAAACATACATGCATAAATAACAAGGAAGACAAATACTTCTCCCCCTTAAGTAATGAAAACATGCATAAAAACTCAAATACTTCTCCCCCTTTTTGTTAATCATCAACAAAGGGTTCAAAGTAAAATCAAATCAAACAAATTTTTCTCCCCCTTTTTGTCATAAACAAAGAGATCAATAAGGGGTCAAATCAAACATATCAACAAAATATTTTTTTTAATTTTTCTTAAACAAAATTTTGAAAGGTATCAGAGCTCTTGTAAAATAATCAAATTTTAAGATACCTAATTGAAAATAATCATTATCATAAAACATATTGATATCAATTGAAATTTAACAAATATGAAGTTGAAGCATTTTGATATCAATGGTAAACATAATGATCCAAAATTTTATTTTTCATCATAAACTTTGTGCCTTTTAAAAATGTGAGCCAATTGAAAGTTAAGCACATGAAAATTATATATATGTATGAAATGTGTATACCAATTGACATTGATGCATACATATATAAGAAACAAAATATGAGTATATACAAAATAAGTTCATATTGATACCAATTGAAACGATTCAATGATACCAATTGACATAACAATAAGATCAAGTGTATATCTCATAACCTACCATCCCTTGATATGCACAAGGTAAAATATTTTCAATGAAGCATACAAGGCATAATCGCCCATCCATCCTCCCATAGATGGTAGGGGTTTTCAAAAATAGATTTGAAAATAAACTTAGTTTGAAAACTCTACCAAATGAAGAATAATTAACTAGTTAAAGATAAATTTTTTTTGAAAAACTAGTTAAAGATCCTTCAAAAACATGAAATCAAAAAAAAATTTATTAAAAAAAATTTATATTTCAAGATATATGTATGTTTTGACAACACAATAAGTATACATACATATCTCTTAAACACAAATGAGTCCATATAAATAGATTTGCATTAAAGGTAAATGACTCAAGAGGTATACATGTATATCTTAAAGTTTGGCAAAATACACATATACATGAAATGAAAAACACATGATCATAAATCAAATCCAAAACGTGGGAATATAAGTTTAAAAATGTATGCATCATCAAAACCAAGCAATACAAGCACATTTCATGGGTTCAAATAAGCATTCAAGCACAAATATAAATAGATTTATTTGTGGCCCACGACATGTACAAGTATAAATCCTAGTGTTGACAAAAACTAACATATAAACTAATATTCAAATCATGAAGCATCAAATTTTGAGAAAAATAGAATCATGTGTCAATCTCAAAAATTATTTGAAGAACAAATAAGTAGTATAAATTGTTTTTGAAAAATTAGTTAAAAAATCCTTCGAATATATCAAATCTTATGTTTCATAAACATAACTAGATACATAAAAATTTAAGCACTCATGGTCAATAAAGCTCAAAAATGATTTTAACAAAAGTGTGAGTGTTAAACGATCATGTAAATAGCATTTTTATGAAAATAGTCAAAGAAGCTCAAAGAGATCAAAAGTCACATTTTAACAAAACCAAAAAATCAAAACACTAATCTTCATGGTATATGTATGATCAATCCAATCCTACAATACACATACATATCCCAAATCTAAAAGAGTCTATTAATGATGTTTGCATTAAGGTAAGAGACTCACGGGTATACATGTATATTTAATAGATTTGAATTTAAAAATACATATACATGAAGTAAAGCATAAAGTAGGTAAAACATGTATAAAAGAGAATCATCAAAACTAGTCTATACATATGCATATAGTGGGTACAAATGAGCATGAAGTGCAAATATATATAAAACAAATGTAGCTCACTATTTGTACATGTATAATACAAGTTTTGATAAAAACTACATCTAAGCATGTTATTACCACATGAAGCACATAAAAACACAAAACATGAACATGCTATGAATATGATATATGTAAAAGGCATGTACATAAAAAGTAGGAGTTTAGAAATTGTTACCAACTCCAAAGCTCCTAACATGGTGGTTGTCCCACCAAAACCTCCTTGATAGCGGTGCTCCAAATGTGTGTCCATCAAGTCCATTTGCATCCACTACCAAGGCACCAATTCTCTCACGTTTTGTGAGAGCCCTCACCTACATCACAAGCAAATGGTGGGGGTTTTGGTACCCATATTTTCTTGTAGGGTCCACGGGGGTTAGCTTTGTTGTAAGGAACCCAAAATCTTTTATTCTTAGCAAAATTAAAATGATCTAATCTATCATAACAATATTTTGCTAAATAGCCTTTGCGGCCACAATGTGTACATACGTACACCTTAGTATGCTTATGTGTGAAGTGTGATCATGTTGTGCAACATAAGCAAATGTATGGTTATGATGTGCATGAATGTGTGGAGTTTGTTTCTTTGAAAACATTGACTCCAACCTAGAATGATTGAAAGCACAAGAGTTCAAGGTTGAACTCAAACCATCCATTTTATTTTTCAAAACTTTTATCTCATTAGTGGTGGCATGTAAAGCATGATGAGATAAAGAATCATTTTTCTTTTTCTTTTGTGAAACAAAATCTTTTCCTTTTTCACAAATTTTTCTTTTCAAAGATTTATTTTCTTGAAAAATAACTTCTTTTTATTTTCCACCAAATTAATTTTATTTTTCAATGTATTGTTTCCTTCACACAAATCATTCAATTTTGAAAATAAGGAAACATTCTCATTTTTCAAATCTTTATTTTCTTTTTCTAAGCATGCAATCCTAGATTTGAAAGAATCATTTTCTTTAAGCATGCAATCAAAATCCTTTTTCAAATTTTTGTTATCTTTTTCTAAACATGCAATGCTAGATTTAAATGAATCTTGTTCTATATGCATGCAGGCAATGTTCTTTTTCAAATTTTTATTTTCTTTCTTAAGCATGTCATATTTTTCAAGAATTGTTTGGCAAAATGAAGTGAGCTCATCATATGACATGTCCTCATCATCGTATTCGGAGTTTACCTCAAGGGGGTTATCCCTTGGACCATATAGCATACGTTGGAGATGTCGCTTCAACGTCCGAATCGCTCCCCGCATAGTATTGTTCATTTTCACCAAGAGAGAGGAGGGTGTTCCACACTACAAAAGCCGATTCAAAGTTAGAAACTCTAGATAAATAAACATCATCTAGGGTAGACTTTAAAGCATGAAGGGCTTTTGTATTAGCCTCAAAATTCTTACCATCTAAACAATATGCATTATTAGTAGTGGCAAGATAAACATGATAACCTAGGGCTTTGAGGTACAAGGACATCTTCACCTTCCATATATGGATGTTAACAATGTCAAACATGGGTGGTGACATGAAGTCCATGGTGTGTGTACAAAATATTGTGATTAGCCTAAAAATAAGGATCTTTTACTCTAGGTAGTTAGACCAAAATCAGAGTACCAAGCTCTGATACCAATTGAAGGTTTCACCTAGAGGGGGGTGAATAGGTGAAGGCTAATCTAATGGTCACTTAATGATGAATTATGCAAATAATGCGGAAGCTAAAAGCAACTATGACCAAATTAAAACTTTTACACTAAACACTATGTATAACACAAGAGTGTTGCCGAATTCCCCGTGAAGGGCTCTGGACAAACTCCTCTAGATTCCCCTTGAATGGGTTGAGGTGCCGCGTTGGCTCTCTTGGTTGAATACAAGTGTTAGCAACAATCCCACACAAGTATATCAATTAAGCACACAATGTATATCTAGCATATAAAGATGAACAATAAGCACATGCAAGATATAAAAGAGACAAAGAGAGAGAGAGAGAGAGAGAGAGTGAGCAATCGCAAACACAAGGGTATGTTTCGAGGTTCGAGCACACTTGCTCTACATCCCCGCCTTCGACACACGAAGGATTTCCACTATGCAAGATCCCAATGGATCTCTCCTCGGTGCCGCAACACCTACAAGCCCTCGGACTCCCTAGTCCCGTATACACCGCAAGCCCACCGGCTCGCCGAGGCCGCACCTCAAACACGAGTTCGCACCCGAACCCGAAAACACCAAGTCCTCACTAGGACCCAAACAATCACGAGCACACTTGCCCGTCTCCTCAAAGAACAAAGAAAAGATCTTTGGTGATCACAACACTTTGATCACCTAAAGCACTCTCACTACAACACACCTATAGGATGTATAATCAATGGATGCTCAAGTGTGGTGTGAGAAAAACAAGGATGTGAAAGGTGGAGGAAAACTCAAAGACTTTCTTTTAAACACTCTTGATAAAACTTCCTTTTGATTGGAAGAATTAGCTCTCAAATATGTGGAGAAAACTCTTTTAAAAGACTGGGAAAAACTAGCTCAAGGCTCTCCTAAAATCTTGTAGCAAAACAATGATAAGACCCCCAATTTATAGGCTGCCAGAAAACTAGCCGTTGGGATCTGTCAGTACTGCCGGTCGACCGGCCCGGTCGACCGCCAACGGTCGGATTTCTGACCGTTGGAGCCACGGTCGACCGGTGCGGTCGGCCGAACTTTCCAGAGAGCACTGCTCTCTGGAGCGGTCGACCGGCACGGTCGACCGTCCACCAGTACACACAGGCGTGCACGTTTGTGCACGTCGGTCGACCGACTTCAGGGTTAGTCGACTTATAAGCTTGTATAAGTCGACTAGCTGAAGCCTGAAACAATTTTTCTGAGATTAAAAAGTTTGTCTTTTTGGTTCAAATAAAATCCCATAAAATACATAAAAATCTACAAAAATAGTTTAACCAATATACTTTGATATACAAACATGCTTACACAAAATCAAGGCATGTTATAAAAGATTGACTATTTTTGTAGGTTGGAAATATTTGGCTCATGATAAAAACTATTTTTCCAAAACAATAATTTTCCAAAACATGTTTTTCCAAATCTTCATCAAATACAAAAACAAGATATTATAATTCATTTTAAGGCATAGTGTGTATGGATATCAACCACTACACAATCAAGATAAAATATCTATGTTTTTGACAATAAGCTCTAAACTTGATTTTGGATAAAAGATATGTATATAAGAAAATACCAAAATCCAAATAAGTATTTTTCCAAAATGAAAAATCTTTTCTAAACTAAAAAATCTTTTATGAAAATAATTCTAAATCAAGAATGTGTGTGTATATGTACTTGAGCAATCCACCAACTATCTATCATTTACATTTTTAACTAAAACAAAAACAAAATCTTATACCTAGACACAAGTCTTCATCTTCTTAAAGTCTTCACTTGAAGGCTTCTCATCTTCTTGACTTGGTCCAAGCTTGATCCAAAGCTCCTTGGATCACACCGTGCTAGCTCCAAATCTTGATATTTTTGTCCTTTGTTGAGTTATGCACCTACTAAGATCTTGATAATGAATCTGTCACTAATTAAACACAAGATCATTAGTAAACATAACTTCATGAGTTGATCATCATCAAAGTAAGGTGATAGGCCTTTGGGCCAACATTCTATGCCTCTATGAGAGGGCTGGCCAGGTCAAACCTTTGACCTAGTATTTAATGGGCTAACCCCATACGTTAGTGGGTTAATGCCACTTGAAGTGGGCAGTTACACCCGCCTACTTTGCCCCACATTCAGTGGAACAGCTAGGACAATAGGTTATTTTTAGGCTCGCGTGAACCTGTCTAGCCTCGCATGTAGCTCACATTTAGCCTAACACGACCGTTATAGCCTCGCGCGAATCTCAAAACAGCTTTCGGAGCAAGGCTAGCTGACTGTTATCAGTCGTGGCTGAATTCTAGGGACGGTTACACACCCCTCTAGAGCCTATAAATTGCTCATCTGAGAATGAGCTCAGGAGGGGAGAGAAGATCAAGAGAGGCAATCAAAGGGAGAGCAGAACAAGAGAAACAGGAAGGCACCATGAGAGCTAACAAGGCTAACTTTTTCTTGTTTCTCAGAAGCTCTAGAGAATTACTTCTCTAAGTTCAAGGTGTTGATACTTCAAGACCTTCCTTTTTCAAGGAATCTCCGGAATCAGGCGAGAAGAAATTCCCAAGTAGTAGCATTTGAAGATTGATCGCTCACATCGTCAACGGGACAAAGTGATCGCGCGCTGATCAGACTCCCACCAGCACACTTCCCCAGAAATCTCAGAGGAGATCTACTTGTAAATTTTTTTTTAATTACTTGTAATCTTCTCCTCAATTATTGTAAGTTTTTCTTTTATTGAATTTTCACCTCACATCTCCACATCCTGAAGTTGTTCTTGACGTCAAACTTCATCACATCAGTCTTCAATGGATGTGGATTCATATATTTCACCATACATATATTATCTCCAGGCATCTTCTCAATAGATTCCTCAAAAACAATGCAGAAAACTAACAAGTTAGATCAAAAAACTGGATAAAGATATGATCTTTACCTCAAAGTGAAACCCTAGGAGAGTTTTCAAAATGATCTACTCCACCAGATTTGATTCCTTGAACAATCCAAAAGTTATTCTGAGATTGACACACGATCCCACAAACAGTCCAAACGCTGCTCCGAGATCGACACACGATCTCCGCCAAACAGTAATTATTGTTCTTGGAATCGACACACGATCCCACAAAGAACTTGGGATGCTCTGATACCACTTGTTGCGCGCGCCTTGCAACAACCAATTGAGGAACCCCAATCAACAGAGAGAGATGCACCTGCGAAGTACCCAAAGACAAGAACAAATAACAAAGAGATAAAGCCAAACACAATATTTAACAAAGTTCGACAATTTGCCTCCGTCCTCGAAGCAAGGGAGTGAGAGATTTTATTGATTCAACAACCAATACAAGTTTTTCAGAGGGATAATTCATGGGGCTCTACCCCTTTGTTTATAGTCAGAGAATGCAAGAGTTTTAGGAAACCACAATTGGATTCGACTCCATTTCAGAAACGAAGTCCGAATCCCAAAAGGAGAAGCAGATTCGCCTGTCGGTCGACCGGCTGGTCGACCGACCTCTTCCTTCGATTGACCGGTCAGTCGACCGTTGCCAACAGAAAGTCCATGTGTGCCAGTCAGTCGACCATTCCGGTCGACCGCTCTCCTTGCTACGGTCGATCGGGCGGTCGACCGAGCTACTCCAGTGCACGCTGTGCACGCCGGTCGACCGGGCGGTCGGCCGGCCCTTGGTTTTGCCCTGTATTTGGACTGCTTCTCACTCCTTCTGGATTTTGGTCTTTGCGCTATTTCTTCCAATGAGTTAAAAAACTTTTCTATCAAGTTTTTATCTCCTCTCTCCCTACACTTTGCCTTTTAACTTTTTGTTACTCATTGGCTTGCTTCTTTTCCACGTAACTAACACAAAAACATTGATGGGTAAAGATTAAAGCACAAGTTGGAAGCAAGAACAAGGAGGGTAAAAGAAGATAAATGTGGCCTCACACCTCGGGCGACCTAGCCAAAGAAAATAGATAAATGACTTTCACACCATTGATAATAAGAATCTCCATCTCAGAGATAGAAAAGTAAATCTCAAATTGTTTTCATTCCCCCACTGATTGCAAGAATCAACTGGGAAAAGCATCAACTATGAACACGTTGAGGACGGTGAGAAGAACATGTTCTAACCAGTCCGTAACATGGGTCATTAACTTCAAAAATGAGAAATGCATAAAATTATGAAAGATCCCTTAGAGTCATCATTATTGTGAAAAAGCTAGTTACCCTGCCATCCAAAATTATCAATGTGGAATATAAAGGACCAAAGAAACAATTAAAAGTATCAGAGACACTTGAAAACATAGGTAGATGCATATATATGACATATATGCATAACTTACGCTCTTTTCAAAAGGAAAAGAAGAAAAAGAACGACTTATGCATGAGCAAGATGTTAACATTGACGCCTAAACTATGAGATTGTTAAACCGTGTTCAACTGATTATAACAGACATGCATATTAAAAAGGACAAAATTAAAGGAGTATAAAAATTTGGGTTGTAAAAGTGATTAGAGTGAATAAATTTTTCCAAGTGAAGTGTGAGGATAGACCCACAATTCCGTTGGGGCCATTTTCCATTCTTTTCTTTGTTTTCAGTCATCTTAAGGTCGATATAGTTATTCAAATTTATGATTTGTTCTTTCTTATAAGTATATAAAAATATTATTATTATTATTATTATGGAGATAAGATGATATGCATCCCGAGTGACACATTCAGGAATTTCAATCTGGAGTGCGCATGTACAGTATCAGATTCAAAATCTTACAAAATTTTGATGCACGATGGTACTAATCAGAGTAAGTTTTGTCTTGTACTAGTAACTGTGGAAGGTTTTGACAATTCATGAATACTTCATGAATTGCTGAATAGGGGAAGACCAAGAATAGTATTGAATCGGACTGATCATTCAGATTATTAAGACAATGGAAATTCCTGGCAACAAACTGGCGAAACTGAGACTCTGGTTCTCTTGATGGCGTAGGGAGATGAGAGATGTAGGGACGTAAATAAATAAAATAGGAGACAAGGGAGCTATGGTAAATTTTGCATTTGAATGACAACTCAAAGAAGACTGCAACTATTGTCTTTTTATCTACAACAAGACCAGCACACTCCTTTCACGCTCTCTGTCTCTCTCTCTTGCTACGGTTTCTCTTCTTGCTTCTCCTCTCTTCTTCTTGCTTTTACTTCTTCTCTCTAACTTGTGCTTCTGCACTCTTGCTTATTCTCTTCCTTTTCACCTCTCCTTAAATAGAGTTTACAGCCCACTTATTTCAACCACATTATTAGATTCATACTACCGTCCCATGAGTTTCTTTATTTCGTCAACCCATTCACTGCCCCATATGTTTCTTAAAGATGGCAAATCAAGTTTGAACTCTTGATATCTCTAACTACAAAAATTCAAAAGAGTAAAGATGAAATGCTATGTGTATCATGCACTTTCTAGGAACTTCTGTCTTATAAGTTCCAATCAAGGAGAATAAGGACATAATTCCTCCTGTTGAGTCGATATACAACTGTTCGTTGAAATGCCAAATTAATGTTTTGGTTTATCTTCTGGAAGTATGACAAGTTCCAAGTGCATGGAACAAAATATCTTCCGGATAAATAAATTAAAAGAAAATGACAGTAAACTGCAAGGCCTGCAAGTTGTACAACTCTTCAATTTCTCCAAAACAATCTGTATAAGCCTTTTTTAGTCAGAATATCTTGTTGTTATCGATCCTCCTCCTCCCTTACCCCTAGGTCTTATACTTTCAGTTCCTATTTGTTCTTAGTTGTTTCTTCTATCTTTCCTTATCTTTATTTTATTTTTTATATACTTTTATGTTTGCTTGTATCACTCTTCATTCACGTTATAAGATCTTATAATTTTTTTTTGAGGAATCACAATTAATAAATTTATAATGTATTATCTGTTCTTCTTCTCTTTGTTATTTTCAGTGGTAGGAAAATAGATCTGAACAATGAAACCATTAGAGGGATTGCATAATTTGTCCAGTTCACTTGGCACATTTAATTTTGCTTCCCTTCTTAATTTTCTTCTGAGATATATTTCCCTTTTTTGTTATCATTATTATTATTTTTAACTACAACTTCCAATGCTACATAGAACATATCATAATCACGCCTTTAATTTCATGTAATTTTTGAAAGAACATCAATAGCTAATTGGCTTAGCTCAATCAGATGATATATAAGAACATGCATCTCATACACTATTTAACCGAAGAAGGGAAAAAAAAAATATTGCACACATAACAAACTCACATATAAACACCATGATCGCTTTCATGCAAATAATAATGAAACATGAAAATCACCATCCAAGCCGAAGCTCTAAATCCAACTCCTCAACAAATCCATCATCACTATTTCCCTCTTTCCCAATATCACCATCATCTCTCATCATTCCAACCTTGGCCAAAAGCGAGGCACCAAGATTTGTAGACGAAGTAGGGAAGTTTACCGCCTGCACATAGGGAGATATGGACAGGAAAGTTGAAGGAGAATCTGCAGCCGGTGCAAAACCTGGCCCTGCGGGATTCGAAATTGGATAGAAAAGGCACAGCCCGCCACTGACCACAAACTCGTTGGAAGGAAAGATCACAGGTGGCGACGACGCAGCAGCCGAGGAAGAGGAGGGGTCTGCAGACACCTGTGGGGTCTGGCGAAGGCGAGCACGATCACGACGGTGGACATTCATGTGGCCACCAAGTGCCTGCGCAGAGCGGAATTCACGCCTGCAGAAGGTGCAGGTGTAGGACCGTGGCGGCCATGTTGTGCCCATCGCACTGCCTGTGTCCTCTGCAAATGCACGCACCTCCATGAGTCGTCGGCATCGGTTGCTGGTTGACGAGCAGCATAGTTCCAAATGGCTGATTGCTGCCGCTGCTGCCGCTGCTGTTGGGATAATTTTTGGAGTTGGGTCTGAGAGAGCATGCCGAGTTCCGCTGCCATTGGATTATTTGTGACTGAGAAAGAGAAAATCTAACGGGAGTTTGTTTGTTTGGATTAATGAGAGATGAGGGTTTGGATTTTATAGTAGCAGGGTGAGTTTGTGTTGCAGGGGGACAAATGGGGGAAGCTCCGAGTGTATCACCATTGATGGCAAGCAAGCTGTTGGATTCTAGTTAAGAGTTCAGACATTATAAAAAACTGAGAAAAACCTCAGTTGGGTTATGAGAACACGCAAGTGTACCATCTCTTGCATTGTCTTGAACGCCCCCTAATCAGTTTCTTTAATATTGCGACTCTCTTGTGAGGAGACAGAGAACTGGACAGGTCATTAATTGGCTCCAAGTTAACTTGCATGGGCTAATTGCAACATGACAGTTGGCAGCCGGTCATATGCTGGCTGGCCAATTATTGGGACCCACGTAGGGATAATGTTGTTTTGTTTGTCAACAATATGAATTTCATTTTAGAACAGAACAAGAACAAGCTTGTAAAAATAAATTAAGGGCAAGAGAGTATAAAAATTCAAGATTTTGTTGAGACTGTAATTAAGTTAAGCTATGAGGAATTTCAGTTAAGATAACAGGATTGGCCCGCATGAATCTTAGCTTAACTAATTATCTGATTCCCTCAATCAAGGGATAGTTAACCAACTGTAAAGCAAGCATATACAGAATCCGAAGGTGATCGATATCTAAGATTCTAAATCTTAATACTACTTTCAAGATGTTGTTTGCAATTAAGCAACAATTTTGACTGTTGATATTATGAGCATTACTGTCCGACTTTGAAGGGATCTTAATCAAATTAGGCCATACATTTCTTCCTTAATCATACCAATGGATCCATGGGAATATCTGACAGTCTTAAGTTTCTCAACTGTTTAATTAACACGAGTGCAGTGAAGCTCTTCTGATCAATATCTATTCCTGAATCCTAACTACATTCTACAATAATTGTTCCTTATCATTTCCAGAATATTTCTGACGATGTCAAGTGCATAAAAAGAGCTACCTCTTATTGTCCTCTGTATCCTAATATCTTCCATAAGTTGGAGGCCTTCTGTCTTCTAAAACTGTAATCTTATATATCTTCATATATATGCAGTTTTACTAGTTGTGACCACCATTGCTATTGATTGATGCTGACTATTGTCTTCCTCAATAACGAGCTAGTAGTCACTTTGAAAGCTCTTTTGCTGCAGGGTCCTATGATTGCCATTTCTCTTATGTCCCTCATTAAGGGTACCAATCTCCTACGCGAAATGCATTTTCCTACAACGTAACTTCAGTTTTGTTCTTCAGATTCCAATGATATACTCTTTGTTTTTTTACTGATCCATTAACCAGTCTTTCTTCATATAAAATATGTCCACTGAAATATGTATATGTTTTCTAACAAATTGCATAGTTTATACTGATGCTGAGTTAGGACAAGAGCATATAATCCATGGAACAATAGATCTATGGAAAATTAACTCATGGTTATCCAATTGGTTCTCATGACTTCATTAATTTTAATTGAAAAATCCTTGGCATAAAGGCTGATATATACCTGGTGGCACTATGACAAAACTGCATTTGGCATCAAGAATTTCCAGCATGTTGCCTACAGAGAATACTATTAACTAAATTAAATATGATCTGATGCATTCTAAGAGTAAATAGACAAATATAAGGAAACATCTTCCTGTTGCTTGAACTTTGACTGTCATTTGCAAGAGCCCCACAAAGAAACCAGCTATAGTTCCTATTAAATTCCATCCACATCCATCCTTTGTTATTTCACACAGTAAAGACTCCTATCTCCCAAGGAATTCTTTCTTATCCTTCATGAATTAAATATTTAACTAGTTACGATGAACACGGGAACTTTGACATACTAACACTAGTTTTACTTGAATTTTTTTAAATTGTATTACTCGATCTGTTCTTTGTTGTCCACTTTATTCGTAGCATTTAGCTCTTGTTTTTTGCATAAAGATCGCTTTAGACACGAGGGCAACCAATCCTAGCCTCCTTCGCCATAGTGGACATAACCAGTCCTTATTCTCACTTTCTTGAGTCTTTCTTCTGGCATTGCTTTCATCGCTTGTAACCATACCAAACTCTTGCCTCCAACAAGCAAGACAAGTTTGCCATTTGAGTTGAACACTTCAACTTGCAGTCCTCCTTCAAAGTCTATAATTTTTGTCTACTAATGTAAGTCAGCTTATAAATTGAAATGGCCCCAACCTCAGACAAGCGCAAAATGTTTGGAAGTCCATATATATAACGTTTTTAAAGATATGGTATCCTATACAGCCAAATATGTGTGTGTGTGTGTCAGAATCATCGTTAGTATCATATAATCAGGAGGATATTATTGGCCTTTGTTATATGTGTTTCTCATTCTTCTGTCACCGATCGTTCAAAACAATAAAATGGAATAAGAAAGCCAATGGGATTTAATAAGACTTTTAAGGAGCACGTCAATGAGATTTTGTTACTGTTGAGCCAATGATAAGAACACTTCTTTAGTAAATTATAATAAGATATTGCAACAACTTATTTGGATCATTAAATATATTCTCAAGTTGTAGAACGGGCGGGGGCGCAAAAACAGGAGGTATTTTTTAACTCTATGACAGGACTTTGGTCGACTGGGCGGTCAATCAACATGCACAAGGCTTGGGTCGGTCAACCCGCATGTAGACCGATGTTGCACAAGGAATAGGAACCCAGTTAGGTCGGTCGACCACATTTTCAGTAAGTCCTGTAATGCCAGAGGACTTTGTGCAGTCGACCGAGTGGTGGACCGCACACTTGGATCGGTCGACCGGGCGGTCAACTGACAGTCGGGTCAGAACGAATTCTGGACCTGATCTGGAGCTATTTTTGGGGTTTCTTCTCCTCCCTATAAATAGAAGATGTGAACCCATTTTAGAGTTAAGGATTTTCTGAGTGAGTTCTTAAGAGAACTAATTGTAATCCTCTTATAATCTTGTGCAAATCAATAGATCTCTCTCTCTTCTGCCCCGAGGACGTATACATCTTTCTGAACCTCGTAAATCCTCGTCTCCCTCTCTATTTGTATGTGTTTGTGCATCTAAGATTTGTGTTCTTGGCTTGCTCTAGCCCCAATAAGTAGAATCAGAATTCTAGGCAACGCTTGAGCTAAGTTTGGTGGATCAGATCGTTGATTGGAAGCTTGGATTTTCGGATCTTAAGCTTTTATTGGATAAAAATTGGATTTTTATTAGATAAAAATTGATTTTATTCGGATTGGATCTGGTCTACAATTGTTTGGTGGAGTGGATCTTTGGTTTGAAGCTTGGATCTTATAAATTGAAAGTTTTGGTTGGACAAAAATCAGATTTTACCATATTGGATCTCGTCTTCAATCTAGGTGGAGAGATCAATTGAAAACTCATCTTTGGGTTTCAATTGGAGGTAAAAATCTGAACTTTATCACTTGTAGTTCCATTTCATAGTTGTTTCGTTTGTATGGTTGTGGGATTTAGAGAAATGGCCGGAGAAACATTTAGTGAGAGTGATTTTTTTTTTTAAAGTAAAGAACATTCAGAATGTTCATCACATGAAGATAGATATGGTGAAGTTTGATGGCACAAACAATTTTGGATTGTGGAGATGGGAGATAATGGATATGCTGAATGCGCAAAATTTGAAGGATACTCTTGAGCTTCAAGAGAGACCAGCAGAAGTAGATGAGAAAGTTTGAAAGAAGATGAATAGGACGACGTCTGACATCATTAGGCCTTGCTTAACACAGGATATAAAGTATGATGTGATGAATAAGACTTCTGCGAAGTCAATCTGGGAGATTTTAGCGAGTAAGTAATTGACGAAGAGCATCGAGAATCACCTGCATTTGAAGAGGAGACTTTACCGTTTCTAGTTGAAGAGTGGAATCTCTGTTAGTGATCACATCAACAACAACACGAACTTCTCGCGAATTTAACAAATTTAGATGTAGTGATTGAGGATGAAGATAAAGCGTTGATATTATTGAGTTCTCTCTTCGATGAGGGATATGGACCTTTGTGCATGCCTTGATCAATGAGAGGATATCCCTTAGCTACAGTGAGGTGATCGCTGCTCTTGTGAACCTTGAATTGAGGAAGGATAAGGAGTGTTCTACCAGTGACACATCGGCAGAGTTATTGACCATGAGAGGAAGTAGTCCAAATGAAAGAAGAGGAAATCAGCAGAAATCTAATTGGAAGCCCATGGCTAGTAATTGCTAATTGGAGAAGGATCAGGGCGCCTTCTGTAAAGAGAAAGGATACTGGAAAAGTAATTGTCCAAAGCTCCATATGTCAAAGAAGGAGTCACAATCAGAGGCCAATGTCGTGAGGTCAAATGGTAATGATTCTGACTCTTCTTGCTTTTCACTTTCTATTACACCATCAGGTTGTCATTCAGATAAGTTTGAGTAGGTATTGGATATGGGTTTTACCTACCACATTTGTCACAGAAGAGAGTTGTTTGCTAGTATTGAGGAGCTGGATGGCAGTTTGATATCTATGAGAGATGATCATACATGCTAGTTGTTTGGTAAGGGTATAGTTCGTATCAGGATGTATGATACGACATTGAGAGAGTTGAAGGAGGTGAGATATATTCCTAGTATGACGAAGAATATAATCTCAGTTGGAGCTTTGGAAGCGGAGGGCCTCAGAGGGACTCTTGGAAAAGGTGTTCTCAAGATATCTAGCGGCTCTTTGGTTGTTTTGAAGGACATTAGACGTAACAACGTGTACTACTTGGTAGGTAATGCAGTTACTGGATTGACGTCTTCAAGACAATTGGATGGCAATTCCACCAGATCATGGCGCAGTTGGCTCAGACAAGTTGGTTTGGTCAGATTAAGCATTGGTAGGTGCATCGACCTACCGTTTGAAAGCACATGACAGTTGTGTTCTGGACAAGAAGAAGGTGAAATTCGGCACAGATACTCACTATGTGCATGATCTTCTTGAGTTAGTTCATGTGGATGTTTGGGGTCGTACCAAGACTGTATCACTTGGAGATCGTCAGTACTTTATCTCAGTTGTAGATGATTATTCGAGACGTTGGATATACCCGATGAGATAAAGAGTTGAAGCCCGAGAGTTGTTGGTGAAGTGAAAGGAGCTGATGAAAAATCGATAGGTAGGAAGATTAAGATGCTCCGGTATGATCATGTTGAGGAGTATAAGGATTCTTTCCTGCAATTTGGCTAGAACAATAGTATTGTTACCCACTTCACAAATGAGAAAGATGGTGTAGCCAAAGAGATGAACCGTGCTTTGCTGGAGAAGGTTCGGTATTTGTTGTCTAATGCATCGTTAGACAAACCATTTTGGCCGAGGGATTGAGTATGATAGCCATCTCTTGAATAGGCTACTGATGATTGTGATAGGAGGTATAACTCCTTTGGAGATTTGATCATGTGGAGCTACTCGTGATCATGGTTTGCTTAGAGTATTTGATTGTCTGGCCTATGTTGATGTAAAGAAAGACATGTTGGACTCTAAAATGAACAAATTGATATCTTTGGGATACAAAGAAGAGTTGAAAGGTTACTAGTTATGGGATCCGAAAAATAAGGAGTTTGTCTCGAGCAGACATGTCACATTGGATGAGACTTCAATGTTGAAGCCTACCGCTCCTGGCAGGTGGAGATGAGGAAGACCAAAGTAGTATTGCAGTGGGTGAAGGTTGATACTACTCTATATTGTCCAGTTAGTTCAATTTTGTCTGAGATTCCATCAGTCGTGACACCAGGTGGAGATCGAGTAGCCAATATGGATACTGAGCATGTTGAAAAAGATGGTTCAGATGCAGCTAGAGGAACCAAAGGGAATCCGTAAAGGTAGGTTGTAAAGAAGTATGTATCTCATGTTGATGAGGTTCATATGACTCAACCAGTTTGGGTCGTTACTGCTGCAAAGAAGAGAGTTGGTTGAGCTCAGTGGAGCTCATTTGAATGAATTACGAGAGGCTTGATCCCTTGAGTAGAGGGTACGTAGGCAGCCGTGATAGTGCAACCGTTTGCTGATGCAGCTCGTATGAAGCTATTTAGTGCATTTAGGTTCTGAAGAATTAGTAGCGAAAGCTGATTTAGACTTCACGTAGAGGTGAAGAGTTAGACTTCACGTAGAGGTGAAATATTGTGATCTTGATAAACATTTGATCTTCCGATGAGAAGATAGTTGTGTTGAGCCAATGTAAGTATTTGGTGTGCTCTACTCAGATTTGGTTGAACCGTCTTGAAGATATTTAGACTGAAGTGCCGGTCAGTTGGAGAGTCAGTATTGGCTCATGTTGGGTTCTTTGAGGTCATTTAGAATGGTGTTCCATTCAGTTACTGAGTTGTAGACAAGTTCGTCAGTCGACTCATATGATGTTGATTCTCTTCAATGGAGTGTTGGAAAGGCATGTATGGTGCATTCCGTTTGGATAGCTGAGCAGAAATTTAGAATCTTTAAAATTGATATTTGAGCTTGGAGAGAGTTGCCTGAGAGAACGACAAACTCAATTTGGATTGATTCAGTTATCTGGATCTGTTGAGATCGCTTGTGAGTTTGGAGAGAGTTGCTAGTGGCGACAACAAACTCAATTATGGATTGAATCAATCATTTGGATCCAGTGTGATCATTTGAAATCAATTATAAGTGTGTTGGCGATTCATTTTAGGAATCGGTTGGTCCATTTGGACAAGTCGAGATCGTGTGTCAATTTCATCGAGATCGTGTGCCAATTTCACAGGTATTCATTGGCCCAAAGGCCATTAGCCCTAGTTTTGATGATAACAAACCATATGTAGTTATATATTAACCAAATTGTTTAATTAAGTTTAGGTAAAAGCATATGTCGCATTTCGGTTCCATCACAAGACTCACACATTTGGAAGCCCAGAAGATTTAGATCCCAGAGTCTAGCCATTAGAAGACCTCAACGATCAAGCAATTTCGAGAAGACTATTTCAAGATTTGTATTTTTACCTTTTCCTTTTTAGTTAAGATTTATAGTATTTGTTAAAACTAACATGAAAGAAGTTGATACCTTTTGGGATTGTCACACACACACACATTTCATATTTCATTGTGTTTTTTAAAACAAAAATTTATTACCAGATTTCTTATCAAGTTTCAGAAAAATAAAGTTTCAGAAAATCAGTTTTCAGAAAAAACAAGTTTTGGAGAAACTGGTTTTTGTTTTAGAAAAGAATTTTATCAAAATATAGTTCTAATTTATTTGGCATTGATCCATGATCACACTTTTGCTCTTCAAATCCCTAGAACTCTATTTTGTGTTTACTTATCAAAAGAAAATTTGTTGGAAAAATAATTACTTTTCCAAAAACCTGTTTTGGCCCTCAATCGGTCGACCGTCTCAATCGGTCGACCGTGCGGTCGACCGCTTGCACAGCAAAACTGCTCTGTCGGTCGACCGGGCGGTCGACTGACATGCACCAAGTACAACCGTGCACTTCGGTCGACCAGAAGCAAGAGCAGTGCTCTCTGTTTGTTCCAGTCGACGGACAGAGAGTGAAAACTCTCTGTTTGGGAACCACGGTCGACCGTCCGATCGACTGCTTTTCCCAACGGTTGGAAATCTGACCGTTAGCGGTCGACCGTCCGATCGACTGCTTTTTCCCAACGGTTGGAAATCTGACCGTTAGCGGTCGACCGCCCGGTCGACCGACAGTAGATAATTCTGCTGAGTTGGCTCCCAACAGCTAGATTCACTTTTGTCTTTTGTTGGGTCTTGTCCCAACGGATCTATTGAGTTTTCTACCCTCATTTTCATCCCCTATAAATAGTGGGACAATGAAACAACTTAAAAACAAGATTTTTAAGCCTTAGATCAAATATTTTCATAGTTTAGCCTCTTTGCAAAAGATTTTCTCTTGAGCCAACTATTTTAAAATTTTGGTGTCTTAACTTGAGCCTTTTCTCTACTTCTCTACTTACTATTTGCACTACACAATCCCAAGTGTTTCACTTCCTCATCTTGGTGTAGGGTTGTGCTTGTGAATTATCTTTGTAGTCAAGTATTGATCACCATTTTCTTCGATTGAGAAGTTGTAGAGGTTGTGGTCTCGAGAGAGCTAGTGAGCTCCAAGTTGCTGTTGCGGCACCGTGAGAGAGAACAAGTGTGTCCGAAGAGTTCTAGTGAGAACCTGTAACCGATTGACGATCCGGTGGGATCGCTCATAGTGTAAATCCTTCATCGTGTTGAAGGCGGGGACGTAGAGCAGTGGCTCGAACCTCGAAACATATCCTTGTACTTGCGATTGCCTACTATCTCTCTAAACTCTACTCTCTCTCTCTCTCTCTTTACTTGCACTTATATTGCTTACTCTTTTACAAGATCTATCTAATTGTTATTGCTTATTACTAGTTTGTTTTTAATTCTGCATTATTTGCCATTAAGTATAGCCATCACCTATTCACCCCCCTCTAGGTGATTTTCAATAATGCATAGGAAAAATCCATGAGTATCTGGAGTAATCATAAACAAATAAAACATAATATTTAGAATCTCGCATAAAAGCAATAAGAGAACTCCAAACATCAGAATGAATTAAATCTAGTGAATTATTTGATGTAGAGTTGGATAATTGAAAGGAAATTTGGAGCTTTTACCAAAAAATAAGAGTGACAAAATGAAAGACTACCGGAGCCCGTAGTGGGTAAGTATTTATTTGATAACAGTTTGAAGATGATGGCAGAGTCAGGATGGCCAAGATGAGAGTGCCAAACTTGAGCAGCAATTCTAGCACCAAGAAAAGCAAAGGATGACTATTAGCATTAAAAAATTTGGTGGTGGATGTTTATAGAATAGAGGCCATCGTTACTCGAACCATGGAAAAGCGTCTTCATCGTCTTTAGATCCTTGATATAGAGAAAATCATGAAAAATATAAAGAAGAAGTTATTGTCATGCGTAAACTGATGAACAGAGAGGAGATTAGCGAAAATATCAGGACAATGTAGGATATTAGAAAGCTTAAATGTAGAAGAGTTATGTGAAAAAGTAGATGAGCCAATGTCAGATATGAGCAAACCTGTACCATTCCCTACAACTTTGTCAGCTCTATGATAGGAGTCATGAACAGTAAGGTTTGCAAGACCGTTGATGATGTGGTTAGATGCCCCAGTATCTGTGACCCAAGTGGATGCATCAGTGTTGGTAGGTGACCCGGTTGAGATTATGGCTGAAAGTTATTTAGTTGGGACACGCCCTTCGTAGGCATGGTCTATTCGGTGGTAGCAGTTTAATGCCGTGTGCCGAGGACGATTACAAATCTGATACACGACCACAACCGCAGTCTTCGGAGGTAGGGCAGACGATGATGAGGAGGAATTGGTGCACCCATGCCCATGCCCATGCCCACGGAAGGAGGTTCCGCGACCTCGGTTGTTATAGCCTTGACTCGAGGACACAGATTGTGTAGGAGCATACAATGTTGTTGGGATAGCATCAAAAGCTGGAGAATAGTGTGACTTTATTCTCAGTTCCACACCAAGAAGAAGATCCATAAGATAGTCATAAGAAATCAGCGTGTCTCGGGCTTGTGCAGAGCTCACAGTGGCTTCAAATGCTGGACATATGTTGTTATGATGATGGAGACGAGATCATCATCGTCGACTGATTTCTAGTCAAGGCCAGATTATCGGCAATGTGGGTAACTTTATCCACAAAGTCTGTGATAGAGAGGCCGTCACCTTTGATGTTGAAAACTCGTTGCGCAGGTGCATGATGCGATTGTGGGATTGAGAAGCATACCATTTTTCAAGAGACATTCATGTCTCATGTAAGGACTTGGAGCGTGCCACGATGGAGATTACTGAAGGTGTGAGTGAGTTATTGATCCAACTCAATACAAGTTGATTCTTCTGCCGCCAATCTTCATACGCCAGATTGACTTCAGTGGTTGCCACACCGTTGTCACCTATTTGAACTGTATGGATACTTGACAGTTCCATCCATAATTCCTATTAGACTCTTCATGTAAAGGATGGGAGAGATTTGGGCTAACCATAATGGATAATTAGACCGATCAGGACTTATCTTCAGAAAGCCGGTGACGTTGGGCACAACAGCACTGAAGTTTGGTGTGGAAGTATCCATCAAGAATGAAGAGTAAATTTTAGTGGAGTATAGGATTAGATAAATTTTTCAGTGAAATACTGGCTCTGATATCATAAAGAAATTTGTAATTAGGCTGGCAATTGTTTCATATCACAGTACACCATTGTGGTGTAAATCTCTACTCTTTTTATAGTGTTACTATAACACCCAACTCCCGGAATACATACCTAGTTACGTATTCACATTTTTTATCATATTTTTCTATTTACTTTCTGTATTTATTTTCGATTCGTGAACTCGGAGTCATCCTTAGTCTGAACCAGGGACCCGATCCTAGTATACTGATTGATTTAACCTTTCTAGTACTCAGACTTAACTGATTTCAGTTTTAAATATTATTTTTAATATTTTAGATTTTTCTCGATTTTTTGGAATTTTTGCGAATTAATTTGCAAAATCTTCAAAATCGGTATTCGACCGATATCGCTGGTCGATTTCAGGAATTTTAATTTACAAATGGAGTTAGATTTCTAAAATTCACTTTCATATTATTTCTCAAAATCATATTTCTACCTTAATGTATTTTTGGAGATTTTTCTGAATTTATTAAACTCTGTCGGACTCTGCCAGATTTGATGTCGGCCAGTATCGTTGGTTGATTCTAAGATTTTTAGTTTGAAAATAAAATTGTATTTCTAAAAAGTGATTTCATATTATTCCTTAAGGTGATATTTTCTACCTCTGGGTATTTTTTGGGATTTTTCTGAAGCAGTCGATATTTTCTGATATTATTATATTATTATTATTTTTGGGAATCTTTCATTTCTTTCTTCTTTTCTCTTTTTCTTTACTTTTCTCCCCACCTACGCCCGCCCACTTGCACCGTCCCCATCACCTGCTCCCCCATAACTCCCCCTCCTCCACTCTCTTTTAATCTTTTCTCCCTTTCTTTTTCTTTTTCTTTTCCTTTTCTTTCTCTTCTCCTCTTTCTTCTATCCCTCTTCCTCTTTTCCCTGAGAACGCTACCACCACCAGTGCCCATTCTGGCGCCCTCCTCCAGCGCACCTCACCGGCGTCCCGCTATAGCTGACGGCCTCCACTCTGGCCTCCCCTCTCCCCTCAACTCTCCCTCCATCTCCTCCAACTCCAAAATTATCACCATCTCCTTCAAATCCACCACCACCAAATCACCATCTCCTTCTCCTGAATTACTACTCCCAACACCTCCTCCTTCTCTTATCTTCCCCAATTTCATCTTCTCCTTTCCGAATTTCCATCACTACCACCAATCTTACTCCACCACAACTTCAAACTCTATCGATTCTACCATTTGCTATTCAATTTCACTAATTTAACCACCATCATCAACAACCCCTCGTCAACTTTCCCTTCTCCTCCTCCTTGGGGTGGTTGGCGACCACCCCCGGCTGGCGCCGACCACGACGGCCAGTGCCTCCCTGGCGCCCCTAGCCGAGCGGCCAGGGAGTGGCTAGGCCACGGCCTGGCTGAGCCAGCCGTGAGCGCCTGGGGGGCTGCTGCTGCCCTCTTCTTTCTATCTCCTGTCTCACTCTCTATCTCCTGTCTCTCACTCTCTCTCCTCTCCTCTCCTCTCTTTCTCTCTCCTATTCTTTCTCTCCCCTCTAATTTTGTATCTCTCTCTCATATCTCTCTCTAGTATTATTTCTCTCTAGACCTTTCTCTCTCCAGCTCTCCTCTCTCTCCCCTCTCTTATTCTCACTCTATATATATATATATATATATATATTTTAAATATAAATATTGGTGGCGTGCATGTGTTTTGAGACTCCGGGACTTCACGGCTTTTTAGAAGATTTAAGCAAGTGTCCTTCCCTTATTTTGGGTTTTCCCACTTCGTCGGGTCGACTTGTATTTTATTCTATATTTGAGTTTGTATTCGTATTTTATATTGGACTGTGCTCTTGTATTTGTATGTGGCCGAGTGCCCAGAATTGAACATGTATATGCCTGTGACGAATGTTTGTACTAGGATAGTTTATTTCCTGTACACATATCATTCCTGAGATGTGTTCTTTACTGCTTTATACCATGCGTGGTTGACCCTTTATAGTCGTTTAGCCTCCCGGCACTCTACTCAGCCTCTGATTTTCTTCACTCCATGGTAGTCTATTCTTATTACGTTTATATGTTTGCTTGTGTGGTACTAACAGTGTAGGTACCTTTGTACTGACTCTGAGTTTCTTCTCACTCCTGAGCTAGCTACCTAATTGGTTTTAGATCTTGCACCCTTATGGGTTTCGTGATAGCTATCGAGAATGCGCTTAGACCAGCGTACTTTAGCCTCCGGGCTCTCGCCCACTTCCTTGAAAGAGGAGTGTGCTTAGACCATCAGGTCTCTCATGCTCCGCCTGGTAGGTATGCTTAGAGCTCAGCGCTTTATCACTAGATTCGTCTAGGCGGATCTCTGTCAGATTTTATATTCGCCCTTTAAGCCGAGTCATTCTAGTGGCTCCGTCAAGCGCTCTAGTGACTAACATTATTTGCTGTCCACGCCTCTAGCTTGCTTAACTCCGCTTGGATGTTCGCTTACTTACTAATTGCCTACTTGTCAGTTTATCAATTCTTCTATTAATGATAGTGAAGAGTTTCAAATCTAACTTATACTGTTTTTCAGAGACTGTATGGTTTTCTCGTATTCGTACCGATCTCTTATATTGGTACTATTTTCCTATATCGCTTGATATGCTTTCACTTGATGTACTAACATTTACCATGCTGTCTCCTATCACATGACCTGTTATTCACCCGACCTGACTTGTTACCGATATCATATCTCATGTACCTAAATTCAGAGGGATGGTGATTGGAGCTAAGTGCCACATGGAGTAAAGTATCACACCACACACGTAGTGGGGGCCACCTCTTGGTATCCATAGGGGCCATCTCTAGGTATCCACATCGCGTCCTCTTTGCACCTGTTACTTGAAATGCATATAGTATGGAGCTAAGTGCCACACTTAGCAAAATGCCAAATCACACATGTGGTAGGGGCCACCTCTTGTGTCCATGGGGCCACCTCTAAGTATCCACTACTGCATCCATGGCTTTCATGTCTTCCTGATCCAGTACCTGACAAGTAACAATAATAATATTAGGAAAGTGGGATATTTGGTCTCTCTTTTATTCGGATACTAGTAGTCCCATATCAGATCCAAATGAGTTCTACTGGAGTACACATCCTAGTACAGACTACTAGTAGTGTGAGATATTGATAGGGGGATGATTGAAATATCAGACGGTACTGTGTTTATTATTAGATTTCCAGACCTCTTGTTTACTAATTTATACCGGCATGCTTGTGACCCAATACATGACCCTATATCAGATATAACTTAATTAGTAAACAATAATAAAGTCAGGAGCGGGTGTTATTGAGTCACTTCCTCATCCGAATAATGGTGTCTGTATATCAGAGTTCGGATTGGGTTCTACCGGAGTGCGGACCCGGTGTGAACTGCCAGTAGTATGAAAGACTGGAAGGAGATGATTAGAATAACATGTGACATTGATTGTTATTATTGTACGATTAAGTTATCCTATTCATTAGCTGTATATAACTTTTGTGACACTGTAATTACTTCTGACATTCTTATTTTGTTACACTGAGGCAACTCATGTTGTATGAGCTCAGGTTATGGTGACATGAGGCATATGGTATATATATATTGAGAGTTTTCTTGTTTAGATTATTCCTTCGACGTACTTATCTCGTGAAGCCTTAAACTGGAGTTGTACCGTTGGTTTTGCCGTAATTTGCTTTCATTGGGTTTTACTTCAGATTTCTGATTTTATTATTATCATTATTATATTATATATGTTTACATCTTGGCTTACCACTTGCGTTTTACCCCACTGGTCTCATGTTCTTATCATATTATACTATGCATGTTCCCTTCTTGATATCACTTACTATCTCTCTGCCTGCTCCTGTATACCTGTGCTCACGACACGGTTTTCAATACATGCTCTTTTGATTCAGATTTATCGATACAGGTGTACTTATCTCTGCACGCCACTTGGTATTCACCACACCACTCGTTGGAGTTTCTCACTCTCCTAAATCCTTATGCCCAGATCCCGGAGCTTGGAGCTTATGGATTCTTCCGGTTACTGATCAGAGTAGCGCAGTCGTAGCGTGGATCATCGACAAACTGTTTGAGGCCCTATCCCTCCACGTCCCCTGCTCGTCTCTCGAGTTTCCTTTTTGTAACTCGTGAGCGCCTTTTGCATTGTTCATACTTGTATATCTCTTTGTATTCTCGCAATTGTGCCTACCGGTGATGTAATATTCTTGTAATATTGTGTCACATCCTGTGATAACTTTATAATTATACTCATATGTTGGAATATATAATGCACAACGTACTTTCGTACTCTAATTCTTGCCTATACTGATACTTAGCGTATATATATATGAGAGTATTTTCGACCTACTTATATACGTCGCAGTAACGTCTCCGTACTCGCGAGATCGGGGCGTTATAATTACAGACATATCAGTTTGTTACAGTTTGTTACAAGAGAAGATAGAAGATCATGGAGATGACCATGAGAACAACAATTCTTTTTGTGAAGTTGATTTTGAAGCTGTAACTGATTCTTATTGTGATTCAGATCTTAAAGATCTGATTTTGTTATTGTTGAGTCTGCTAACCACTTCATGCATTTAGTCAAGAGGTTACCTCAGTTGAGGAATCAGGTAGAGACTTGATCTTCGTATCAAATAGATACGGATGTACTATGCTCCCATGTAGGTAGAGCTAAACGTGGTTCGCTAGATTAATAGGTTACTTGTTTCTCTTAAAAGTTTCAGAAAATTTAGAAAGCATGCTTGTTGCTTCCGGTTTCATGGGAGAATATTAGCATATCATTATCTACTCTGTGTTCCTGCCACCTTCATGGCTATATCACTAGAATAAGATGTCAAAACATGAAATATCCCTTAGCTCAGAGGTTGGAATTAATCTCAAAATGATTGTTTACACTCACAGGACTTGTGCATGCATAATACTATTCCCCATTGTTGAAGTTATGAAAATAATAACATCAAACTTGAAGCCTCTCTATTATCTTTTAGTAAATAAATAAATAAAAACTACGTAACTTGAGGTATATTTACCAAGTGAGTTTAGTAATCTTCATATTTACCATATGAATTTAGTATGCTATACAACTCCTTTGTGTAAACCTATATAAACAGTCATATGCCACTTTTGTAAACTAAGCGAAGAAAGCAAGAAGCAAAGAGAAGCAAAAGAAAGAAAAAGTGTAAGTTTTAGCAAAGAAAAATATCCTTCCTCATACAAGGCAATAGTCTCTGAGTGAGTTTCGTGAGTGCACTGGTACTGGTAAAGGTCACAACTCACAATTCCATTGTGTTGATGTTGGAAAAACCTTCCAACATCTCCTATCTTTTCAATTCTCTTCCTACAAAGTGGCATCAGAGCCACACTATCCCCTTCAACTAATGATCCCCAACAAAATATTTATGTTAGAATTATGACGTGAATATGTCGTGAAAGTTGATTAATGTCAGATTTGGCAGTTTCCTTTTCTGGATCTGTTTTAGGTCCGAGTTGGATTCAAGTTTTCTTTATTCAGATTGAAGGAGTTTATTTAGGATTAGGAGAGTTCTATGATTTATAAATAACCCCTTAAGGGTGGCCTTCAATGTATTCCAATAGAATCCCATGAATTTATAATTCCTAAGGGTGTAATTCATCTAAGTGAGAAATTCGTGAGAAAGGCTTAGCCACAAGAATTCGTTGTTCTTGGAAGCCATCAAAGGCTTGTATTTCTCAGCGTGAGGTGTAAGTAATTCTTATTGTACTCACTCAAAGTTTTAATAAAGTTTCTCTCCTTTTCTCCCGTGGACGTACACACGATCTGTTTGATCGGTAGAACCACGTTATATTGTGTGTTGGTTTTCTATTTATTTTGGAATATCTTCTTCTTCTCTTCTTCAAGTTGTCTTAGTAGATCCTGTGATTTGTATCCACTGTGCCGCCCAGTCGATCCGGTCATGGGGTGTCCTCCCTTGAAATCACAACAATTGCTATTAGAGCATTTAGATTGTTTCCCAACAATTTGTATCAGAGCAAGGTCAACTTGAAGATATCTACGATCCAGTTCGATATTCAGAAGTTCAATGGTGTCATCAATTTCAGAAGGAGACAGATTAGGATGAACGCCATTCTTACCCAGAGTGGGTTGAAGAAGCACTACTTGGGAGGGAAAAAAAAGCCTCAAGACATGAAGAATGGTAGGAGTTGGATGAGAAAGCCTTGACAGCTATTTAGCTTTACTTGACGAACGAAGTGTTGAATGAGTTTTCTATAGAGAAAATGGTGTCCTCGCTGTGGGAGCGATTTCAGGACCACTATATGAAGAAGTCGTTGGCAAATCGGTTGATTCTGAAGCGGCAAATCGGTTGTTCTTCTCCGATGCATGAAGGTACACCTATCAAGTCTCACACTGCAGAATTTTCTCTATTATCAATGTCTAGATAAGATAAAGGTTTAAATAGAAGATGAGAATCAAGCACTTCTATTACTGTGTCCTTTACCTCCTTAATATAAGAGCTTAAGGGAAGCTATCATCTATGGAGGAAAGTCAACAATTAAGGTCACTGAGGTCAAGGAGTATCTGCTCAATAAGAACAAAATTGACACCCAATTGACGGGTGAGTCTCATCATGATGATTCGGGGAAAGTTCATTATTCAAGGGAGAAGAGTAATAATGAAAGTTTCATAGGTAATTTAAAATATAAGATTTGACGTGCAACTATTGTCACAAGAAGAGACACATTAGATCTGACGGTTAGCTTCGAAAGAAGAAATAACCAGATGCTAATATCTCTGAACTGGTTAAAGAAGATGAAGAACAGTGCGACGTTCTATCTGTTACAGATAGATCAGTTGGTAACAAAGATAGATGGGTCATAGATTCTAGATGTTCACAGTATGTCAGCTCCAATAGGAAGATGTTCTTTTATACACTTCAGTTCAAGAGGTAGAAGTCTTCATGAGAAATTCTGCTACAAGTAAAGTGATTGGCGAAGGAACAATCCAAATTCAGTCTCATGATGGATGCATCACTACTCTTCAAGGCGCTCTTCATGTTTCCGAATCAAAGTACAATCTCATCTCTCTTGGAGCCCTACATAGAGAAAGGTTTTGTTTCAGTTCGAAAGGTGATCTTATGGAAGTTTCCAAATAGGCCCATGTGATATTTTAAGTCGAACGTGTGGCAATGTGTATATGTTGCGAAATTTGGAGATACAGTTGGTGGATTACAGTTATCCTCAGCTTCAAAAGCGGTGGTTGTGGAACAATCGGAGACTACGATAAATTTGAGCTCGGATATTCAGTTGTACCCCGAAGAAAGATTGGGACTAGGCGCGCAACAAGGTATTCCCGATCGTTACTGTTATGGTGGAGCAAATTCTCATAGATCTTGTGCAGATTAAGCAGATCATTGGGTAATGTAATATCCCTAGTAATAATACTGTATTTTTATTTTTCTAAAGCATTTAATTTAATTTACTGATTATTTTTATTATTATTATTATTATTCTTAGTATCTTTTCTTTTTATCTTATACTTTTTATCTCTACCCATTTGCATACCCAATCCAACCCAATACCCATAACCCTTTATCTATATTCATTGTCTACCCATACCTGTTATCATAACCGAAACCCATTAGCTAATCCAAACCCATAACCCATTACCACTTCCCTCATATATATAAACCCTTATTATCACTAACCCTAATAGAAACCCTAATCCTTAATCATTTTCTCCTCATCAGCCCTGACGCCTCCTCCCTGAGATCAGCCATCGTGCCCAAGCCAGGCTACGCAGCAACCACAGCCCCTTACTACAGCCTGCATTTCCTCCCGGAGCTCCATCTCCTTGCACCCCTGTCATCCTCCACAAGCTACCCCTCTGCATTTCCTCCCGCACGCACACCCAACACCAATGAGCCCCTCCTCCATAGCCTTTTCCTCTCCATCCCCCATCTATCCTGTGCACAGCCGTGCGCCATGCCCCATCCAAGCACACCACTGAGCATCCTCAGCAACCCAGGCCCACCGCAGTAGTTCTCCCTAAGCCTGGATCCCCTCCGGCGAACCATGTCGCCAACTCCCCGGGTGCCTCCTTCTCCCTCCATGACCACAACACCCTGCCCCTAGCCATTCCTGCCCCTCTCTCTGGCGCTCCCCGACAGCCCCAACCCCCTTGTGCGCAGCCCTTCGCCGAAACTCCTCGACACTTCCTCCATCAGATCAGATCGAGCCCCTTTGGCAGCAGCACGTGGAGGCCGAGCACTACTTCGGCGAACTCGGTGAGCTCTGCAGTGATCCGACCTCCTCCGTGAACACCTAGGCCGAGCTCCTCCTTCTCACCTCAGGTTCTCTCTCACTTTCTCTTGGTTGTATATTTTGGGTGTAATATAATGTATGTATTAATTAACATGTTGGTGAATGTGTGATTACGTGTGTGTCTACATGAGAGAAATGCATGCTTTGGTTGAGGGTGTGTGTGCATTTTTTTTAAATGTATGTTTGTGGGTGTGTATTATGTGATCGTGAGTGCTTTTTAAATTAATGTATGTATGCAAGTGTTTGTAAGTATATGTATACTCGTTATATGTATGTATTTTGGTGTAGCATGTAATTCGGTGTATGAATGCGTGTACAGGGGTATGTTTGTGTGAGTTCATATGTATGATTGTGTGTTGCAGCGTTTCAGACTCGCTCGGATGATCCGAACTCGGAACCGGGAGTTTCGGATTCGCGTTCGTTATGGAACCGATACACTGGCGATTCGAAGACCGACCCATGGGATGATCCGGAGATTCGTGTAATGAAGACCATATGGCGATTCGATTCCGAAACTACATCATTTCATGTGAATGTTTGTTTCTTCTTCACCATTGTTGTGTTTTATTCGTATTATTTCATTTGACTTTATATTATATTTTACCAGTTTGACTTGTTGTATCACTTCATGAGATATTCATTTCATGAGACATTATTGATTATTCACCTTATTTATGTAGTTGATATGAGCTTGTATCAGCGTCATTTCATGTATTGGTAGATCGCCGTTATTGGCTTAGACCTAGTATTGATATACATAGACGGGACTTGAGCTTGTAACTAACTTAGTTGTGATAAATCTTAGAATATATATATATATATAATATATATATATATATATATATATATTATATATATATATATATATATATATATATATATATATATATATTGATCTTGAGGCTGATTGATTCATGATTGAGGTTAGATATTCATATTTTATGTATAGTATTTATCGGACAAATTGTGTGGTGACTATTCCGAGTAGAACTCTTTTTGATATTAAGGACATGTTAGACATGATGTTGCTTTATCGACAGACTGTTTTACCGATACATGGATATGTATGAATATAATACTATTGACGCTAGCGTTTATGATGGGACTGACTTTTGGACTGTTAGGAGCTATTATTTCTGGATTCTCGCATTGCTGAGTTTGACTGATGTATTGATGACCTTATTGATATTGACTACTAGGTGTAGAGGTGATCTAGATTCTATATTGATTGCGGATGTTACACTTCTTAATTATGATCTTGATTGGATTGATATCGATAATTAAATAAATATGAGATCTTGATTAATAGAATAAAATCTTGGACTTGAACCTATCGGTAGACTCGACTAGATTGGAATTGACTTGAAGATTGAGGAGTAGATGTAGATTGGGTTGACCTGACCTGGTGGATTTTAGGTATATATACTTGATGTGTTACTTGAGTTTTGGGATCTTGTGATTGACCTTGATAGAAGTGAGAATGTGTGATGATCTTGATCGGATTAGAGTGTGGGGATTTGATTAGATGTATCAGAACATGTAGTATTTCAGTTATTGAGATTTAGATATATTGATGACTTGAGGATTAGAATAGATTGTTAGGGTGAGAGAACTCATCACTGATTATTGATATATTGAGACGGTGGTTTATTGTACCAGATTACTCGATATGGATTGAAACTAGATATTCATAATGACTATTGAATTTATGAGTTTGCAGATTCATTAGTGTTCTATTCAGTGCAGGTGGACGAGATTTTGGATCAGTTATATATATGACTGTATATTGACTAGAGGTGCAGGACTGTTACTATATAAATTCATGTTACTAAGTTACTGAAAAAATATTGTTTGACTGTAACACCCTGTACAGTCTTATTGTTCATCGTATACACGGTTACTGTTACCGTTCATTGTTACTGATATTGTTCACCGTGTATACGGTTATGTTGACTATTATATTGTACCATTACTGTCAAAGCATCGTCCCAGCATTATAAGTAACATAGATATTGATTGTATAAAATAATATTGTAAATTTATAACTTACACTGGGATTGAAAAAATTGATGGAGGAAACAATATCTGTATTTTGGGTGGACCTACTATACAGGTTGCGCAGCCGAGATACGGTTCCACTGCAGGATTTTGAGGGATGACTGACATCTCGTATTGTTCATATTATCATTGTTATGACACAATGTTTTATTATTGACTACCTAGCGGTAGGATCTGGTTCATCCCCAGGTGATTAGGTGTGGTTCTGGATATATACGGAACCCACCTAAAGTATGGACAGTGTCTCCACCAATCAGTTTCAATAAATTTAGGATATCGATTGACACACGTGATAGGCGTAGTATGGGATATGTCTATTACAGATGGCAGTTGGTGTGCGATGACATAACTAATAATATTGTATTGTGACTAACCGTAACCACCTTTCCCTTTACACATGAGCAGATTGTATACCAGACTAGTGACATATGCTAGGTTACACATCTTGACATTAGTGGTTTTCGTTTACCATGATACCAATATATATCGTTCATAACTTTGTTCTTGATATTGATTATTCTGTTATCTTTTATATCAGTTTAATCATATTGTTATTGCTTACATTATTTTTATGCACGAGCACATTTTCCTTTATACACACACTAATTAGGTCGCTTCTAACGACCCTGGATTTGCACGTCCAGGTTTTGGACACCTTTTTATATTGTTCATGTGTTCGTGTGATTGTACGTTTCGCGATAAGCTAGAGTTTCTCTCTTTTATTTCTGGCATTCTTATCTCTCTTATCTTCCTATTATTTTCTAATTCTCGATATATATGAGATTCAGTCTTTATTCTAGTTCTTTTTATATGATCATGCGTGGATGCTTATGTGATAAGCAGTGATCGTTGATTTATTATGATTTAGATTTATAGTTTGTCCAGCTTACTTTAGGCTTAGCCGTATGTGTGATGTATTTTCTTTGCGTATATGCGCCGCTGACTCTAGTCACGTCTCCGCTTCAGCGTTTTTTGGGAAGCGGGGCGTAACAGGTTTTTTTTTTTTTGGGTATCAGAGCTCAGTTTTTCGACTTGCGATGCTGATTTTTGGACTTTTGTTTCGCAAGAGAGACCTAGTTCTTACCGGTAAGTTGAAATGAGTTAGAGTTACACTGCAATATACATATACCATCCATAATATGATATTCAGTTCATTTGGAATTGGTCGTCCTTCTTTTGGAAATCCTTATCTCTGATATTTGATATCCTTGATTTTTACTCTTCTTTAGAGTGATCTAGATTTTCAACTCGCTTCTCGTTCTCCTTTTCGATTCATTTTCTAGACTTTGTCTCTTGAGTTTGGTTACTCCTTGCCGAAGTCGGTAACAGAAGTCAGAGTAGCGCAGCGGAAGCGTGGTGGATTTATGATGTGCAGAGAAGCGACGTGAAGCTTGTTTGTTTTCTCTTTTGATTCTTGAATTCTTTTTATCATTCCCTACTTTATTTGAATTTCGAGGACGAATTTTTATAAAGTGGGTAGAATGTAATATCCCTAGTAATAATACTGTAGTTTTATTTTTCTAAAGAATTTCATTTAATTTACTGATTATTATTATTAGTAGTAGTATTAGTATCTTTTCTTTTTTATCATATTCCCTTTATCTCTACCCATTAGCATACCTAATCCAAACCCAATACCCATAACCCTTTATCTATACTCATTGGCTACCCATACCCGTTATCACAATCCAAACCCATTAGCTAATCCAAACCCATAACCCATTACCACTTCCCTCATATATATATAAACGCTTATTATCACTAACCCTAATAGAAACCCTAATCTCTAATCATTTTTCTCCTCATCAACCCTGACGCCTCCTCCCTGAGATCAGCCATCGTGCCCAAGCCAGGCCACGCAACAACCACAGCCCCTTACTACACAGCCTGCATTTCCTCCCGGAGCTCCATCTCCTTGCACCCTATTATCCTCCACAAGCCACCCCTCTGCATTTCCTTCCCCACGCACACCCAACACCAACAAGCCCCTCCTCCATAGCCTTTTCCTCTCCATCCCCTATCTACCCTGTGCATAGCCGTGCACCACGCCCCATCCAAGCACACCACCAGCATCCTCAGCAACCCAGGCCCACGGCAGCAGTTTTCCCTAAGCCTGGACCCCCCTCCGGCGAACCATGTCGCCACCTCCTCGGGCGCTCCTTCTCCCTCCATGACTGCAGCACCCTGCCCCTAGCCATCCCCGCCCCCTCTCTCCGGTGCTCCCGGCAGCCCCAACTTGAGCTGATTGATTCATGATTGAGGTTAGATACGGTTCCATTGGAGGGTTCCAGGGATGACTGACATCTCGTATTGCTCATATTGTCATTGTTATTGACACAATGTTTTTGTTATTGACTACCTAACGGTAGGACCTGGTTCATCGTCAGGTGATTGGGTTGTAGTTCTGGGTATGTACGGACCCCCAAAGCATGGACAGCGTCTCCAACCAATCAGTTTCAATAAATTTATGATATCGATTGACACATGTGGTAGGCGTAATATGAGATGCGTCTATTACAGATGGTAGTTGGTGTTTGATGACATAATTAATAATGTTGTATTGTGACTAACCGTAACCACCTTTCCCTTTACACATGAGCGATTGTATACCAGACTAGTGACATGTTAGATTACACATCTTGACATTAGTGGTTTCTGTTTATCATGATACCAGTTATATATCGTTCATAACTTTGTTCTTGATATTGATTATTCTATTATCTTTTATATCAGTTTATCATGTTGTTATTGCTTACATTATTTTTATGCACGAGCACATTTTTCTTTATACAGACACACTCATTAGGTCGCTTCTGACGATCCTGGCTTCGCACGTCCAGGTTTTTGGACACCATTTTATATTTTTCATGTGTTCTGTGATTGTACGCTTCGTGAGAAGCTGGAGTTTCTCTTTTTATTTCTGGCATTCTTATCTCTCTTGTCTTCCTGTTATTTTCTAATTCTCGATATATATGAGATTCAGTTTTTATTTCACTTCTTTTTATATGATATTATACGTGGATGCTTATATGTGATAGGCAGTGATCGTTGATTTATTATGCTTTAGATTTAGTTTTGTCCATGTTACTTTAGGCTTAGCGCGTATGCGTGATGTATTTCCTTTGCGTAGATGAATCGCCGACTCTCGTCACATCTCCGCTTCAGCGTATTTTGGGAAGCGAGGCGTAACAGATAATAAGTTCAGATTGGGCCGAACTTATTCGACATAATCAAGTTATTAACCCCATGACGGGGTTATGGAGAAGAGGGAGTGAGAGGAAGATAAAGTCAAGTTTGTTCAATTGAGCGTGGATGCGAGCAGATGGAACATGGTGGCTATTCTCAAACTTGGACGTATTCAAGTCAACGGGAAGATTGTTAGAATTATGACGTGAATATGTCGTAAAGGTTGATTAATGTCAGATTTGGCAGTTTCTTTTTCTGGGTCTGTTTTGAGTCTGAGTTGGATTCAAGTTTCCTTTATTCTGATTGAAGGTGTTTTAAGTTCGAGTTGGATTCAAGTTTCCTTTATTCTAATTGAAGGAGTTTGTTTAGAACTAGGAGAGTTCTATGGTCTATAAATAACCCCTTAGGGGTGGCCTTCAATGTATTCCAAGAGAATCCCATGAATTTGTAATTTCTAAGGGTGTAATTCATCTAGGTGAGAAATTCGTGAGAGAAGCTTAGCCACAAGGGTTCGCTGTTCATGGCGGCCATCAAGGGCTTGTACCTTCTCAGCGTGAGGTGTAAGTAATTCTTATTGTACTTCTTCAAAATTTAATAAAGTTTCTCCCCTTCTCCCGTGGACATACACATGATCTGTTTGATCGGTGAAACCATGTTATATTATGTGTTGCCTTTCTATTTACTTTGGAATATCTTTTTCTTCTCTCTTCAAGTTACCTTAGTAGACCATATGGTTCGTATCCTCTGTGCCGCCTTAGTCGATCCCGGTCGTGGGGGCGTCCTCCCCTTAAATCACAACAGTTTGACCCTTAGGTTCCAAAGGTAACCTACAGGACAAGTAGGGGTGTAAACGAGCCGAACTCGAGGGAGCTGGCTTGAGTTCGACTCGAAATCATTTCGAGCTAGCTCGAGTTTGGCTCGTTTATATTTAGAGTTTAGTAGTTGCTCGAGTTCGGCTTGATTTGATTTTCAAGTGCTGGAGTTCGGCTTGTAAAAGCTCGAAAACATCAAAGAATCAAAACTAGGCCAGTTATTTTATTGCTGTGAATTTGATTCAACTTGATACTGATTAGTAAGAATATTATCTACATTCTTATTAGAAAAAGTGAGCATAAACTTATAAATTTAAAGAATGTTCTTTAAATAAATTGAAGTACATAATTTCTAGTTTCATAATCTTATTCATATACATATTCATAATCAAGTTTGTTATCGATTCATATTACATACATGTACACATGTTCATAATTTATTATTGTGATTGATACAACATGTAATCTTGATAAACAAAATAATTTTGAATTCTCATAGCTCTGCTCATTATATGAATATTTGGTACATGTGTGTGTATCGAACTTATTCAAACCAAACTTGAGTGAGCATGCCTAGTTTGAGTTCGGCTTGTTTAAAAGTTTGAGCTCGATTTTGAGTTGAGTTCGGCTTGTTATTAGTTGAGCGAGCCATAAATGACCTAAATATCCAACAAAACTCGAACTGTTGGTGAACAGTTAGTTCGTTTGGCACCCCTATAGACAACTGCGATAATTGTGCATACAAATGCATGCGCTATTGACTTCCATGGATGTATGAGAGCTTGTACTAGACAACAACAGAGCCAGAGTCACCTGAAGAAGAGGCAATATAACAAGGAATTTGAAAGATCAACAGGAGCTTTAGAAAATAAGATAGTAAGGCACTTTACACCATCTACGTTTCAGAGTATCATTCAGGAGTTATGGTGGTAGTTGATAAGCTTAGAAGAAATGGTTATCAAGTACTATGAGATGTCATCGCGATGGAAAAGATCATGCAGTCTCTACATGAATTTAACAAATGTAGATAGAAGAGCTAATTGGGTTCTTTGCAAGATTATGAAGCACATGCAGCAAAGATCATCTTCAACAAGTATAAAAGCAATACTATAGTCAAGGCTGACTCTAGATGACGGAAAAGTGGTCATAGTAATCTCGCTTCGCATCGAGGCAGGCCAGCCGTCGTGGCAGAAGCCAACATCAACAAGATCAAGGGGAAATTCCAATTATAATCATGACAAAAAAGCTTCCATAGGATAACCCATTCGTAATAAGGAGCCTTGGAAGGAGTTTTTGACATTAGAACTTGGGCAGCTTGAAACAAACTTAAAGCAAATACGCTAAGAGTACTACCAGCTACCAAACATCCAAACCATGCCTGTGAGGTGTACACCAATGTTTAAAATAATGATAACATAACGATAATGTTTTTTTTTTTGTTATGTTAAGATAGGTTATAACTTAACGCATAACATAGGTAATGGGATTTAATATTTATTTAATAAAAATAAATAAATATATACACACACACACTATATTTAAGAATTTTATAAATAAAAAAATAAAATTAAAAAATTTTAAAAATATATCAAAACAATATATAACGCATTTATCAAGTCTCACAATAATTTTTAGCAAATATCATAATAATTTTTTACATTCACAAGTTATAATAAGTTCGCTAACATAATAAATTCCATAATAAGTTGCTCCGCTCTTGATCGATTCTGACGCATCAGTGAACTTATAAAAGAAAGTCATCTCGGGTGAAGTCACAAGAAAGTTTATCTAGCTCCTACCCTTCCTATCCGTCCGTCCATCCATCTGCCATCATCGTGCATCCATATTCCTTCCAAGCCGTCATGCGCGTCGCCTTGATCTTACCTATATCCTCTACCTCGACCTTAAGGTCTATGTACTTATCTCATAAGGGGATAGTTGCTTCAAGCTTATCCCAATCGATCCGATCTCTTCTATAATCTCCTTCCAATAAGGGATTTGAATGATGTTAATGAAAGCCTGAGTGCATAGATGCATCTCTCTATTTTTCTCACATTTCTCCCTTGCCTCCTTATAGGAGCTCTCTAGTATTGATTGATGGGCTTCAAGATTGATAAATTTGTTAGCGAGCTAAGAGTTCGGAGTTAGGAGTTGCTTTCGGCGACGCTTTTCAATTCTTGGCTTACCACATCTTCCTATGGTTCCCCCATCCTCCCAATTTCACGGACTAGTGACTCTTTCTTTTTCAACCCTATGACCAACAACATGTCTTTACAAGTTTACTTCAAATTAGTCGAGACTTGCACACAAATCATAACGCTTTTTTTAGTACTGGCCAAGTGATGTTTAAGCCTAGTAATTCCAGCAGTTATTTTATACTTGTGAAATTTGCAATAAAACATATTTGGAGGATTATCTATTATAGGATTTGCAAATTCATGTGCCAGATCCGAACTTTTAGGTATAACATTCAATCTGCACAAACAACAAGCATGAGTTATTGATAATACATATTGATTATATTCAGTTCTACACAAACAAAAAGCATGAAATTTGAATTCAGTAAGCAATTAAAAGCATGAAATATATCTAGTTATCTACAACTAATGGTATATTCAGAAGCAATTTCTTTATGAAGCATGAAGCAAGCAATTTATTCAAGAAGCAAGCATTTATTGATGAAGCAAGCACATTGCAATTATTATTAAATTAGAATAAAAAAGCAATATATATATCTCTATCTAATCTCTCACTCTCCCTGCTTTCTCTCTTACTAACTCTCTCTACTCTCTCTCCCTCCCGATCTCTCACTGCTCTCTCTCCTCTTTCCCTCTCTCCCTCTCATCATTTGACTTATAAAAGAAAGTCTCTTTCTGCCGTTCTCTCCCTATATCTATATCCTTCTTCTATGTTTACTACCTTTCGAAAAAGTAGATAAACAAAAAAATTTTGAGATCTGCAATGGAGGAAGAAATTCATGTCATTTAGAAGAATGAAATTTGAGCGTTAGTTGCACTTCTTACCACAAGCAGCTGGTGTCAGACAGACGTATTAAGCACAACTGATGAAAAGGTTGATTGGTAGGCAAGGTTTGTACAAAAGGCTAAAAAGCAATAGTTTAACGTCGACTATGAAGAAGTTTTTGCACTAGTATCTCGGTTTGACAAAAGAATGTTGATATCATAGTCGCACATCATAATTGGAAGATTTTCCGATTAGATGTCAATTCTTATAGTCATGGTCATTGCCACTGGGATAGATTTAATAAAATCTGATTCAGAATTCGATGAGGCGGTAGCAGTGAGCTGTCCAAGGATTTGGCGTGGATAAGAAAATTAGGAGCAGAGTTTTCAGATTCCTTCTTGAGAGGATGGGTCAATCTCAAAGTGTGCAGATATGTATTTTTAAAAGTGGTGACATAAACTTTTCTAGAAAAGACCAAGCCTTTGATGTCCAAGAGAAAGAGAAGGAACTGAAAGAAGAAACAATAGTTTTGATCTAGCTAAGAATGAATGTCAATCTTCTGCGACTTGTTGTACTTATTAAATTTCTTGCCACTACACCAAAACTCCGAAGTTATGGTGAAGATTAAGAGTAATAAGTTTATATTCTAACACAGCCTCGCAAGTCGAATGCCCTATTATGGATAAAAAATCTGAGCTTTTGCGCTGGAACATTTTTCTTTGCAAATCCACTATTTTAAATACGCGCCCTGTGTGAGGTTGCCTAATACCATATTAAGTTCCTTTCTATTGCACCAGAACTTTGAAGTTGTGGTGAGGACTGAGGGTAATGTCTTTATATTCTAAACAGTGCTCATGATTACTGAACCATCTGGAAGAGCCTTTGGAGCAATAGGATGGTTGCCATCAATTGTGTAATTGAAATTATGAATTTCAAGAACATCTTCAAATTGGGAATGCCAATATAGATAAGTGATGCACTTAATGGGTATGGTGAAAATATTTGACGTGCTAAAGGTTATTGGAATGAGTGAGATAAAGGGAAGAGGATGAGGCGACCATGATGGATTAGTTCTGATCTGATATTATAAAGAGAAGATGATAAGGAGATAATTGGGTGAAAGACAACACAATGGTATGTCATTGCATGTATTCACATATTAATATCTATGTGCATAGATGATAACTTATGACAACTCTCATTATATATACATACATTTACAGTATTTAACATAGCTCCATATGAATCTTCTAATATGGTATGGTATTAAGCTATGGCTGCTCTTCTTTCTTATTTACAACATTTAACATGTGTTTCATAAGAGATTTCAATAATAGGATAAGGGCCATAATTTCTTTCCTCTCTCAATAGATAGCTGTATTATTAAAAGTAAACATGTATATCTATTGTTGTGGCTATAATTGCATATGTGGATATGAATATCTAAGAGCATGTTTAGTAGAAGTGAAAGTTCTCATAAATATCTTAAGATGGGTGAGTCTCTCCTACACTCTCCCCAAATAGAAGTGAAAGTTCTCATAAATATTGGTGGCATACGGACCTTGAACTCGTGACATTATTACCATAAGTCACATGTTTTGTTTCCTCTTCTTCTATTATTTAGTTTTACTCTGCATCGTGAAATGTTGTTTTGTATGTATTTTCTTGCACCTTGGTCTGGAAAAAGGTGCACGAGTGTGAATAAGAACTTGATCTGATTGTATTTCCTTCTATGCCTCAGGCTCAGCCATATTGTTGAGATCAGATTACGTATTTCTGCAGTTGTTTTTCATGTCATAGTTTCATTGTTTGTATGAAAGTACTTCCATGTCAACAAGGACATCACATCACAGTGCCGAATTTCAGGTGGATTTTTTTTTTTTTTTTTTTTTTTTTGTGTTCTTTTCTTTTTCTCTTTTCTCTTTCTCTTTTCTCAACTACATTAATGTTGCTAAAGTGCACCGCTGATATTTTCCGACCATTGCGAACTCGTGTCAATGTTCTTTCCATGTCATTATTATGTAATTGCAAGAATGAGTTCTTTCATTCAATGTTGTTTTAGCTAGTCTTGTTTTCTGTTAGCTAACTCGAAAAATGGGTATTTTTGCATAGTATTTACTCTATTGAATAGTGGCTGAAGCTTGAACTTGAGCTTAAAAGCTCCTACAATCCAACACCATCCTCTACCAGACTACCACCCGAGCTAGGCCTCACAACACAAAGCAAGCAGAAGTCCAAGAATTGATGCATCAGCTTTTCACAGTCCTTGATATATCTAGAAACTTGAAAATCTATCACTTGAAGTGATGCATCTTGGTTATCCAATTGCTTTGCATGTTACTGATTAATGGCCAGAGCCTTGATACAGAAGTGTTTTCATTTTTTCGTCTAACCCATAATGTTGGAAACTTTGAAATGTTAATTTTTCAAAGCATGAATATGGAATATATTGAATATTTTCACGTCTATTTTCAATGCTGAATCGGGTAAAATATATGATGTGTTCACAGGGGCAGAGACGTCGCTGTATCGGGTAAAGATTTGAGTAAACAGTCTATGTGAATCCGTTATTGGCCTAAATTTTAAAAGAAGCCCAAGAGCTGGTCACTTGAACTAGCAACCATTTTTCTTGTTGGTGTTCCTTAAAATGTGCCCACGATAGCAACGCCCACAAGAGGCTGAGGGCTTTCTTTGTCTATTGTGAAAGCTGATGCAATTAGAATTTTGAGTTTTTCTTTTCTTTTCTTTTTTCTGAGGCTTCAGTTTGGAACTTGAGAAAGTAGTAATAATTTCTTTTGGAACTTGGGAATTGGTTAGTAAGTTTTCCGGTGTTTGGATGTTATTGGGAAGTGTGGTTGGAAAATGTTTTGTCTTTTTCGGTGTTTGGATGGTAATGTGAAAGTGGAAGTGAAAAAGTTTACCACAAATTGACCGTAAAAATATTATAAAATAAAAATTAATTAAGAAAAATAAAAAATAGACTGTAATTAGAATGCAAATGAGATTTACATGGTCAAAAATTAACTATTTTGTGCTACAATTTATTACAAATGAGATTTCCATGACCACAAAATTTACTGTAGCACTCTGGAAGTGAGGAAATGGTTGTGTAAAAGAGAAAAGATAAAAGGAAAAGAGGTTTTCTTATTTTCTTTTCCGGTGTTTGGATAGATAGGGAAGTGAGCAATTATACTTCCCTATTTCCATACTTCCGCCCACTTCCTTGCAACCAAACAGCCCGATATGTCAAAAGAATAAAGGAGGCCAGTTAGATATAATATTACCGCGGTTTTTTTTGATGATCATATGTGGCTAGTTGAAAAGATATTGAAAAAGATACAAAAAAGGTAGACTTGAAGATTTCTGCTTAAATCAACTATACGCACTTAACCAATCTAAATGGCGCTTTGCGTGTCAGCTAATGACTTTGTGAGGTGTTGAGGTCATGATAAAAGCTACATAATTATGTAGGAAAAATGTGGTCCGTGACAGCGGATCAAGATAATAAGCATTCAAACGATCATGTTCCACTAAAATGTTCCACTACATTGTTGTATGTCAAATCTTCAAGTCCACACGTATTAGTCGTCCACTATTGAATTTCCGTGATCTCGAGCGTGGAAAAGGCAAACTACCGCGAATAGACCATATTTAAATTTCATTTTAGAACTTTTCGATGAGAGGCTTTATTGGTAATGTCACCACAACACTTGATTCTTTTCTTTTCTTTATACTAGAAAAGTGCATGTGTTAGGGGCACGAGAATTTTTTTAAATTATATTCATAATTTATGATATGTATTTTGTATTTA